>ML787610.1:508725-522322 GCA_009831015.1 Picea engelmannii
TTAATCATACTTCAGCTAATTATAATCAAAATAATTAATTAATAACATATAATTAATTAAGGTTATATAATAATTAATTATAATTTAGCTAATGTTTAGGATTATTTATGAAATTATTCATATTAATAAGAAAAGGGTCATTACATCTAGTGTTGTGCTTAGCTCTAAGGCTTTGGTGTTGGAACCAAAAAATTATGATCTTGGCTTGGGTGGTTCTTTGGTTATTTATGGGAGTATTCGCTCCACTATCTCTGGTGAATCGAGCTGCATTCGTTTTGAGGTCGTGGTCTGATGTGGATCGACAGTGATGAGGTTTGGTAGTTGGAGTGGTGGGGGTTTCTCAATGATGACTATGGATGGAAATGTTTCTGGCTCTGGATCATCTTGAATAGCAATGATAGTGGTGGATTTAGTCATGGCATGGGTGTAGGGAGCGATAGATGTAAGGGGTTGTGGATTCATGGGTTTTTTCAGTGAGACCCCAGTTCTGGGCCTCTTCACTAATGGTTTGGTACCAAGCACAATGACCAAGATCTATTTAACCTCTGCACCTGATAGCACAGTATTGTCTGGTAGCTGATGACAGGCTGATATTTTTCTCCTCTCTAACTATTGTATCTCTTCTTCCTCCTCTGATTCTATTTTTACCGGAGCGTCTGGCTTCTTCTACTCAAGGCCTAAACTTGGTCCTTCTCTTGCTTCGTTGTTTTTTTTCTTCAGCAGCTCCATAGGCAAAATGTAATTCATTCTTGATTTATGTGGGTCATGTTTGACTCCTGGACATGACATGACTTCCTTATCGAAGGCTTCCTCATCCAAATAGAATGGTAGCATCCTTGTGTGGAAATGTTCCTTGCTGACATGTCTCAACCATAAAAATGTGTTGTGTTGATTCATGCTGAAGGCGATATTCCTCATGTTACAACTGAGGAGATCTTATGGGATGCACAACCTCTGTGTTGTGTCTATCATACCATTATACCATTTGGAAAATGCTACATTTTTTAGTGTTTTATTCTTCGAGTCTTGTTTGGACTACCATGGCTCGAACATATTCACCATGCACCCCTTATCTGGTATTGTCGGTTGTCGTCCCATAGGTGGAATCCATTTGAACATTGGAAATTCCACAAGTAGGTATTCATAGGTGAAGGTTCCTCCCTTTTCCTATGCTTCCTCACAAGCTACTAGTAGTTCCTCCAAAAGGAAACTACACCAATTGAACATTGCTCCATTTGCACAAAAGTCGGCGACTGATAATGCATCTAGAGTGCATTATCCCTTATAGTAAGACCTCATAACCTCACTGGATATGATGTAGCTACTAGTGTGGATTGTCTCAGGCTGTATTGATTCAATTTTTGTTGTGCGTCCTCCTCTCTTTGTGTTAAATTTCTCGTATAAGCTAAGATCACCTTTCTTTTTCCCATTCTTACCGAGACCCTAGAATCCCTTCAACACATATTCACCTTGGGAGGATAATCCAATAACCTATTGGATGTCTTCAGCATGGATTGGATACCATTTATCCAACCATAGACTTCTGTCATGCACCCTGCTTATCAGAAATTTCATGCAGCATGCAATCTCGCCTGTGGTACCAAAGACTGGTAAGTCTCTCAGGTTCATTATGGTTGAGTTAAATAAGTTGATGAAATCATTTTTGGTACAACTTGCATTCCTCGGATTCCATACAAAAATATATCCCAAAAGATGTTTGTGTGCATCTATGGGAACAAGGTTGAATCCATGAGGTCAAGGTTGAGGAGCTTTACTTGCTCTACCTTCCCTTTGAGATCATCCATGATATTGACCCGGGGGTTGGAGGGATCATCTGGTACTGATTCTTTAGTCATGGTGCTTCGGCTTGTTGTGGCTCTCGACATTCTCACTTATGTGGTAGGCCATAACTAGGGTTATTTCTATAGCTTTTACAATTGTCCCAAATCGTTCTCACTACTGAGTTCGGGAATGGCTATCCTCTTTTTAGAAACAATAAATTCTCAGTTGAGTTCTGAGAGCCTTATACTTGGATTAACAGGTAAGTTTTTAGCAGTAACTGCTACTCATCATGACCGTATGGACGCAATCCAGGTGTGAGTTGTCCAACAAGATGGTTTAATCCAGGTAAATCCTATTGGAGATCATGGTATTTACTTATTTGGGTGGAATAGGGATGTGGCCAGTTTGAGACCTTTCTATTTGATGAGTTGGTCTCCCGGAGTGAACTACGATGGCATATTGGCATAATGCGGCTTTATGGATTAACGATCGTCAGACGGGGTACCAGAATGGCAATAAAGGTTTTGACTAGAGTGGGTTTGTGTGGCCTGTTAGCACCAGAAGTCACTCCTCGATTGCAACAAGAGTAATCCTGATACCCATCAATTTTGTATGTCACATGTTGTTTATAAAGGGTGACCGAATGGGAGTAAAATCAGAACAATAACATTTTATCTCAGAAAACTGGGTTGGAAATACAAAGCTAGGTGAGGTCTTGATCTAACTTAGGCCAGTAAGTTGCATAATGGTGAGTTGGTGGAGGAAAATGAGAGAGGAATGAAAGTCTTCTCTAGACATCCAGTCTTCTAGCAGCCTTTGGAGGAAAAGTCTCAGGTATGAGATCCTCTCATATACAAGAAACTTCAAGAAACTTAAAATACTGCAAGAACCGATACAATCAAACCTACATTATACAGTTATTACAACACCTGACTAGATCATCCATGCTCGGGCTTTAAGAGTCATAAGAAAAGAGTAAGGAAGAGGTTGACTGCCATTAAACAAGAAGTCTCAAATATCAGTCTATAACCAGAGAACCAGAGACCTTGCTAAAAATTTACAATTGGGAGCTTAGATATACCATAGATCCTTACAAAATATCAAAATGGAGTATATATACATAGGGAAATTCACCCCTGACAGTAGGAGAGTCACTGTGTGATTACATTTAAAGATTTACATGTGCATGATCTTCTCATAGAGTGTGCACGCAATCTCTTGTCTGACACTGGTTCAGATCGACATGGCTCTCATAGGGAACCTGTCTGTAGGGGTACCATGAGCTGAATTCTCCAAACCTTCCATGCCTTCCATTTATGGGTTGATCTGAGGTTTCAATCACCTGCTCAATTTTCATTAATTGCTTTCTTCCATGGAGAGTGGTCGAGACTACAAGCACAAGAGATGACCACGTGCCTGCTCTCCAAGGCTTCAAGGCTAGCTTCCTTTTCTTAGGCTCCACCCTCAATGTAACCCAGGGCCATGACCCTGCACCTATATTCAAAGGCACTTTGACATTTCTATTTTCGGGGACTCCCACACGCTATGTCCAGGATCCCCTATACCCAGCATTGCAAAATCTCCCTGCCCAAACCAACGATTCAATATTCCTTCAGAATCGACGGCCAAGATCATTTGCTTAGCCAACCTTAGCTATATGTGGACTGAAGAGACACTTATCGTTCTCTTAGCTCTACTTTCCATGTGACTGTGGGCTGTGACCTCGCCTAAAAACTAAAGGCGCTTCATGAATTTTGGGTATCGATGATGGGAAGGAGTCAAATCCTTGTCCTTCATACTCTCGGTTACCAAAATTGCGATGGGGCTTAACTTGTGTTAGAACCTCCCTTAACTCTCGTCTATATGGTCATCGACTATGAACCAAGGTTAAAACCTTGGGCGCTTCTCAGTTTTGCATATCTATTGACATATGCCCTTCTAGTTTGGAAGGCTTAGATTAAAAATGGCATTTCATAACTTGCTTTTCCATGCGATGAATGATAGAACCCTTCCTGAACCTACTTTCTCTATAACCAGGGGCTAGGACCATGGGCCCAAACTTTGGGGGTTCCGTGATTTCATGTTTTGGGGTTTCGGGCTATGGGTGCATTTGTTGACGAGAACCCCGAAATGTCGACTCCCAAAAAAGTTCATTCAGCAACCACATGTCCCCACTGGATTGGATGGCCTAGATCATTTCAATCCTCTGCCTGACACAAACCTTCCTGCAACTTCATGACCCCAATTACCCGATGACCATTGATCTGTTCCATCATTAGATCCTTGTCGCTGAAACTCGTCCTTCCTCACTTGCTTGATTTGTGTCACTGTTGAATCATTCTCAGTCCTCTAGATAGTGAAAATGGAGACTTGTCTTAACAAACTTAGGCTTGGGAAGATAGAGGTTCGGTGATGGAGGATAGAAGGAGGATGAATCAGCCATTTAGAAGAGATAGAGAAATTTCAGGACCAGTCTTTGTCGGGTGAATTGACAGAGAAAACTGGTCGATCGAGAAGGATGACTATGATAAAGAAAGATACATGCTGGGAGGGAAAAAGAAACTACAATTGGGTCTGCAGAAGGGGAAAAGAAAGGAAAAACATAGACATAGGAAGAAAACACAAACCCCCAAGTTCTTGACAAGATTGTGTTATAGCATTAGGCTCCATGGGGGATGGTATGCTCCCTGCGAGCTACTAATAATGTGTAGCTTCAATGCCTTGTTTTTGGGTTGTGGAGTCTTTATAAATGCTGAAAAAAAAATAGGAAAACAATATTTACAATCATAGGGGAGCCACTTGTGGCTCAAATAAAGAAATTCTTTAGGAAATTCCTATTCACAGGGCTATTAAAAACCTCCTTTCCCTCCATATCCTTCAACCTGTAAGTATTATTTAAAAACACTTCATAGATTTTGAAGGGAAAATCCAGAGGGCTTCAAACTTGTTGTGCTTTCCTTTGTCCTGTCTGTGTGCATCCCATTTAAGCACTAGATCTCTCATATGGAAATCTCCTTTTCTCTCCTTTCTGTCAAAGGCCTACTTGATCCTTTTTTGATGGTCATGATCTCTGTCCATCACCTTCTCTCTAGTCTGTTGGACCTCCACCACTTGATGAATCCTTCTGATCATATTGTCAGTCTCTAATTGATAATCCTGAAATAATTTTGCTATAGGTAGAGACATCTGATAAGGAAAAACAACTTCTGTCCCATAAACAGGTTGGAAAGGGGAGATTCCTAGTGACCACTTTGTTGTCACTTGATCAGCCCACATAGCAAATTTGATCTTTGAATCCCATGCCTTCTTATTGTCTTCTAACAGTCTTTTAATGAGCTTGATAAGATTTTTGTTAGAGGACTCTACCAGTCCATTGCCTTGGGGAGAATAAGGAGTGGAGTGAATTAATGAAATCCCAAACTGCTCACAAAACTTAATCAATAGCTCAAACTTGAAGGATGTGGAATTATCAGTAATAATTCTGTTAGGACAGCCAAACCTCACTATGATATCCTCTAGGAAGATGATAATTACCTTGTGAGAAGCGCTCCTCGTGGGGATAGATTCTATCCACTAGTTAGGATCCACCTGTGATGACCACTTGAAGGAGGATGAATCTCCCCAATGAATTCCAACCCCCATTTCTGAAAGGGTCCTAAATTTATTATAGGCTTAGTGGTAGAGATTTGAGCTATTGATTTCCTGAGAATTTTTTACATTTGATGCAAGCTATGACTTTTGCACAAACATCGGTGAGTAAGGTGGTCTAGTAGCACCCATCCCTGAGGATTTTGTAGGCTGTGGTCTTCTAGAAATGGTGCCCCCCACATAGGCTTCTATGAAAATCAAACATAATCCTTTGAGCCTCATATGGGTCTAGACATCTCAGAAGCACTCCTAGACAGTCTTTCCAATACAAGACATCGTCAAGAAGGCAATATCTGATTGCTTTGAGCTTTAAAGATTTTGCCTTTGTTTTCCCCATTTCGTCAGGAGGCCTTAATTTTTGCAGAAAATATATAATGTCTCTCTACCAGGTGCATTTTGCTAATGGTAAGTTGTCTTGAGAAATTTTTTTGGACAACTCAGCTTGTTGATCATCTGAGAAATCATTGACGAAGTTAACCCCCAAGGCTTTACAATTAGATTCATCCAACAACTTGGCTAAACCTTGGCCCTTAATTAGCTTGGTGGGTTTTATATCTAGGTCGAACTTAAGGATTTTGGTGATCCACTTGCTCCTTCTCCCATCTATGTCAGGATGAACAAGAATGTTCTTCACAGAAGCTGAAGGAATGTATGCAATGACCTTTGAATGTAGAAGATAGACTCTAAAAGATTTGAGAGCTTTCACGAAGGCATAGGCCTACTTTTCCAGGATGTCGTATTTCACCTTGGTGTCCCTCAGTGCTCTACTAAAAAAGGAATTAGGTTTCTCCAGCCCTGCATCATTATTTTATAGTAGAACAACAACCACTGTATCAAAGGAGGCGAAAGAAAAGATCAAAAAATACTTGGAGTAGTCAGGACTGATAAGCATAGGTGCCTGAATCAATGCCTTTTTAATTTGGTGAAAGGATTCCCTAGGTTTAGAAGTCCATTTTATTTCATTTTCCTTTCTAAGAATTACTATGATATGCTTCACCAACTCAACAAAATTTGAAGCAAACCTCCTTAGAAATTTAATCTTTCCCAAAAAATACTAGACTTCTTTCCTATACCTTGGGAGTGGCAATGTTTGGATCGCTTCCACCTACTGGGATCAATCTTGACTCCCTCGGATGATACTATGTGGCCCAACAACTTTCCCTCCTTCATGGAAAACAAAGATTTTTTGGGATATAAGGAAATACCAAACCTTCTACATTTCAAGAAAACCTCCCTCAGATTACAACAATGCTCTTTATCAGATCTAGAAAAGACTATTATGTCATCCAGAGAGATGACCAAAAACTTATACTTCTCCCCAATGAAGGCGATGTCCATGGCTCACTGAAAGGTTGCTCCTACATTCATTAACCCAAAGGGAATTTTGGGATACATGAATGTTCCCCAAGGAGTGGTGAAGGCTATATTTTCTTTGTCTTCAGGTAAGACGAAAATTTGGTTATAACCAGAAAAATCGTCAATCATGGAAATCCTTGATGCGCTAGTTACCCTTTGTAAAATATGTTCCATTTTTGACAAGGGGTAATTTTCTTTCTTTCAGCTCCTATTCAGGTTTTTGAAATCGAGACCGAGTCTAATTTCTCCATTTTTCTTTCTCATTGGGACCAGATTGGCCACCCATTCAGAATATCTCAAAGGGACGATGATTTGGTCATCCAACAACTTTTTTAATTCTCTCTCCATGACAGGAAGAAACATAGGATTAATCTATCTTAGCTTATGCCTAAATATATTAGCCTCTTCTTTCAATGGTATCTTTTGCTCGATGACAGTTGTGTCATATATTTTTAGGTCTTCATAAGTTCATGCAAATACATTAGCAAATTCCTTTAACAACTCAGCATACTCGACCCTTCACTCCCTTGACAGAATGATTGATATCTTGACAAACTTAGGATATTTCTCTGTACCAATATTGCATTGAGATATGTCAACATCATCAATCAACCTCTCAGATTTTACTGCCACATCATTATTGTCAAATTTCTCTCCAAAGGGAATAGTCCCTTTGGAATATGGTTGTTGTGTAATTGTACAATGTGATGGTTAGCAGTTTTCTTTAAAAATACATCATTATGGGAGCTACTTTTAGGTTCATGGCCCTTGTCTATTTTTAATGCAGAAAATTCATCAACCATCTCCAGGAATCTTTTGATCTCAAGATCATCCTCAATTACCTTCCAATGCTTGACATTGTCTAATATAGAGGGTCTGTATTTCACTTCTATATCATACCTGATCTTGGGTGGCAGGGGAAATTTGAAATTACTTGCTAAAATAGCTAGAGAATCAGTCAAATAAATGAGATGAGTAAGGGGGAGAAATCCAATAATAGCAGTCCCAATAGATATAACCTCAGATCCAAGAAGAAATCTAGAACACCTAATGTTCCTGAGCATCCTACTAGAGCAGAGAATCCTCCTAAAGATGTGGCAGACAAAAACACAGGTAAGAAAATCCAAGCCCCTTCTTCAGTGGTCTAGATTCCTATTCCTGAAGTGAAAGAAATCCCAAATATGACATCCTCTTTTAATTTTGAGCATGAAATTCAGAAAATCTGAATTCTCATGCCCCTTTCAGAGCTAGTCAAACATGAGGATTTCAAAAAGATCCTCTTTAAGATATGAACTGTTCATTTCTCCTTTTCCTGTGAACTTGGATAACTGATTAAGGTAGTCATCCACTGGGAGGGAATTCAAAGGATGAGGCAAAACAAGGGGGAACACCTAGCAGTTATAATAGCCTCCATTCTAGTCATAGGGGGATTTGCTCCTACCATAGGGACAATAGGTGGAGGAGAACTAGGAGGGGAAGGAGTTCGAACAGGGGAGACTAGAAATGAGCTTCTGGGAGGAAAGGGGAACAATAGAGGATTTAGAGAAAAGGCTATAAGACTTGAGGGAACAAAATATTCTCTTCGCACAGTAGAAACAATAATAGGAGGAGGGGTGGTAAAGCTCGTAGTAGGGAAATATTATGAGGTGCTAGGTCTAAACCATGGTACAAATTTAGGGGAGAGAGGATTGACAAGGATTTCTCCCTCTAATCCCAGACCAGGGGGGGGGAACTCAACAGGAACACTCCCAAAATTTAAAATTCGAGAAGCTCCAACAAAAGATATGACAGGGGAATGAGAAGCAAAAAATGGATTTTCTAAAGAAGGACCATGAAAATCATCAGAAATGCCCATTTTAGCAGCAGAAGCTCCTTCTCAAGGGGCCTTTCCCTTTTTGATAATTTTCTCTAGGTCAACTTCAGGTGTTGCTAAAGGTATTTGTGTAGTAGATCTCGTGTGTCTGCCTCTAGAAGCCACAACTGAAACAATGGAATCGCCAATGGATTTGCCTCAACGGAGAGACAATAGTGGAGTTTCCAGGTGGATAGTAGAAATCTTCGATGTACTAGGTTCTGATGCACCCTCAGAACGAGTAAGCTTTGTCATTCTACCCATGGAAAATATTCAATTTCGTCCCTAGAAACGACGCCATAAATGTTAGCACCAAAAGTCACTCATGAATTACACCAGGAGTAAGGCCCATACCCAATAGTTTTATGTGTCATAGGTTGTTTATAAAGGGTGACTGAATGGGAGTAAACTCATAACATCAATATTTTATCTCAGAAAACTGGGTTGGAGATATAGAGCTAGGTGAGGTCTTGATCTAACTTAGGCCAGTAAGTTGCATAGCGGTGAGTTGGTGGAGGAAAATGAGAGACGAACGAAAGTCTTCTCTGGACATCTGGTCTTGTAGCAACCTTTGGAGTAAAATTCTCAGGTATGAGATCCTCTTAGATATGAGAAACTTTAAGAAACTTAAAATGCTACAAGAACTGATATAATCAAACCTACATTATATAGTTATTACAACACCCGACTGGATCATCCATGCTCGGGCTTTAAGAGTCAGAAGAAAAGATTAAGGAATAGGTTGGCTGCCATTAAACAAGAAGTCTCAAATATCAATCTATAACCAGAGAACTAGAGGCCTTGCTAAAAATTTATAATTGGGAGCTTAGCTCTACCATCGATCCTTATAAAATATCAAAATGGAGTATATATACTCAAAGCAATTCTCCCCCTAACAGCAGGAGAGTTGTTGAGAGATTACATTTAAGGCTTTACGAGTGCATGATCTTCTTGTAGACTGTGCATGCAATCTCTTTTCTGACACTGGTTCAGATCGACATGGATCTCATAGGGAACCTATCCATAGAGGTACGATGAGTTGAATACTCAAAACCTTCCATGCCTTCCATTTATGGGTTGAGCTAAGGTTTCAACCACCTACTCAACTTTCATTAACTACTTTCTTCCATGGAGAGTGGCCGGGACTACAGGAACAAGAGATGACCATGTGCCTAATATCCAAGGCTTGAAGGCTAGCTTCCTTTTCTTTTGGCTCCACCCTCAATGTAACCTAGGGCCATCACCCCGCACCTATGTTCAAAGGCACTTCGACATTTCTCTTTTTGGGGACTCCTACACGCTATGTCCAGGATCCCCTATGCCTGACATTGTGAAATTGCCCTACCCAAACCAATGGTTCAATATTCCTTCAGAATCGATGGCCAAGATCATTTCCTTAGCTGACCTTAGTATTTTGTGGACTGAACAAGTGCTTATATTTCTCTTGTCCCTACTTTTCATGTGACTGTGGGTTGTGACCTCGCCTAAAAACCAAAAGAACTTCGTGAATTTTGGGTATCAGTGATGGGAAGGAGTCAACTCCTCATCCTTTAGACTCCTGATTGTCAACATTGTGACGGGGCTTAACTTGTGTTAGTGCCTACCTTATCTCTCGTCCATATGGTCACTAGCTATGACGCGGGGCTAAAACCTTGGGTTCTTTGTATTTTCTCCTATCTATTGACATATGCCCTTCTGGTTTCGATGGCTCAGATTAAAATGGGCATTTCGGGTCTTTCTTTTCCATGCGATGAATGCTATATTCCTTCCTAGACCTGATTTCTCTATAAAAAGGGGCTAGGACCATGGGCCCAACCCCCAGGGGTTCCGTTATTTTGTGTTTCGAGGTTTCAGGCTATGGGTGCATTTGTTGACGAGAACCCCAAAATGATGACTCCCGAAAAAGTTCAATAAGTTACCACTTGTCCCCACTGGATTGGGTGGCTTAGGTCATTCCAGGCCTCCACATGACACAAACCTTCGTGCAACTTCACGGCCCCAATTACCCGATGACCATCGATCTGTTCCAACGATGGATCCTTGCCACTGAAACTAGTCCTTCCTTGCTCGCTTGATTTGTGTCACTATTCAACCGTTCTCAGTTCTGCAGATAGTGAAAATGGAGACTTGGCCAACCAAACTTAGGCTTGGGAAGACAAAGGTTCGTTGATGGAGGATAGAAGGAGGAGAAACAGACCATTTAGAAGAGATAGAGGAATTTCAGGACCAGTCTCTTTTGGGCAAATTGACAGAGAAAACTGGTCGATCAAGAAGGATGATTGTCATAAATAAAGATACATGTCGAGAGGGAAAAGAAAACTACAATTGGGTCTACAGAAGGGTAAAAAAAAGGAAAAACATAGACATAGGAAGAAAACAAAAAACCCCATGGTATTGACAGGATTATGTGATAACATGGCCTATGACTCAGATTGGAGTTGGATTCATGGCCCCTTCGACCACAAAGGTTATTCCCATCGCCTTTAATGATTGTCATGAATGGAATCTCTTATGGTTCAGGTCCTATACTACTGAGTTGTCGGTTCTCTATCAACCAACACTTAGAAAAAACAAATGAACTATGTGTTATGGCACAATACTGCGCATATGGACTCTATTACTAAATTTACAAAATTTTAGAAACAAAACAAAAATAAAATCTATCTATTGTACAAGCTCCTTCGGATTGGAGTGATTGTCCTTCTTTCTTAGTGTTGAGATAGTTAGGGCTTTAGGTGAGTGACATTCACCCATCGTGGTCTTAGGACACCATCCAATTGTGCGAGTCTGACTGCTCCTAAGGTTCAGGTGTCTGCAACTATGAAGGGTCCTAACCAGTGCATACACAACTTTCCAGGATGCTTCTGGTATCGTTTGTTGTAGAGTAACACCTTGTCCCCTTATGTGAACCTTGGTCTTAATGTGTCGGTCATGCCAATATTTTTGTCTTTCCTTTACAACCAATTGATGGAAGTCTGCTAGAAATCTGGTTTCCTCAATTTGTTGTAGCTCCACAAGTCTCTGTGCCCCTGATTCCTCTTCTGTCATACGTGTGACTTGTGCAATATATAGGCTTGGAGTGATGAACTTTGTAGGCACGATGAACTCTCTCCCATAAACTAATTAGAATGGTGTGTATCTGTGGAGTTTCTTTGTGGTTTTCCTATAGGCCCATAGGACAACTAGAACTATATCATCCTTGTCCTCTCGATTTGTGCAACAGACCTTTGTTAGTCCATTTTCCAGAATCTTGTTGAAGGCTTCAACTATTCCGTTGGCCCGTGGGTGGTATGGAATGATCTTGTAATGCTGGATTAGAAATTATGTTGTAAGTGTTGCTATAGTGTTTCTAATGAAATGAGCTCCCTGATCATTGGTTAGGCTCCTGGGACATCCGAACCGGGTAATTATATTCTCGAAAATGAACCTGGAACCAATGTCTGTCGAACATTCATGTACCACTGTTGCTTCTTCCCAACGGGTGAGGTAGTCACTTGCAGTAATGATGTACCTGGACTTTGAATGTTTAGATGTGGGATTTATTGGTCCAATGAAGTTAACTGCACATTTCTCAAATGCCTGTAGATCTCTAACTATTTGTAGTGGTAGTTCATCTCGGCGGGACAACTTGCCCACCCGTTAACAAACATCACACGATCTAGCGTATACTTTTGCATCCTTTATAGTGTGGCCCATAAAAGTCCTACCTGTAGAAATTTTTGTGTTGTGGAATTTCCTCCTACGTGGCCTCCTGTGATTCCACTATGGCATTTCCAGAGTATATCCTACCTTTCATGATCCAAGACGCATCGTCTTAGGATGTTTTCTAGTCTTATTTTGTACAATTTTCTAGCGATTAGTTGGTAGTCTGTTGCTCTGATGACCATATGGTGTTTCTAGGTTGCGAAATATGTTTCAGGACAGACCCCTGTACTGAGAAATATTTCTATGTCCTCCAGATATTTCGGTATGGCCTCAATCCTGAACAAGTCTGCATCTAGGAGCTATTCATCCACTGCTCTGCCACTTTCTCTTGACTCTAGCCTAGATAGATGGTCGGGTTCGACGTTTCATTGTCCCGGCTTGATGATGACTTCAAAGGAAAATTCCTAAAATAACAACAACCATCTACAAATTCTCCCTTCTAGCACAAGTTTATTAACTAGGTCACTAGTACATATGACCAAATTTGCGACGATTTTTCATTGATATTGCCACACGTATCCATTGCAATTTCCACGAAAGCCGATATTTTTTTTCATCGCAATAATTTCGTCGCTATATCCATGATCTAGGTGTGCGTGGAAACATCGACAAAATTATCTCTCCACGTGTCACCACCTTCAATATCAGTTAACCCTATGCATCGTCGCAATTACGACGATATTTCGTCGCAATAACAACGAAGAAATGTAGCAATTACGATGAAACTTTTTCGTAATTGCGACACAAACTTATGCCAATCCAATAACTTACAACGCAACTGCTGAATGTGCAATGAAAGTATGCCATAACTTGTGATGAAAATCTGTTGTAATATCGACGAGTGTAATATCTCAAAACCAAATTTATGACGCACATGTTGTATATGCAACGAATATTCATGGCAAATTGCGACGAAGTTTCATTGCTATAGCGACAGTTGTGGTAAAATAGTAATTTTTTTCCGACAAATGTGTGTCGATATTGCGACGATGACTTTAGGTTTTAAAAAAAAAAATTACATGAAATATGGTATTACCATATTACATTGTAATATGGCATTAGTATTACATTGTAATATTGTAATATATATATCCCCTACAAATAATCAAGTCACTAATCAACCAAATATTGTAAGCATGTGTTATCATGAAGTTGGATTAGAAGTAAGGATACCAATATGACAATATACACAAAGAATAATTTGGAATATTACTTTCAAAAAAACACATGGATTGCATGAGTGATTCATTATGC
>ML787610.1:522399-537207 GCA_009831015.1 Picea engelmannii
GGATAACATAACACTTGAAACTTTTGTTGGTGCAATCATAATATACCCAAATAAGATAAGGAATTGTACATCATAGTTTAGGAATTGAAGTACTACATGAATTATTTGTTGGGAAAACAAAAAAAAATTAACTCAAATCATAATCTTTTATAATCCTTGTCAATTGATCCAAGTCACAACAAATCCCAGACTTCCTGTGAATGGTATCATGTAACATTTTGATTCGGTAATCAAGTATGATAAATATACATAAAACCACATGGTCAATTTCCTTTAAGAACTTTGATGTTTTTATTTGACCATAGATCTAAAGTTAAACACTTATGTACTTGAAGAATATAAGGGATTACCTACATCTAGCTCAAATTTTGGAAAATGGTTAAAACCTTACAAAACTTGTATATATATGCAAGTCTCGAGTCTTTGAGATGATTGTAGGCTTGAAGGAGGAATAAAGTATAAATTTCATAATTTTGTTGTTAAGAAAGGAGAGCCAAGAATAAGCTCATGTGGGAAGCTTGAAGCTGTAAAGTCGATATACATTTTAGAGTAAACTATACTAAATAATATGGTAGTTTTTATACCATGTTGAAACATGAAAACAAGATGAAATTATCTTCTTCACTCATGTAAAGTTGCATTTTGGAATATCTACATTTATCATGTGTAGTAGATATCATAAATTCTCAAGAAACTTTTAATCCACACTCTAGATGATAATGGATATAAGTTGAAGATAATTCTATCCTTTATTTACAATTGCATGGGTATCCCAAGCATATAAATAAAACATGCAAGAATGATTATATTTTCAAGGCATTAGTGCAAGAATGAGAGGTGGATCCCCTTAAGATTTTCTTTAAGGGTTAGGGGTGTCTATCCCCTTAAGGTTTATCTTATCTAGGGTTTGGTCTATGTGTTAGGAGTGGTACCCCCTAGGCTCAAGACCTAGTTCAATTAATATTCTTTGCTAGACATATTAGAGAAAGTGGGACGACACCTAGGGTTTATGAGTGGATAAACTTTAGTGGTTTTCCTTTGAAATTTGACTTGGTTCTATGAGTGGATAACTCTAAGGCTCAAATATTCACCTTCTCTCTTGCTTGGCCTCCTTGAATGCATTATCTTGACTCCATTTTTCCTAGGAAAGTAGTCGGCACTAGTCTTTATGTTTGTGATTCTTTATACTCTCAACAATTCTTAAAACCCTCACTTAAATTATCTTTATGACATCATTTCCATGCTAATTGTACCTCAATGCTTTTCATATTCATTGGATTAATACTACAATTTTACAAGAGAAATTGGTTTTACTTGATATATAGTGTATAAAGGTGAATGACGTGCAATTTAACTTGGTAGTTGATCATTATACACTTTGGAAAGTTTATTGTCTCAGACAAGTTTCCCAATTACCTTGCACAAACAATCTCACCCTTCACCTTTTCCTACGAACTATCCCATCACATATAAGTGACCAAGATAAGGGGTTGTAGGATTGGCTAATCTTGCTATTTGATCACTAAAATGAGGGAAGTATTTAAAATATAGCACCACATGGGGAAAAAAATATGCATAAATAAAGAACACTAAAATTCTAGTTGTTAAAATGGCCTACCAACTTTTGAATTGTCAAACAATGAGAAAGTATAGCTTAGGGGAATGAACTTTGGACACATTTTCCATTGCAATCGCATGCATGTAGAGCACCGCACTCAACTAGTGCAAGTATGTTATGAATGATTTTGTGGATGCAATGTAGAAAACCTGGGTGTGGGCTAACCTCTATGATATGGTTATGTTTTAGTAGCCTTTTGTATGTCACATTGGATTCCCCCAGTGGTATGCAACATCACCTCTCTTGTGAATGGGGATTTAGTGTCCATAGTGTTTTCACCTTGGAAGGTTGAAATGTTTGAGGATAAAATCAACCTAAATGAAAGACATTTCCTAACATGGCACAATAGTATGGTGGTGGCCACTTGAGACACCATCATAATTCCCAATTATTTCATTGACCATTATGAATCCGTGCTAAAGTTCAACATGGATTGGGACTATTGTTATGTTAGATATAAGATGCCCATAGGTGGATGAGTTGACATTTCACCACTTCCATTTACATTTTCATATGATGTAATTACAAGGAAAATATATTATTGGACAATTGTTACAAATAAGGAAGCATTGGATGGAGTCATCTTTATGTTTCCATAGGTGGAAGATCATCCACAAGACTTATGGAATTAGAGTGAGGATGAAACCACATAGTGGTGAAACCATAGAAACTCTTTTCTATTGTTGCATCCTTATGATCTTCTACACGAAATGAATCCACTATTCAAGTTATCCTTAGCCTACTTTCCAGTTAGTATGAAGTTGCACCTAGCACAGAGAAGGTTGCTAACACTCCACAAATAATATATATTCTTTATTATGAGGATTTTTCTTGTCAGAACAATGACWCACTAATTAAACTRGAAATGAACRRTGCTACAACTATWRGACACAAATTTAAGAAAGGAAAGGAAGGATACATGTTTTAAGAAACACTAGMTACTTCTGGACAACATCTTGGGGAATTGGATCACACCTCCACCATCCCTTCCCAACAATCCCTACTCAACTCTAGTGTAAGGGGTGGATCCATAAGTTCATAGTTGAGCTATGTATTTTGTTCAAAGTGATCTATCCCTTGCTCCCTCGAACCTAATCATGCATTTTCATTTGCACACCTCTTCCCTAGTAAACATTCATGAATTCTGCTATGATATATTATGAACCTTTCAATCAATAAGTGAAGAATAGAAGATGTAGCCCCAATTTAATCTAGAAGAAGTCTACCACCATTTCACGCATATGTGGTTGGTGGCCCAGGCTAAAGATATAGAACTAAAAGATGTGGTTGATTATGAGAGACCCTCCACTTCTTCAAAGAAGTTCCATATTTCTCTAATGTGGTTTAGTGAACGAAAAAAATTGTAGCTACAATAGGTCTCAGAATGTCACTAGGTTGATCTCAAAATGCAAGAACTCATGGGACAAATAAACACCTTATCCACTCATCTCGAGAACTACAAAGTGAAACGAAAAATTGTGAAAGACTAGACCAAGGTTATTCATTTAAGGTTGATAACACTCCACAAATAATGTATATTCTTTATTATTAGGATTTTTCTTGTTAGAACAATAACACACTAATTAAACTGGAAATGAACGGTGCTACAACTATAGGACACAAATTTAAGAAAGGAAAGGAAGGATACATGTTTTAAGAAACACTAGCTACTTCTGGACAACATCTTGGGGAATTGGATCACACCTCCACCATCCCTTCCCAATAAACCCTACTCAACTCTAGTGTAAGGGGTGGAGATGACCCAAAAAGGCCAATAGGAAAGAGAAAGGAGCCTTCAATGGAATTATCCAAGAACCCTAGGGATGATGAATTTTACAAAATGCAAGATGTGGGCTAAAGATAATTAATTCAAAATATTGTGACATTGCCTTTGGTTTATCGAAAAAATCCCATTTATTACCTTCATTCTGTAGATCATAATCTTGAGTATGACCAAGAGTTTCTTATATATTTTTAGGAGAATTTCAATTTTACATTGTTGGGGTTACTTTGAGGCCAAGAGTTGTGATAGAATATGAGGATCCATAATTTCATAGTTGAGCTATGTATTTTGTTCAATGTGACCTACTCCTTGCTCCCTCGAACCTAATCATGCATTTTCATTTGCACACCTCTTCCCTAGTAAACATTCATGAATTCTCCTATGATATATTATGGACCTTTCAATCAATGTGTGAAGAAATTGGTTGTCTCTTTCTACAAGAATAGAAGGGAAAACTTTGATCTACAAAGATAGAATATGTAGCTCCAATTTCAACTATCAAACACTATAAAAATCAAATGGAATCATTGACTTGAGATAGGAGAAAGAGGTCAAACCATTTCCTCCAGCTGTGTGCCCTATTCCAGTGAAAAACCATGTTCCCTCCTCTACAAATCGTGTGCCCTAGCCTTTGAAAATCATGTGCCCTCCTCCTATGCAAATCGTGTTCCCTAGCCTCGACAAATCGTCCTCCAAATCCAAACCTGCGCGCGAGTGGTGGTGAGTGCATGGACTGTGGAGCAATATCGTGGACTCCAAATCCACACCTGTGTGTGAGTGGTGGTCGTGAGTGCGTGGATTGTGGAGCAATATAGTGGACTGTGCGTGAACTAGATGGAGCAGGCCGCGCGAGAGGGGAATATTGTCTTTGCGTTTTGAAATGAAAGTTATGTTTTTAATTTTCATTTTTTTATATATTATACATTATATACAATATATATTATATATTATATATTATATATTATAATATATTATATATATAATATATAATATATAATATATATTATATAGAAAAAAAAACATGGCTTCAAGTTCAAAGAAAAGACCAACTCCAATAATAAATAACTCAATTTAGATCATAACATGTACTTCTAAAAACCATGTCAATGAGAAGGACCATAATATCATCTACCTCAAAGTTTATACAACTAAGGAGATGGTAGAGAAGAAATATATGGTACAGGATTTGAGCATGGTAAGAAATTTTCCCTTAAGTGAGTAGTTGAACCTTTTGATGGAAGGGATTCCACAGATGATGGTCAATTTCAATGTTTTCTTGGGATGGATTTTGTAGATGATGGTCAATCTCAATGTCCTCTTAGAAACTAAGAAGAAAATCAATAGGTATATTGATTGGTATGAGATTTTACATGCCAAGTTGGTTGTCAAAAAATCACTTATTAAGGATCAATGCAAAAACGTTGGTCCTAATACTCCATGCTGATAAAAAAAAACCCGAAGTGACAAGTGTGCTTTCAATCTCATAAGAAAGCATTGCACCTACTCCTATCAAGTTTAAGAGATTTATATATGATCATAACATAAATTTCATGACCCAAAAGAGTTAGAAACCCCAAATGTGACCCATGCACCATCAACCACAAATGACAACCATGGTTATTATGAGAGAGATGGTGGAAATCCCTTAATCTCTCTATGGAAACAAAATATTGCATCTCAAGAGGGTGATATGTAGAATAATATAAATCCTTTTAGATCAAATAGATGGAGTTTGAATAAGAAACCATGAATTTATAAAGTATATTGAATCTACCATAGATACTTTCCTAATGCATTATCATCCCTACCTTTAGGAAGTAGTTCAATTCTCCATAAAAAAATCTTAACAAAGTTCATAATTACAACAACTAGAGAAAGACATTGTGCTAACATGAAAATGGCCCAACCTCCACTAAGAGAAAGGACATAGAGAGTAGATCCACTAGTTAGTTGTTAGCAGTCATTGAGAACCCAAGATTGGGAGTGAAGAAAGAGGGAGCAGATAGTAGATTACTTGATTAAATATGAGTTATAATGAATCCAAGGTTGAGATTTATTTTACAAGGTACTTCAATTAGGCTTTAATGGTTTTAGTAGGTATAAAAAAAATATATACCTAGAGATAAAATTTTATTTTCCACCTAGTTAACTATATGTTCTACTCATAATAGAGAAACCAAGCAAAAGTAAAAAGGGTGAAAGGATGGATGCTAACTAGAATAAAAATACTAGAATCCCTTATTGCAGAACCACCAAGAGTTGAACCTCCTCTGTGCTTTCTACATCACTCCTAAGTGCTAGATGTTGAAAAGTCAACAAGAAACATGTGTCTAATTTACTTTTCCCTTAATTAAATTAGACAATAAATATTAATCTATTATCTCATTCATAACTGAGTGATTTGGAATTGTAACAGAATTATAAGTGTAGGTAAGTGAGTTAATATCAGTTGTACTAGTTGTAACTAAACATGCACTAGTGAGAGTTCAGTTAATCAATGAACTCACATGCAACTAAAGATTCGCCACAATTAACTACATGCATGTCAGTTCCAATGGATATCCAGTTGAGATAACAGGTGAAAGGGACAGTTTGGATATCAGTTTTGATTTGTTCACACATGCAGTGAATATGCTTATGAGCATGTGAAAACGAGGCAATTGTATTCATTCGATTCATTGTGAGAATTCGGATTGTAGAGATTTTGCAGAGGAGGCAGGCTGTCTGGACATGGAAATTGGCATAGGTATTTGTTGATTTGTGTATGATAGTGTGAGACGATTGTATTGTACTGAGAGCTCTTGGATTAGAGTTTTGTATGATATTGTTTCATGATTCATGGTATACATAATATATGATAGTGGGGTTTTTAGCTTTACGCTTTCCCGGTAAAACTTCTGTGTTGTGTGTTATTGATATTTCACTTTGTGAATTGTGGTTATTATCATGGTTTAATTGCTTCCGAAATAATAATAATAGAAGCGATTCTGTATTTAAAAGGTGGTGGAAATTGTTAGATCAAGAGAATCGCAGGAATACATTAATTTGTATTGAAATTTCTACATGGTATCAGAGCCACGGAGGCCACGGAGTCATGGAAGTGAGGTGTGAACATAATTTCATTCTCACAGGTCCCGCCTCTGGCTGAGTGCGAACTCTAGTACTGAAAACTTATGGTGTTTTCAAGAACAGAAATTATCGCACCCTAGACAAAGGCAGGGTGCGAACTTCATTGGCATTCTTGCAGGAAAATACACTAACAGGATGCGAACTTCCTTCACCCTAACAGTGGAGCAGGGTGCGAACTTCTTGAGCATTCTCACAGGTAAATACACTAGCAGGGTGCAAACTTGATAGGCAAGTTCGCGGGCTATACACAGGCAGGGTGCTAGCTTCCCTCATGTTTCTCTCAGGTGGGGTTCGAACCTCCCAGGGCAAGAGGAAAGTGAAGGGGTTGAGTTTTGGGTTGGATAACATTCAAATTTGCAAGATTTTCTTGGTGCGACACTTGATTCAAGATTGAAATGTCTTTCAATGGCTTGAGTTTGGAGTATGCACTCGAGGGCAGCTCTAACTACATTGCTTGGAAGGACAGGATGGAGGTAGTGCTCGAAGACAATGGCTTGAAGGGATACATTGACACAGATGTTCCTAAGCTGGATGGGACAGACACTGCAAATCTTGATGCATGGCAAAAGAAAGTGGCGAAGGCAAGGAGGATTCTGTTGGAGGGAGTACGAGACCACATTGTCTCAAGTCTCCATGGTAAAACCACACCATATGCAATGTGGAAGGTTTTGACAGATCTGTTCCAAAATAGTAGAAAGCATAGGAAATTGGTGCTCAAAGATAAACTCAGGAAGATTAAGATGGAGAAAGGCGACACCATTCCAAAATATCTCACAAAGTTTGTCCAATGTCGAGATGAGCTTGGAAGTGTGAGAATAACAGTCGTTGCTGATGATTTGGTGAGCTTGGCACTCCTAGGGCTTCCTAATAGTTGGCACAGTTATCAAGACTCTGTCAATGGAAGGGAAAAATTACTGGATTGGGAATGACTATGGTCAGATCTGGTGCAAGAGGAGTTCAGGAGGAACACTAGAGATGGATCTTCATCAAAGTATGATGATGAAGAGGATTTTCGTTTGACTGGAAAGGCAAGGAAAGGGAAAGGGAAGAAATTCCAATAAAATTATGAGTCTAAAGTCAAGAAGCTGGATTTGTCCAAAGTGAAGTGTTTTCACTGTCACGAACGTGGGCATCTCACTACTAACTGTTCGCAGAAGAAGAAGAACAAGACGGTTGTTGGAGCTGCAACTGGTGAGGCTCTTGTCTCACAATTTGAGCTTGACTTTTCCCTGATCACATGCATGGATTCAAGTGCATCGGGATCAGTGTGGTATTTGGATAGTGGCGCTTCCTTCTACATGACGGGAGATAAAGAGTCTTTCATTGACTTGGAGGAGAAAGATCTCAAAATGCGTATAGAGATGGGAAATGATGGAAAATATAGTGCAACTGGTATTGGTACCATTACCTTTCAGAGGGAGTCAGGTAAACCATTTCAATTGAAAAATGTTATGCATGTTCCAGGTCTGAAGAAAAACTTGGTCTCAATCGCAATGTTGGAGGACAGAGGCTGTGATGTTGTTTTTAGCAGTGGTATAGACTACCTGCGACATAAAGTAACAGGTCAAGTCAAGAAGATAGGGATTCAAGTTAAGAATCTCTACATGTTGCAGGTAGATGGCTGCGGTGCCATGATAGGCAAGGCAGAAACAGTGGTGAGCCAGGATGAGGGCGAATTATGGCACAGGATATTAGGCCATCTTCATCATGGAGCCTTGAATATCATGCAACAAATATCTACTGGACTTCCAAGGGGAACACTTTCTCAGTCAGATCAGTGCAAGGGGTGCACCTTGGGGAAGTATGTAAAGCCCACCTTTCAGGAAAAGGAGAACTGTGCTTCGATGATCTTGGAGAGAATTCACACGGATGTGTGTGGGCCATTCTCGGTTGCTTTAGCAACAAAACATAGGTATTATGTTATTTTTGTTGATGACTTTTCTCATAAATGTTGTATATTCTTCATGCAGAAGAAGGATCAAACATTCTCAAGGTTCTGTGAGTTTAAAGCATTGGTGGAGAAAGATTCGGGGAAGCAAGTGAAGGCTATAAGGAGTGATAATGGTGGAGAATACATCTCTAATGAATTCAAATAATTCTACAGCAGAGAAGGAATTCGAAGAGAACTCATAGTGCCTCATAACCCACAGCAAAATGGGGTCGCGGAGAGAAAGAATAGAACGATCATGGCTGCAGCACGAGCGATGTTGCATGATCAAGGCCTACCATTTCATTTATGGGAAGAAGCATGCAATACTGTGGTTTATGTGCAGAACCATTTTCCTCATAGAGTACTTGGCATGAGTACACCTGAAGAATCTTTTACTGGTAAGAAACCTGATGTTTCTCATTTTAAAATTTTTGGTTCATCTGTTTATGTGCATGTAAACAAGGATGCCAAGAAGAAGCTGGAACCGACCGCTGAAGTTGGGATATTTGTGGGGTACACAGAAACACCCCATAATTATCGTGTGTATTTGTTGAACAATAAGATGAATTTTATGCGACAAGATATAAAATTCGATGAGGGGAAAGCCATGTGATTGTCACTTGAGAGGGAGCTAGACTTGCATGCAGAAGAGGAACTGTTGGTTCCCAACGATGAGTCTCAAGATGTGGATTAGCCACATGAAGAGGTTCATAGAGTGGAGGAAACCACTCAAGTAGAGCCATCCATCATAAATGGCAGAAAGTGCACCACAGAAGCTGATAGATTGAGAATAGATGTTGCACAGAATATAGGATCCCCTATTTCACAGCGCAGACAAAGACAGTCCCCTGATCGATTTGATGGATACATGGCTCTTATGAGAAAATGTATTGTGAATGAACCATCTTCCTTTCAGGAAACAGTGTAGGACCCCACTTGGGTTGATGCTATGGTAGAGGAGTATGACTCCATTGTCAAAAACAGTGTATGGGATATTGTCCCAAGATCGATTGATAAATCAGTGGTAGGTTCGATATGGATCTACAAGGTAAAGCAAGCTTCTGATGGGAGTGTGGAGAAATACAAGGCCAGGTTTGTGGCTCGGGGCTTCTCACAGATTGAGGGAATATATTATGGTGAGACCTTTGCACCTGTCGCTAGGTACTCTTCCATAAGATCCATCCTTGCACTCTCATCACAGATGGGGTGGCGCATTCATCAGATGGATGTAAAAACTGCATTCCTCAATGGGATCATTGAGGAAGAAGTGTACATTGAGCAGCTAGAAGGTTTTGAGACCTTTGACAGAGAGTCGCATGTGTGCAGACTCAAGAGAGCACTGTATGGGTTGAAGCAAGCACCCCGTGCTTGGTACACTCAGATAGAAAACTATTTCACCGGATTGGGCTTCACCAAAAGTGAAGCGGATGCAAACCTATACCAATTTGTGGTGGAGGGTAAGCTTTTGATCATTGTGCTTTATGTTGATGATTTAATACTTGCTGGTGATGAGCAGTTGATACACTGATGCAAGGAGGACCTTGCAAAGGAGTTTTAGATGAAGGATTTGGGCATTCTTCATTATTTCCTTGGTTTGGAAATATAGCATCGATATGGTGAACGTTTTGTGTCGCAAGGAAAGTATACAGGAGAGATACTGGGTAAGTTTCACATGGAGGGCTGCAAACCCATGGATACTCCTCTCCCAGGAAACTGGAGAAAAGAGGATGCTACTTCTAGAGAGGTAGTGGATGCTACTGTCTTTCGATAGTTAGTGGGTTTGCTAATGTATTTAGTGAATATGAGACCGGACATTTGCTATGTGGTTAACTAGCTAAGTCAAGCAATGGTTAAGCCTACCAAACTCTTTTGGAGGGAGGGTAAGCATGTCCTGAGATATTTGAAGGGAACATCTGAGTATGGATTATGGTATAGACAGACGAATGAGGTGAATTTTCATGGCTTCACGGATGTAGATTGGGGGCATCCCAACGGACCGAAAGAGCACATCAGGAGGGATCTTTAGTATCGGATCTACAGTTGTTTCTTGGTACAGCAGGAAACAGAGATCTGTGGCACTTAGTTCAGCGGAAGAGGAATACATGGCAGTGAGCCAAGCTGCATGTGAGGCTATCTGGATGAGGAATATTGGTTGGTTTGATTGGTTCTCACTTAGACCTGATAGTGATTTATTGTGATAATCAGAGTTGCATTAAAATCTCGATTAATCCTGTGTTTCATGACAGATCTAAGCATATAGATATCTGCTATCATCATCTCAGAGATTGTGTGCAGTAGAAGATCATGTTGCTTCAATAAATTCCTATGGAAGATCATGATGCAGACATTCTGATGAAGGTGCTCACTAGGAGCAAATTCGAATATCATAGAGATAGGATTGGGGTGAAGGATAATCCCTTTCTTGTTGAGAGGGAGTGTTGAAAAGTTAACAAGAAACACGTGTCTAATTTATTTTTCCCTTAATTAAATTAGACAATAAATATTAATCTATTATCTCATTCATAACTGAGTGATTTGGAATTGTAACAGAATTATAAGTGTAGTTAAGTGAGTTAATATCAGTTGTACTAGTTGTAACTAAACATGCACTAGTGAGAGTTCAGTTAATCAGTGAACTCACATGCAACTGAAGATTCGCCATAGTTAACTACATGCATGTCAGTTCCAATGGAGATCCAGTTGAGATAACAGGTGAAAGGGACAGTTTGGCTATCAGTTGTGATTTGTTCACACATGCAATGAATATGCTTATGAGCATGTGCAAATGAGGCAATTGTATTCATTCGATTCATTGTGAGAATTCAGATTACAGAGATTTTGCAGAGGAGGCAGGATGTCTAGACACGCAAATTGGCATAGGTATTTGTTGATTTATGTATGACAGTGTGAGAGGATTGTATTGTACTGAGAGCACTTGGATTAGAGTTTTGTATGAGATTGTTTCATGATTCATGATATACATAATATATGATAGTGGGGTTTTTAGCTTTACGCTTTCCCGGTAAAACTTTTGTGTTGTGTGTTATTGATATTTCACTTTGTGCATTGTGGATGTGATCGTGGTTTAAT
The DNA here is from genome assembly GCA_009831015.1 of Picea engelmannii. NCBI lineage: Eukaryota > Viridiplantae > Streptophyta > Pinopsida > Pinales > Pinaceae > Picea > Picea engelmannii. The sequence continues at coordinate 533,950 of ML787610.1, forward strand.
TGCTTCTGCAATAATAATAGTAGAAGTGATTTTGTATTTAACAAGTGGCAAAAATTGTTAGATCAGGAGAATCGCATGAATACATTAATTTGTATCGAAATTTATACACTAGATATTCCTACAAAATGCTTGGAACCATCTCCCAACAAAGTAATATCCACAATACAAGATCTATCATACAAATAACATAAATAACATTACCCAATATGGAAGATCAAGTGTGCCCTTGGAAATGAGGTGCTTTCCGTATACATGGTGTGCTGGTAACCTCCACTGAGGTATGGTTGATGAGGATCCGAGCAAACACTAAGGGTGGAAGCAATAATCCCTACACCAAGGAAACCAATTCAACAAAAGAGACAAATCAAACCAATGGAGAGATTATACCTATGAAGGAAAGCCTCTAATTGAAAAAGGTTTAAGGGAGATAGTTAGTCCAAGTTATCATTGTTGTCATCATTGTAATTATCATTGGTACAATTATCATCATCATCATAATTAGTACAATTAATATCACCATCATCATCATCATCATCGTATCTGATCTCCTTCTCTCCCTCTTCTCCTTCATCTCTTTCTCATCATCGTCATAACACATTATGAGTACATTCATTAATACCAAATCATCATTGTCATTATCATCATAGTCATCAACATCATATAATCACATCATCATCATCATACAATCACATCATCATTTCCATCATAATCATCATCATCATTATTGTAATATAATTGAACATTGTCATCAACCTCATCATAATCATCATCATCATCGTTATTGTAATATAATCAAACATCGTTTTTTGCTCATTTCTTTAGTTTTCTAACATTATTCCACCAAATCTATTGATATCAAATTGGGGTTGTGCCCCAAGTGGCTATCCTAGAATCATTTAGAGCACCTAGAGCTATCAAGGACATAATTCTCTAGTTTATCACAACTAATACTCTACAGAGAAAATCAAAACCAGAACTAAGATCACAAGAATGTGCAACTATGAAAAAAGAGGCAGCAAAACAATGAACAATGAATTGAGATTCATTATTGTACTATACAACAAAAAGGTGATTGCATTACAATGCATTCCTTTGGAAAAGATGATCATAATGTGCAAAGATATATCTGGAAGATGTTGATATCATCATGTGATTATACGATGATGGAGATGATCATTATAGAATAATAACGATGATGACGATGATGACGATGATCATTATAGAATGGAAAGGTGTCTTGTATGTATTATAACTCAAGATACATGATTTGGAACTATATTCTTTGGACCATTTGGCTTATATATCCTATGATTGACACATTATAATGTCATGTGCGTGCTTATAATGGGATTAGTATTGATCATAGCATTCATTGACATTATTATGTTGATATTGTTAAAGGTTTTGTGTGACTATATATGAGATTAAGGGAGTATATATTAGACAAACTCTAAAGTGTTGTATATACACAAAATGGCTAGACAATGTGTGGAATATACTAACATGCATTCTTGCAACTCTAGACCTCCTAAATGCTCACATCAACTTCTAACAATGTGTTAACAATATTCATAGCCAAACATTTCCTTAATTAATTATGACTCCCAAGTTTCAAAATGTACTTGACATGTCTTGATAAGTTAATGTATTCAACATCCCCAAGGAATTGTTGTGATAGATAAGTTTTCCAATTTCAATTGTTAAGATTGTGTCAGTGATCATAATGGATAAACAATTAGGGCCCATGAATCATGTATTAGGGACTAAATCCTTAGATATTCATCATCAATTCATGGCTTAGGCCCCAAGGATCATTCTTCTTGTGCTCAATAGTTGAAGTTGGGTCTATAATCATCCTTGTTAATATTGTGTCAGTGATCATAATGGATACACAATTAGGGCCCATGAATCATGTATTAGGGACTAAATCCCTAGATCCTCATCATCAATTCATGGCTTAGGCCCCAAGGATCATTCTTGTTGTGATCAATATTTGAAGTTGGGCCTATAATCATCCTTGTTAATATTGTGTCAGTGATCATAATGGATACACAGTTAGGGCCCATGAATCATGTATTAGGGACTAAATCCTTAGATCTTCATTGTCAATTCATGGNNNAGGCCCCAAGGATCATTCTTGTTGTGCTCAATATTTGAAGTTGGGCCTATAATCATCCTTGTTAAGATTGTGTCAGTGATCATAATGGATACACAATTAGGGCCCATGAATCATGTATTAGGGACTAAATCCTTAGATCTTCATCGTCAATTCATGGTTTAGGCCCCAAGGATCATTCTTGTTGCACTCAATATTTGAATTTGGGCCTATAATCATCCTTGTAATTGCAATTGATGTGTCTCATCGTGACCAAATATCATTAACAATGTTACATGTACCCAGGGAAAGCATGACAAAAATGACCTATTGATCGGAGCCTTTATCATGACTAGCCAATGTTCTATGATGTAAGTGGCCTGTTTCAAAATGGGAATTTAACTCATATATATGGCCATAAGATGCATGGGAAAGTTATTCATTAGAATTTTTTTGGGGGAAAGGAAGACAATGGAGTAGTCAACATGCCAAACAAAGGAACTCAATTTTTTCCTTTGTTGAAGGTCACTTATAGGCTGCTTATAGAGATAGAATTGGGAGGCTCTTGAGGGCCTACCAATAAAATGGTACATTAAAATTAGGATCCATAACTGTAGATCACAACAATAAATGGCCTCCACTTAGAACCATGTCCTCAAGCATAGCAAGGAAAAAATAGATAAGTTCATCTCCTTCAAAAAATAAAAATATATAAAGATCATATAAAAGATATAAACACATACCTCTTCTTTTCAACAATTAAATATCAGGCATCTTCTTCTTCATCCAGCTCAACATCTGTATCAAGATCTGGTTCATAATCAATATTGGTGAAAAGCTCATTCTTATCAACATCATCATCAACGTCATTTTTGCTACTATAGTTATCGATATCGTCAAAGAGATCGTCGTCTCCTACATTTGGATGATCAACTTCTTCAACTTCTTCATCTGACACATCGACTACATGAGCCACCTGCTCCTGATCTGCATACTCATGATCTTCTTCCTAGTTATTAACTTCATCCTCGGCTACATGATTGTACTTTACTGGTCTTCCTCTTGGATCATATCTAACAATGTATGACCAACCTGCTTTACCAGGTACCTCTGAGTAAAATACTTGCTCACATTGACTTGGAAGAACATAAGGCTCTGTACCC
>ML787610.1:565317-582378 GCA_009831015.1 Picea engelmannii
GTTGTCAAATCGTTCTTTCATAGATGGTACCTTGATGACTTCTCTCAAAGGGATGGTTACAAGCATCTTGGATAATGCCCCTTCAAGGTCAAAATTCAAGTTAACCCTTTCAGTATTGGATGTTTTAGGAAAGATTACATCCACAGGTGGCCTTTTTGTTTGGTCAATGGAAGGTTGGTCCAACTTCTTTCGTCTATACACCTGGAAATCTTGTTTTTCTAGCTTTTCTTTTAATTCCTGGTCTAGTTTGTTTATTACTGCCATCCTGGCTAACCTGAATGCTTCTTTCATGGCCTCTTGATGCTCTTCAGTGGTGATATTTATTTGAGGGCCTTCTATGAAGTGGTCTATATTGTTTATTTGTTGATGGTCACCACTATTGTAGGGACACTCATGTTCCCAATGTGCCTCACTGCATTGAAAACACCAAGGATTTTCATCCATAATGACGGTGTTTGGAAATTCTATGTCTTTGAAGATTTCTTCATTCCATTCGACGAAATTACTCACTCTTTGTATTGGATAACCATCTTCATCCAAATCTTCATAGATATAAGAGGCATTGTCGGAATAATCACCCCAATCTGCGTCCTTTTCTGTCAAGGGAAAAGTGGGGCAATCTTGAAACGAGTAAGGATCCACTGAAAAGGGTGTTTGTTCATCTTCCTCAGAATGACCGGCTTGTAATAATGTGGGAATTTCCTTAAAGGGAAATTGGTCATATGAGTCCTTCTTTTCTAGAAAAGAAATTTTTAACATTTCACGAATCCTTTTAACCTTTTGTAGGATACAAGACATACTAGTGCTTGGATCGGTTTCTTTAGACTTATCGGCTTCACTTATATCTTTATCTTCCAACATTGGTGTGTCCAAGAGAAACAAGGAATCTTCAAAGTTAGGTTTTTTGTGAGTAGCCATGCCCAAATCCTTGGGTGGCTCATGTTGTCTCAAGGCATTCAAAACATTGTTTGTGTTTGAGAAAGTTGTGTTCCATTTCCTTTTGGGAGGCATGGATTTTACTTCAAGAATTTTTGGGAATTTAGGCTCAGCTTCGGTGACATCCTCATCACTAGATTCTTTGTGGTCATTATTGTGCGAGAGATTGACTTGATGAATGTAGTCTTCGAAATCAAGGTTCTTCTCAATCCGACAAGCAAAGTCTTGTGCTTCTTCTAGAGTCGAGGGTGACAATGGATTCTATTATGGAAGGGATCATCTCCTGTTCACTTGCTTCTTTGAGGGGGAAACCTCCTAATGATCTTCAACTCCAAATACAATACTTCTCTTCATATCCCATTACATTGTTTGAACCCCTTTATATAGTGATACCATCACCTAAGAACATTCTAGAGGAGGAATCTTCTAGAATGAAAACCTTCTAAGAAGTCCTCTTACATTTATTATATTTAATTATCATAGTGGACCTTATTTAATAATATAGTGGACATAGTCCACCTTATTACATTGAATGGCCTCCACTACCTCTCTAGCTAACTAACATTCCATCCCCCGTATGAAAGGGTTGTCCTCAATGTTTGTTATGAGGGTGTACAACCATATACCAAGGTCTCATGAATAAGTGTGGACCATAATGTTGAAGAAGATTGGAGAAACAAGGTCCCATGTATAAATGTGAACCACCATGCTGAAGTAGTTGAACTGCGACTGTGAACTTGGGTCCCATGTCCAAGTGCTCATGTGAAATTCACATAGAAGATATTGGAGCTTGTGAACCAATTGGAAATGATATTACAAATATTGGCACTGGTCAATGTGGATCAAAATATTTAGAACTGGCCAAAAATGCATCAACTGCTATCGAAGAATAAGAAAACTAAAGAATAATATGCAAAGATTGATCTTGTTTACTCTCTAGGAAGTGGTTGTCATCCCATAAATGAAAATTATCCATATACCAATCATCACAATCATCCTCCAAAGCATACCAAGCACACTTCTTAATGATATTCATCCATGATATTCATCAAAATATATTTCTCCTGCATGCTCACCAATGACTCATGAACACTACGAAAACTATCCCTGAAAACATCTTGAAAGTTATGCAATGTGTCATGCATTTGGGATTTGAATGCTCCAATCATGTGTAGAATTTCATGAGTTGAGAGTGCATATTCATTGGAAACACCACATATAATATACAAAAAGAAAAATATTAAAATAATATATCCAATAGAATTTATCTAGTGGCAATGTGAACACATTATGCAAAGTTATGAATTCTGCAATCTTACTATCGTCACAAAAAAACCCCCAAAATGACTCATTTTAAATCAACGATATCTTCACTTCCGAAGCTCCGATTTGGGTGATTTGTTTTTGAAATCAACTACTTTTGAAAGAGGAACTCAGATATGTAATTTTTTTTTATCAAATTTAGCCTCCAGGTGCTACAAAAATTAAAAATATTGTGACGTCGTCCGCCAAAAAAACCGTGAAAATTGCCTATTTTAAAATGCCAATAACTTACTTCCCGGATTCCATTTCAAATGTTTTTTTTTTTTTTTTTTTTTTTTTTTTTTTTTTTTTTTTTTTTTTTTTAACTAGGGTGTTTTTCTGAGAGGAACTCAGATATACAACCAGTTTAAGAAAATTTTGAACCAAAATCTACATAAATCATCTGGAATGTCACAACTCTTTTTTTTCTTCTCCGAAAAAATCTACAAAAATAATAAAAAAACAAATTTCCCACACTTCGTGCCAAATAAAGTGCTATGATACCAATTGTTAAGTACTTGAGTATATCTATAAATATAATCACCACAAATACTGAATACACAATAGATCCACAAAGAAATATAGAATAAACCACACTTTATTATAGAAACCCTTGAGATAGGGCAACGCCATACAATGGATCATATTATGGAAGGGATCCTCTTATGTTCACTTGCCTCTTTGAGGGGGCAACCTCATAATGAGTTTCAACTCCAAATACAATACTTATCTTCATATTCCATTACATTGTTTTAACCCCTTTATATAGTGCTACCATCACCTAAGAACATTCTAGAGGAAGAATATTCTAGAAGCAAAACCTTCTCAGAAGTCCTCTTACATTTATTATATCTAATTACCATAGTGGGCCTTATTTAATAATATAGTGGACCTAGTTCACCTTACATTAAATGGTCTCCACTACCTCTATAACTACCTAACAAAAATGCAATCAACACAAATCAAATTATCGATGAGAATGCAAGAATCCTACATTTAACAAAGCCAACAATATCCATGTAGGTAATACAAAACTGAAGTCACTCTAGCATAGAAATAACATTTGCATTGCAATGTGACCTCTAGTATGAGATTTACTTATCAAATATGTAACCCAACACTTATGCCTTTGTTTAGAATTGACACGCTTTATTGTAGACTTGGACTCATGAAATCAATTTGTTGGCATGTTTTTCAGATAAAGGAAGAGTATGTGTGTTTGTCATGGATGGCAAAGATCACGATCAGCAGCACAACGACAATGATGGAATGGAAATATCAACAATGTAAGCTGAAGAGGAGGATCTGAGTGCGAAGATCGACCATCACCGGATCTAGAAGAAGGATCATGATCTTTAAGTACAAGATGAAGTGGGCTTAGAAAGTACCGAAAGCAGGAGGACCGTTGATCCAGCAAGGACACGTGGCACGAGCATATACAGACAAGTGTCAAATTGTTTCAGCTTTTCATGCCACTAGAAATCATAATTCTGAGTGACACGTGGTAGCCACTCAGCTCTTGACGCGTCATTGAGTGATGCAAAAATGACATCACTTCATGAGTTCTTGTTTCAAGAGTTTCAGCTTCAAAGTCCCGAAGGCTCAAGTACCAAGGCAGAGGAGAGTCGTTTGATCATCATGGATGGTGGACCGTTGATCTAGATCCATTTCAGAGTTTTGTATATCTGGAGTTGGAGGAGTCAAAGACACTCACGGCAAGAATGCCGAAATGTGAAATCGCGAAGCACATTTTGGCGTAGCCTGTGGTCACCGTCGGTGGTCACGTGAGGGGAAAGAGCTAGCAGAGCTAAGCTCCTTTCGGTTATCGCAACATGAAGAGTCGAGACTCTTCACCACAGGATTCCCGAAGTCGTGAATCGCAAAGTGCTCGTTTGGTCACGAGAAGGGAAGGAGCCATTCCAGCTAAGTTCCTTTTCAAAGTTTCAGGGACGCAACTTGGAGTGTCGAGACCCTTCGACATAGGATTTCCGAAATGCAAAATGAAAAATGCATTTTGATTAGGCTCGTGGTCACAACCAGTGGGCATATGGAATAAGTGTGAAACCCAACACTTGTAATTCAACGGTGTAGTTTAATCAGGAATATGATCGAAGGGTCATTGTTTATTTTCATGATTAATAAGCTCAGTTACGATTTAATTAAAAAATTGAATCATGGTTCTTGATCGGTTGGCGATTCAGTTGTTGAGACGTTTTTGTCTTTGCCTAAGGATATTCGAGGTGTAACTGATGAGGCTGGTGTGTATAAAAGGAGAGATGCAATGACTGTGTAAATGGGGTTGTTCTAACCGAAACAATGAGATGAATTGTAAGAAGGGTAAAATGACAGAATGTAGAGCATGAGATAAAACTCAGAGATGAGTAATAGTCGCCGAACAGACAAAAGCAAGAGAAGAATAACATAATAGCATGAAGCAAGAGCAGAATAGCAGAATAACATGAAGTAGAGCAGAACAGTTTTTGAACTAGAGAAGAATTGCAGAACAGTGAAGAAGGGGTAAGAATTTAAATACCTGTATTGTTTGTTTGTCAATCATTTATTCATAATTAGGGAGGAAGGGTGGTGCTAGGAAGGAATATGGTCCTCTGATATTCAAGTTGGTGCTTGAATATTGGAAGGTGTATCTTCCATTTAGTTTTGGCTAGAAAATAGGGTGGCAGGGTGGTGCTCGGGAAAACACAAAGTTTTCTGTATACAAGTTGATGCTTGTATAAATCCAGTTGGTGATGGAATATTTAGGGAGTTGGTGCTTCCTTCTAGTGGGTACTAGAGAAACCAGAGAGTTGGTGCTCTCAACAAGTTGGAGCTTGTAAAACAGAGGTAGTAGCCTCACTTTGAGTTGGTGCTCAAACATAGATGATGTACAAAACTTAAAAGACTACTTATCATTTTGAAGAAGAAGAGGTTTTCTCCCTTTATGGGTTTCCTCGTGAACATCTATCTTTGTGTATATCTTATGTGTGATTGATGCTCATTATTTATGTTGTCTATATGATGTATAATATTGATGGTCACTTGATAAAAGATTAAAAATGGTTTAATAGACTTAAAATTGTTTAAGCACAGTAACAACTAATTCACCCCCCCCCCCCCCTCTCAGTGGTCTTAGTAATTTCAACAATTGGTATCAGAGTGAGTTTCTTTTATTTAAAGGTAGATCTGTAAGCTTAAACATGACAAGACATGAAGGGACTTCAGCCACTAAGCCTCCTCTGTTTGATGGAACAAATTTTGCCTTCTGGAAGGTTAGAATGAGAACATATTTAATGGCCTTAGGTGCTAATGTTTGGGATGTAGTAGAGACTGGATATACAAAGCCTATTGTGCTAGCTTCCAAGGATGATAAGTTAAATTTTAGCTTTAATGCTAAGAGAATGAATGCTATCTTGAATAGATTTTTTGAAGTTGAGTTTGTAAAGGTGATGCATCTTGAAACTGCCAAAGCAATGTGGGATAAACTTATTAGCAGTTATGAAGGAAATGAAAAAGTAAAAGATGTCAAACTTCAAACACATAAATTGAAATTTGAACAACTAAAGATGAATGAATATGAAACAGTTAGCAAGTATTTTTTAAGAGTTGAAGAACTTGTCAATGCCATGAAGGGTCTTGGTGAGAAGATTAAATAATCATTACTAGTTCAAAAGATTTTAAGATCTTTGCTTGATCAATTTAATCCAAAAGTCTCTGAAATAGAAGAACTAAAAGATCTTAAAACTCTATCCATTGATCAACTCCTAGGAACTCTAACTGCATATGAAATGAGAATCAACAAATATAAATCCATTACTAAAGAATCATCTTTTAAAACAGACAAGAATATTGATTTAGAATTAGATGATATTGAGGCAAAATTTGTGAGAAGGTTAAAGAAAGGATCAATAAAATATCAAAGCAAGCTTCCCTTAAAATGTTTTAACTGTGGTAAGATAGGTCATTTTGCATCTAAGTGTCATCACCAGAAAAAGGATCAGAAATCTGATGATGAAAAGAAATACAAATTTAAGAAATATAGTAAAAAGAAAAGTTTGTGTGCAAACAATGACAACTCCTCAGCAAACATAGATAGTGATTCATCATGTGAAGACAAAGTGAATGATTTTATGCTTATGGCTATGGGAGATCTTGATGATCACACAAGAGGTGAAATGGATGACAAAGAAGTTGTGGTAAATATGGAAGGTGAATTAATCAGTGTTTTGGAAGAAATTGACAGACTCGGATTTAAGGACAGAAAACAAAAACAATTGTTGATGCAATTTAAAATGAATGATAAAAAACCTGATGAAAACTTTGCTCTACTAAAAGTTGAGTTGGAAAAAGCAAAGAAAATAGAGAACATTAAAAAAAAACAATTCTCAGAGAAAAAAGCGAGGTGTGAAGTCTTAGAAGAAGAGATAGTAAAAAGCAGAAAAGAAATGGAGAAGTATAAGGCATTGTATCACCAAAATCTGTCAAGTATTAAAGCTTCAGAAGGATTATCCTCCATTTTAAATCAACAAAGGAATCCAAAGTTGAAAGCTGGCTTGGGCTATGAAGAAGGATCAAGTAGTGATCTTCCAGGTAATACATAACCCATCAAGTTTGTCATATCTACAATTATTGACAACAACCACTCTGCAGAAATAAAGAAAGAAAATCAATCACCAAGAAGGAATGAAACAAAAAATACCAGAACCAAATCTGTAGATCAGAGAAATTATAAACATGAAATAAATCGACCCACTCAAAGAAGAAAAACATTTTCCAGGTATAAAGGATTTTTCTATGGATATTGTTTCCTTTGTTCTAATTTTGGTCACAAAGCTATAACTTATTCTTTAAGACTTAGAGATGAGCAATAAAGATACTCAAGGAATAATTATCTTCCACAACAAAGATTGAGACAACGAAGTAACAAAAAACCACAGACTACAAATCATGTGATAGTTGGGAAAAGGACGCATGTTAAGTACAACAACAATTATGATCATAACAATCGCTATGATCTACTATTCATTGAACCTAAATGTTACAACTGCCATAATTATGGACATAAAATTGCAAATTGTCGTTTAAAGAACTATAAGCCAGATCTGACTCCTACTGCTGAAAATTTCAAGGTTTGGAAGAAGAAAGAAGATGATCAGTGTGGATTAGTGTTTTCATCCCAAAGACAAAATAATCCCTGGTATATTGACAGTGGATGTTCCAAACATATGACTGGAGACAAAAGCAAGTTTCTAATTCTAAGTGAAAACAAATCAAGGAATGTAACTTTTGGAAACGATGCACCAGGAAAAATAAAAGGTAAAGGAATGGTAAGTCTGAGTAATGGCAAAGGAAAAGATCAAGACGTGTTATTTGTAGATGGTATGAAACATAATTTTCTTAGTGTCGGTCAAGTCTGTGATCGAGGATGTGAGGTTGTTTTTACTTCTAAAGATTGTAAAATAAAGTCTGAATTCAGGACAGTTGGTTGCAAAAAGGATAAGAACAGAAAACAATGTCTATGTGTTAAAAGAAGAAAAAAAAGAATGTCACTTAAGCAAGTATGATGAAAGTTGGCTATGGCATAGGAGAACATCTAAATTTTGATCATATAATCAAGCTTAGAAACAATGGGGCAGTAAAGGATATTCCAAATATATCAAAGCCATATGATTCTGTTTGTAAACCTTGCCAGATAGGAAATCTTGGACACAGTTCAAATCTAAAAACTTCCCTTCAACAAAAAAACCTCTCCAGTTAGTTCATATGGATTTATGTGGACCGTCAAGGAAAGAAAGTACAGGAAAATAAAACTATTTTATGTTTATTATTGATGATTATTCTAGACTAACATGGGTTTCCTTTTTGAAGGAAAAATCTGAAGCATTTGAAAAATTCAAAGTGTTTAAGACTCTAACTGAGAATCAAACAAGAAAAAGATTGAAGGCAATAAGGTATGATATAGGAGGAGAGTTTAGCTCATGGAACTTCAAAGAGTTCTGTGATAAACATAGGATCAAAAGAGAGTACACAATACCAAGAACTCCACAACAAAATGGAGTTGTTGAGAGGCAGAATAGATCAGTACAACAAATGGCAAGATCAATGATGAATGAAAGGAATATATCTCAAACATATTGGGTGGAAGAAATGCATACAGTTGTTCACATTTTTAACAAATCTCATCTTAGACCACACAGTGACAAGACTCCTTATGAACTATGGTTTGGAAGACCTGCCTCAATCAAGCATTTTAAAGTCTTTGGGAGTAAGTGTTATATTAAGAATAATGATGAAAATATTGGCAAATATGATGATAGGGTTGTTGAAGTTATATTCTTAGGTTATGCTAGAAACAGTAAAGGATACAGATGCTACAATAAGAGGCTGCATAAATTGGTTGATTGTATCAACATAAAAGTTGATGAAGAAATCCTGATGTGAAATGTAAACAATGTTGAACCAAGCACAAAAGATATAGTTGAAGATGAATATGAACAGGTCCAAGGATCATAAAGAGAAGAATTTTAATTAGATTAATATACGAATACTCCGATTGACACAAATCAACAGAAAGAAGCAAAATCACCTCTCAGAATTGTTAGAAAGAATCATCCTGAAAATCAAATAATTGGAGATATAAATAAAGGAGTTCAGACAAGAAGGAAATTGATTAAAGACTCAGAACAATCTCATGTTGCCTTTTTATCTATGATTAAACCTAAAAWTTTTGATGAAGCTAGCCAGCATGAAGATTGGATTAGAGCTATGAATGAAGAGCTTGATTAGATTGAGAAGAACAATACTTGGGAGCTTGTCCCTAGACTTGAAGATAAGAATGTAATAGGTTCCAAATGGGTGTTCAAGAATAAAATGAATGAAAAATGACAAGTTAGAAATAAAGCCAAATTGGTCTGTAAAGGGTATGCACAAGTTGAAGGTCAGGGCTTTGATGAAACTTTTGCACTAGTAGCAAGATTGGAAGCCATCAAAATGTTTCTTGCATATTCATGTCATAAGAACTTTAAAGTTTATCAGATGGATATTAAGTCAATATTTCTTAATGGAGATCTAGAGGAAGAAGTATATATGGAGCAACCTGAAGGATTCTCATTGACAGATAATCCTGATTATGTTTGCAAGCTGAAAAAGGCCTTATATGGACTGAAACAAGCACCACGAGCTTGGTATTATAGACTGGACAAAGTTTTACGAGACAAAGGGTTCAAGAAAGGTACTGTTAACAACAATCTCTACATTAAGTCTAAAGGTGATAATTTACTAGTTGTTTTGGTTTATGTAGATGATATTATTTTTTGTTGTACTAATGAATCCTCTATCCAATGGTTTTCTAACTCTATGCAAACAGAGTTTGAGATGTCTATGATAGGATAATTGTCATACTTTATGGGTTTACAAGTAAATCAGAGTTCTGCAGGAATATTTATCTCTCAAGAAAAATATTTGAAAGAGATGTTGAAGAAATTTTAGATGGAGGATTCCTCTCCTATTAGCACACCTATGGTGGTTGGTTGCAAGCTCAGTAAAGATGATATTTCACCTGATGTTAATCAAAAAACATATCGCTCTATGATAGGCAGTCTTCTATACATCACAACATCCCGTCCTGATATAATGCAAGTTGTTGGAATGGTAGGTCATTATCAGTCAGCTCCTAAACAAAGTCATTTGGTAGTTGTCACAAGGATATTAAAATACTTGAAGGGAGCAATGACTTATGGTCTATGGTATCCCAGAAATTAGAATTTTCAGTTAACTGCTTATTCAGATGCAGATTGGGCAAATTGTGTGGATGAGAAATAGAGTACCAATGGAGGTGCATTCTTCTTGGGTGACTCATTGGTAACATGGATTAATAAGAAGCATGGATCTATATCCTTATCAACTACAGAGGCAGAGTACATTGTTGTTGCTACTTGTTGCACTAAGATTTTATGGATGATTCAAACTCTTACAAATTTGAAGGTAAATTATACTCATCCGATTACAATTCACTGTGACATCACTAGTGCCATTAATGTCTCCAAGAATATCGTTCTTCATTCCAAGACTAAGCATATCCCAATAAAATACCATTTTCTCAAAGAACAAGTTACAAACAGAGTCGTTCAACTGAATTATATTCCTTCCACAAAACAAATAGCTTATATCTTTACTAAACCATTAGCAGCGACCCCTTTTGGATATCTTCGTCAAAAGTTGGGGGTTACAACTTCTTTCGTCTACTCTGTTCACCTGGTCAAGGGGAGTACTTATTGAATATTTGTTATATTTCTAAGCTGCTCATAGTTGACAGGGGGAGTTTGTACTGCAACAACTTAGGGGGAGCATGTTTCTTCTTTGACATTGATGTCAAAGGGGGAGAAAGTGTGGTAATTTCAAGGATGCTACAGTGGTATAATTGGATGTTCTTCAGGATTGGATGTTCTTCAAGGGGTTTCAAGGGGTTGCCATCAATGCCAAATGGGGAGATTGTTGGTATGTTTTTCAAGCAAAGGAATAGTATGCGTGTTTGTCATTGATGGCAAAGATCATGATCAAAAGCACAACGAAAATGATGGAATGGAAATATCAAAAGTGTAATCTCAAGAGGAGGATCTGAGTGCGAAGACCGACCATCGTCGGATCCAAAAGGAGCATGATCTTTAAGTACAAGATGAAGCGGGCTAAGAAAGTCCCGAAAGTAGGAGGACCGTTGATCCAACAAGGACACATGGCATGAGCATATAAGGACAAGTGTCAAATTGTTTTAGCTTTTTAGGCCACTGGAAATCATAATTCTGAGTGACACGTGGCAGCCACTCAGCTCTTGACACGTATTGAGTGACGCAAGAATGACGTCACTTCATGAGTTCTTGTTTCAAGAGTTTCATCTTCAAAGTCTCGAAGGCTCAAGTATTGGGGCAGAGAAGAGTCGTCCAATCACCGCGGATGGTGGACTGTTGATCTGGCTCCATTTCGGAGTTTTAGATATCGAGAGTTGGAGTCATCAAAGATACTCATGGCAAGAATGACGAAATGCGAAATTGTGAAGCACCTTTTGGCGCAGCCTGTGGTCACCGTCGGTGGTCACGTGAGGGGAAAGAGCTAGCAGAGCTAAGCTCCTTTCGGCGATCACAACATGAAGAGTCGAAATTCTTCACCACAGGATTCCCGAAGTTGCGAATCGCGAAGTGCTTGTTTTGTTAGAGAGTGGTCACAGCACGTGGTTACATCGTCACGAGAAGGGAAGGAGCCAGTCCAACTAAGTTCCTTTTTGGAGTTTCGAGGATCACAACTTGGAGTGTCGAGACCCTTCGACACAAGATTGCTGAATTGAAAAATGTGAAATGCATTTTGATTAGGCCTGTGGTCACAGTAAGTGGGCATATGGAATAAGTGTGAGATCCAACACTTGTAATTCAATGATGCAGGTTAATCAGGAATATGATTGAAGGGTCATTGTTTATTTTCATGATTAATAAGCTTAGTTACGATTCAGTTAGAAAATCGAATCATGGTTCTTGATCGGTTGGCGATTCAGTTGCTAAGACATTTTTGTCTTTGCCCAAGGAGATTCGAGGTGTAATTGATGAGGTTGGTGTGTATAAAGGGAGAGATGTATTGATTGTGTAAATGGGGTTGTTCTAACCGAAACAATGAGATGAACTGTAAGAAGGGTAAAATGACAGAATGCAGAGCATGAGATAAAACTCAGAGATGAGCAATAGTCTCCGAACAGACATAAGAAAGAGAAGAGTAGTAGAATAGCAGAATAACATGAAGCAGAGAAGAACAATTTTTGAACTAGAGAAGAATTGCAGAACAGTGAAGAAGGGGTAAGAATTGAAATACATGTATTGTTTGTTTGTCAATCATTTATTCATAATTAGGGAGGAAGGGTGGTTCTAGGGAGGACTATGGTCCTCTGATATCCAAGTTGGTGCTTGAATATTGGAAGGTGTATCTTCCATTTAGTTTTGGCTATAAAATAGGGTGGCAGGGTGGTGCTCGAGAAAACACAAAGTTTTCTGTATACAAGTTGATGCTTGTATAAATCCAGTTGGTGCTGGAATATTTAGGGAGTTGGTGCTTCCTTTTAGTGGGTATTAGAGAAACCAGAGAATTGGTGCTCTCAACAATTTGGAGCTTGTAAAACAGAGGTAGTAACCTCACTTTGAGTTGGTGCTCAAACATAGATGACGTACAAAACTTAAAAGACTACTTATCATTTCGAAGAAGAAGAGGTTTTCTCCCTTTATGGGTTTCCTCGTGAACATCTGTCTTTGTGTATATCTTATGTGTGATTGATGCTCATTATTTATGTTGTCTATATGATGTATAATATTGATGGTCACTTGATGAAAGATTAAAAATGGTTTAATACTTAAAATTGTTTAAGCACAGTAACAATTGATTCAGCCCCCGTCTTAGTAATTTTAACACAATTTCCTTCTCTATGACCCAAACAAATAGCATAATTGATGAAATCCATTACTCTAACAAATACAAGGGACAACACTACTTCACTCAATAGAATGCTTAATAATCAAGAAACAAAACCAATCCCTCGCTTCTCAGTTTGACATGTATGGGCTCAAGCTTGAACTAAGACTTTTAACATTGCTTATAAATCTAATGCCTTTTCCCAATCATTGGAAGACTAAATGAAAATCTTTCACATACAAGTGTTAATATGGACACTTGTTTAAGTCTTCAATACTAAAACCATTTCCAAACAAATTGGATTAAATAACAACAAAACAACCTCCTAATGAAGAAAACATTATTAGAATTCTCATAATTGCAAATAGGTAGCTCGAAGATTAAAAGGAAATGTTGAAGCATTCATTTAATAATTCATTGAGCCATCTTATGGCCATCTCCAGCCAACCAATAAAGATATTGTCAAGGAAGATAAACCAAATTATTTCCCAAGAAAAGGATGCCCCTATCATATACCTAGGAAAGTAATATGGGGTACCTAGGGAGGCACCCAATGGGAATGTGGTTATGTATTTAAGCATAGAGGAGCTTCCACAATGCAAGATATTAGATATTTTTTTGGGGATTAACTGTGTAGTGTAAGTCATTAATCTATGATCCATATCCATGAGTATTAGTCGCAACTGACCAATAATTCTCATGATTTGAATAGTCCACTTAGCACTCATTGCATCAGGTGATAGGTGGACCAGGTGGTCATTGAATGTAAGGTGGAATAGGTACACTATATCAATAAATGTCCACTATGGTAGTTAAATGTAATAAATGTGAAAAGACACTCTAGAAGGTTCCTAGGAGATGGAGAGAGTTATATAAAGAAGTGTAAGTAATGTAATGAAACATAATGAAGAATATTGTGAATGTATCAAGCATTGTTTGAGTGTTATCATTCCTTAATTATTAATATATGGTTTTACCCTACCTCAACGGTTTTCTATATTTCTTGTGTTTAGTATTTGGAGAATGGTTTGGATTATTCTTGTTGATATTCTTGGTTATTTTGAGATTTATCTTCAGATATATTCAAGCACTTAACAATTGGTATCAGAGCACTTTTCTTGGCCAAAGAAGAGCATAATGTTTTGACTATTTTTGCAATTTTTTTGTAGGAAAAAAAGAGGGAGACACACTTTAGGTTAATATATGAAAAATTTATGAGCATAATTTGGCAAAACAAATAGTTGGATATTTGAATTCCTCTCGAAAAAATACCCAATTTCAAAAATAAATTCAGTGGAAACGGAGTTTGAAAGTTGAAGTTATGAACATATTAAATTCAGTCATTTTTCAAGGTTTTTCCGAAAACAATCATGTGATTTGCATAGTAGGTTATTTTACAAACCCTAGTTTTTTGCTGAAGTTTTCTCTAAGAAAGATGTTTTTTACTGGAAAGGATGATAGGCCTAATATTAAAGAATATATACAATATCAAAATTCATCATGGAAAGATCATTTGAGAATATGTCTACACTATGGTTTCCAAGACGATGCTCGCATATGGTGGAACTCATTTAATTATAATGAGTTGATGACACTTTCTGATGAAGCATATGTAAAATTAATTTTAGACTATTGGTTTTATACAAAGTGTAAGGATGAAGAGAGCAGTAAGGGTTTACTTTCATGTGAAAACTCTATATTAAAAGTTCATGGTTGTATTCATAAGAAGAAGGTTATTGTTTCTATTAACCCTAGTTGCATGCATAATTTTATCAATGTTCAGTGGGTTAATCGATTGCAAGTTCCTGCAAAGGATATTCAAAGTGCACACGTTGAGGATGAAAATGTGAATTTTTAAAGATTTGTAGCTCAGTATGGATAAATATGTGTTGCATTCATATTTTTATGCTATGGATATAGATGAAGTAGATATTGTTTTAGGATATCCTTGGATAAAATCAATGAATACCATTAATATCAATGTGCAAAAGAATTTTTTGAAATTGTTGTAGAAAAAAAAATCATATTGCAGGATTTGTCTCTTAATAAGAAAGATGGGCCCACAGAGGCTAGCAAAACAGTTATTGTCGAGTCTAAAGTTGATCGAAGTTTGAGTCTACAGAAGGAGATTAAGAAAAACCACAGGAAAGACACAGCCAGGAAGTTAAGAAGGTCATTGACTCAAAGGAAAAATGTGTTGCAAATTTGAAAAAAAATAAGATTCCTACAGTTGTTGTATATCGTCATCCATGTCATATAGAGACACAATAGTCATCCAAGCAAGGGCGTGACAATCAACACATTTATGCACCAGCAAGAAACCAAAAAGAAAACCAATCAAGAAAAGGTGCATAGAGAAATCCTAGCACTACAGGAAGAGATCAGGCTACAGAAACAATCCCATGGTAACCCTGACATGATGCAGAGCAAGATCAAGGTGGCAAGGCAGCGTATGGACATCATGTTCGACATCCATTGGAATGGATGAATGGTCATACTTGGTACTAGTTGGTTACATTTCTTAGTCAGTCATATTGTATGGTTTCTTCTCGTGTTTTGAGGATGAAACATGTGAAGGGAGATTAAATTTAGTATACCTAGGAAAGTAATATGGGGTACCTAGAGAGATACCCAATGAGAATGTGATTATGTATAATTAGTGGAAATAATTTAATATATGAGAATGTGGTTATTCAATGTAAGGTGGAATAGGTCCACTATATTACTAAATACCCACTATGGTAGTTAAATGTAATAAATGTGAGAAGACTCTCTAAAAAGTTCCTATGAAATAGAGAGAGCTATATAAAGAAGTGTAAGCAATGTAATGAAACATAGTGAAGAATATTGTGAATGTATCAAACATTGTTTGAAGAGTGTTATCCTTCCTTAAGGATTAATATATGGTGTTACCCTACCTCAAGGGTTTTCTATATTTCTTGTGTTCATTATTTGGTGAATGGTTTGGATTATTCTTGTTGCGATTTTTGGATATTTTGAGATTTATCTTAAAATATATTCAGACACTTAACAATTTTACAATATCTAGTGTATGTGAAGTAATTGGCTTGGAACCATAGCTCTATAATCAAAATTAAATACACACACAAAATGATCATGAAAATATCTTAGCCTTGATCACTTTGATAAATTCTAGTTCAGTTGGATATCAATGTGCAAAGGAGTTGCACTGAAGACAAAGTTCTCAATGAGAGTGTATTTGCAGAGTCTTGGATTTTATTGGCCTAATTACTATAGTGTTATTAGCTTGTTGATGTGTATAGGTTACATTAGAGATCCAACAATACCTCTAATCTCAAAGAGTAGTTGGACTCAGAACAGAACCAAGAACAAAGACCTTGTAGTCATTTAAATAACATAGATCTCTGCATAAGTTAGAGAAATAGAGATCAAAAAATTAATTTCACAAAGTATCCATGTTGGTGAAGTGAGTGGACTATAAATCCTTCATATATATATATATATATATATATATAGATAGATAGATAGATATAAGATTGCGAGTACTTTGTCATCATCAATAACATCAAACTAGAGCACTAAATAAAACTTTCCAAACACATCAATAACAATCTAAGTAATTAAACTAGAGCACACATTAATTTCTATAGGGAACTTGCACCAATGTACTTCTTTGTAAGTAATGGTTTAGATAATTGTGGCATCAATAGGCCCTCCAAACTCACTTCTCTCATTACCCACACCTCTCTCAAATATGACTTAAAATATACAACACAATTGACATAATTCGAATATAAGCTTGTATGCACCATTATCAACATTAACAACCATTTCATCAACATCAAAATCAAGTAGAATATAAACTCAACTCTCACTCGCAATATATAGGCTCAATTTCCATGGAGAAAACTTACATCGATGTATCTTTTACATAGTAAATCAGATTAATACATGTCACCTAAGAAGTCACGCCTCACCACAAACTTATAATTACCTTATTAATTGATCACTAATTCTTGTCTTCCTAACTTTTGGATTAGGAGTCGAATACAAAACACCTTCACAGCTAATCATGTGAACATAAAATCATGGTACACATTATATCTTGATTAGCTTGTGACTTCCATCACGTCTGTTTTCAATTCTTGATTGCTACCCTCAAGTTGACTATTACACTGAGGTTCCATATCGTTCCATATTCCTGCCATAGAGAAACATCTTAAATAAAATGTCTTTATGAACTCCCACATTTCTGCCATAAACAAACATCTTATATAGAATGTCTTCACATTATAAACCATAAGCATAATCTTAATATGTTGCAATGATCATATTACATGTAATATGGTTAGAAGGTTATGTAGTATCAATTTGGCTTGTCGAAACTTAATCCCTTGTTTTCTT
>ML787610.1:602646-616712 GCA_009831015.1 Picea engelmannii
TGGAGCTACGTTTCAAAGGGCTATGGATTATGCCTTCAGGGGGTTGATTGGTAAATTAATTGAAATATATCAAGATGATCTAACAGTCTTTTCTAAGGATGGTAAAACTCACATTTGCCACCTTAGGCAAGTTTTGGACAGATATCGAGAGTTTGGAATCTCTCTGAATCCTGCTAAGTCAGTGTTTGGGGTGACTGAAGGTAAGTTATTGGGACACATCATAACTAAAGAAGGAGTTAAATTAGACCCTAGAAGGGTGGAAGCCATTGGTAAAGTGTCTTTGCCAACAACAAAGAAACTTCTTCAATCCTTAGGACAAACCAATTTTGTCCATGGGTTCATTCCCAACTATGCTGAGATCATGAAACCTATATATAAGCTACTTAAGAAGTATGTAAAATTTGAATGGAATGATGAAAGTAAATGAGCTTTTGAACAGATCAAGACTGCCATATGTGAAGCTCTGGTTCTTATTAGTCCAGATTATAAGAAGGATTTTTAGATTTTCTCTTTTGTCTCTGAAGACACAATTGTTGGTGTGTTGCTTCAGAAAAATGACCAAGGCCATGATCAACCTGTTGCATATATGAGTAGGGCCTTGCAAAATTTAAAATTAAAGTATCCCATGTTTGAGAACAAGCATATGCCTTAGTCAAATCACTCAAACATTTCAGAGTCTTCATCGGATATTCCAAGGTGATTGGTTATGTTCATAATTCCGCGGTTAAAGATGTGCTATCTCAAGTGGAAGGATTGGGCTCAAGGGGTAGATGGATTGCTAAAATCCAAGAATATGATTTGGAGATTAAACCAATTAAATTGATTAAGGGTCAAGGCTTGGCAAAAATGTTGACAGAGAGTAATGAGAAAGCCTTGGATATGGTTAACCAAATCAATAATGAAGAATGGCATCCTAACTTACTAAAACTTGAACAAGTAGATTGGTATACAGACATCATTTTCTATCTTAAGAATCTAACTTGTCCAAGGAATCTAGTAGGACACAAGAAAAGGGCTTTGAGGTTAAAATCTTCTAAGTATGTCCTTACTAGAGATAGATTAGGATGGAAAAATCCTGATGGAGTTATCCTTAGATGTGTGGATGATATTGAATCAAAGGAAGTTATGGATGAATTCCATGGAGGGTTTTGTGGAGGACACTTTGTTGGTAAAACTACTACCCACAAAATCCTTAGAGCAGGATATTATTGGCCCACTATATTTTCAGATGTACATCAGCTTGTTCGAAAATGTGATCCATGTCAGCTTTTCACAGGAAAGCATAAGTTAGCAGCACTCCCTTTGCAACCAGTGGTGGTTGAAAGACCTTTTCAACAGTGGGGTTTGGACTTCATCGAAAAGTTTAGCAATAATTCAAGTAATGGGTTCTCTTGGGTTCTCACAGCCACAGATTACTTTACAAAATGGGTTGAATCCATTCCTACAAAGACAACAACTAAAAAGGTGGTGATGGATTTCCTTGAAGACAAAAATATAACTAGATTCGGGGTCCCATCAAAGATAGTGATAGATAATGCCAAGGCCTTTTGTTCAGCCGAGATGTCAGCATTTTGTTTCAAGTATGGTATTATCTTATCACATGCATCAGATTATTATCCCTAGGGAAATGGTCAGGCAGAGTCAAGTAATAAAAACTTAATGACCATTGTTAAGAAAATAGTCGGCGAAAACAAGAAGTCTTGGGATAGTAAAATTAAACATGCACTGTGGGCCGACAGAATAACAAAGAAAGTAGCTACTGGAAAGAGTCCGTTTGAGTTGGTATATGGGTTGGAGGCTAGGTTGCCAGTGCACCTTAGACTTCCCACTTATGGATCAGTTGAGGACACTTCCACAGAGCAGGATGCAGTTCAGAACAGGGTCAATCAAATTATTGAGTTCGATGAAATCAAACGAAAGGCTTGTGATCAGAATTGCAGAAATCAGAACAAGGTTAAGAAATATTTTGACAGGTCAGCCAGATACAGGGACTTCATTGTGGGTGTTACAATTTTACTATGGGATAAAGCCAGAGAGAAACCTGTAAAGCACGACAAGTTTGACAGTTTATGGCTAGGGCCATATTTGATTAGGGAAATAGCAGGGCCGAATTCTTTTCATCTCAGCCATTTGGATGGTGAGCCCATCAACATTCCAAGGAATGGGCAACAACTCAAGCTCTTTTACAGATGATGGGGCAACGTGGTGTTTGAATGGACACCCTTTGTAACGTATCTCTAACCTTTCTCCTTGCATTTCATTTTTGTATTATTTCATTGATTATGTAAATATGTACTTAGAAATTTTTCTGTACTATAGATTTCATTTGTTGTAAATTATGACGTTGTACTTTAGTTATTTCATTTTCTAAATGATGTATATAGCATTCATTGATTTAATCATGTATAAATGTATTCTAATGTTGGTTATTGGTGTGCACTCTGATGAGCACTCTATTTTGTAGGTGTTGGATTCTCGTATGCTCTCCGTCTCAAGTGAGAAGATCGAACACACGTCCCCATGTGGAGCCAGATGTTGACCGTCCATTTAGCACAGGTGGTCAACTCCATGTGCCATGAAGAGATGCATCATCAAATGCCATATTGTCGAAGACTTTTGGTCCTACAAGGCAGTGTTTGGCCCCAACATTTTATTTTGTAATTGGAATTTCCGCACCCCTGCGTGGGTTAATAGTGTAATAGGTCTGCATGAGTCATGTCTAGGTCAGTTACCTTGGGATCGATTAACTGGGAGAGTTCTTTTCACCGAGGGTTTTTTATCCTCAGGTTATTAGTTCGGCTTTTCAGCCTTACTGATTTCCCTTAAGTTTTCCCTCACACTTGCAATAAGTCCTCCAAAGTGGTGAACGACATTCTAGTGGGTTTATGTTTTGGTAACTATTATAGGGAATCATTGTAAATGACCATGCAAGACATCTTAGAAAGTTTCGCGGAATTCCGTCGAGTTTAGGTTAGTTTTTTTTAATTAATTAATTTTTAATTAAGTTTCCTTAAGTTTGGAGGTTTAATTATTTAATTAATTAATTATTTTTGAGCAATAATTGTAAAAACTAGGTCTGGACTTTTGATAGGGGTATTTGTGCTCAAAAGAAATGGAATAGCACCCCCTACATCCATGGACCAAGTTTCAGCTCAGTCGAACAACTTTAGCCAAGGGTTAGTCCACCCAGAGTGGCAGTCAGTCTAAAACAACAATTTTAATTGCTAAAGTCCAAACATGGCAAAATGTAAAAATTGTAATAATGAGTTAGAAGATGTGAAATGTTGAAATGATGGTTAGAGAGAGACCCCCTAAGAATAACTTTAGCCTCCCAATCTTTTCAAACCTTTTCTACCCCCTTTCCCACCTTCCACACTAAAAAATCACGCCCCCCTAGGGGGATTGACGTTTTTCCTTTTTTAATTGATTTGTGACTTGAGTGTGGCCCCCTCTCTTGAGATTTCACTTCATTTAGCCTTTAAATCACCCCTAGAGGTGACCCCACTCACTCCACCTCACTCATCCCTTCATTTTATTTGATTTTTGACCTTGTGGAGCGCTCTCCAAGAGAGTTAAGCCCCCCTTTTGTGTCTCTCTAATGGAAAATTCGTTTTTTATTGTTGGAGGCTCTTTCTCTGCCCTGGCACGGATCCCACAACCTCCCCTATGGGTTTTGTGTGATCCCAACACCCCTCACTCATCTTTCACCCTCCCTTACCTTTCCCTCATCCCAAGAGGTGCGCCCTCCAAGAGAAGTGCACCCTCCCTCTTCTTGGAACTCAACCAAATAATTTTTAAATTTTTTTTATGACCTTTCACTTACCTTGGCACAAATCCCATGCCTCCTACACACCCTTGGATCTATCCAAGCTATTTTTCCATTTTTCTACACCCTAGATCTAGCTTTCAAACCCTTGATGGTGCGCCCTAGCCTTGAGATCTACTCATTTGCTTGGTGGTGGACACTTGGCATAGATCCAAGAGAGGTAGGTTTGCCTCAAGTATAAATAGATCTCATTTCTCACTCCCAACTTACCATATCTTGAGTTATTGTTATGCTACTTGATTTCCAACTCTCTCTCTCTAGTCATTCATTTGATTTCATTTCCATTCTATGCTCTAGGGTTTTGGAGTATTTTCTCTCCAAAACCATTTTTCTTGAGTAATATCAATATAGGAGAAACTTTGGAGGACAACAAGAAGACTAAGGCATATGCTTCTTTTTCTTGTGCATGGGAGGTAACATTGTAATGGTTTTCTTTAGATGCTTGCAACACTAGATCTTAGGTAAAGTTAAAAGTGTTATCTAAGTAGATCTACTAAGGCGTATGCTTATTGGGTTTATCTATATTGATGTGTTAAATAAAATAGAAGTGTCATTTTGTTTCAATACATCAACATATTGTTTATTGTATGCATGTTGTTTGAAGAAATCTTGCAGCTTTATTTCTAGGGTTTCATTGGGAACTCCTTCAAGGAGAAGGGTCACTTGAAGCTCACATACTCCATTTCTCTAACCCTATTACTCTTCTTCTACCATTTCTTTTCACCCATTCCATTTTCATCTAACATATGATTGTTTAAGTAGGTCAATTTAATCAAATACAATTTCTCTCTTTGTGGAAAGTTCTTGCCCTAAAAGGCAAGGGTTTTCCTTAACTTCTTTTGGGTTGTGTGTAGCCATTCTAGCAAGAAAAGCTTGCTGATTTTATAGGTTTATTAGATCTGGTTGAGAGGCTTTTGGCTTCCCAAAGGAGGGGCACACAACACTAGAAGACCCTTTTGGGAATTTGGTAGCTATCTCTCAACCCTACCTTGCATTTCTTATCATTTTCGTACATTTTTGTTTCTTCTCTTGCTTGTGGTAGTTCACACCTATAGAGGAAGGAGTGGTACGACCTCCCTCTTTGTGTGAGCTTGTGGGTAGTGTAGATCTAGCTAGGGTTTCAAATTTTAGCATTTTGGCCTTTCTCTCTAGCTAGGACATGAGGTTTAGAAGGTGAGGGGCACCTTCTCAACCTAGGACGTGGGGTAGATTAGTCTCTAGTTTGCTTGCTTGATTTGTTGTTTACTAGCTTAATCTCTCTCCCTTCTTCTCATTCACTTGTTTTCCCTAATCACTAAACCTTAAAGAAAACCCAACCTAACTAAGAAAAACCATAATAATACCTACCTAGTTGGGAGAGGAATACCCCAATAGGTTAGGTCAAGTGTTAATGCTTGATGATATGATGTGATGTGATCTATGGTGAAATGATATAATTGATTATGTTTTAGATCTACATCTTAATCTTAAGCCTATTGGGCAACACGCTTAAGTAACCTAATTAGATCTATCATATTGCTTAGTTTCATTTCAAGCTTCTTATCTTCCTTTATGCACATGATTTAAATCTTAATACTTAACATTTTTTAAAGTGCTTAACAAGTATTTGGTTCATTAGTCTATTTTTCTTATATCTATTGAAAGACATTTTCTTGGGCTTGGAATGTGTTGAATGGTTAAGTTGGCAAGAGAAAGAGTTATCCCATTGAGGTGACAGTGGTGGGATAGTCTCAGTTACACCAGTTTGCCCTTCTTTCATCCGTTTTTTACCCTGTTGCCGTCCTAATACACACTTGCTAGCGTGAGCTAAGTCCAACTCACTTAGTGTGTCCTTGGAGACACAATGTCTAGGTTCCAAGCCCACACTGTCACCTTGACTAGAACCTCTTCCTTCTAGGCTTACTCCTAGAGAAGCCAAGGGGGGTTGTCCCTAATTACTAGATTAATTTTAATGTTAATGTTCTAGGAGTTAATTTTAATTGTTTAAAGGCTAAGGGGAAAACTAGCTTAAGATGCAAAAGCAGCAATGCAAGTGCAAGTCTATTCTAAATGCAAAGTCGGCCCTTTCCCTAAGTCAACTAAGACTAGTGCCTAAGGTTGGGCAATGGGGTCAACTAAAGTTTAGGGGTGGTTTATTGCAAAATTTTTACAAGTAAATCGATTCAAACTACCCAAAAACCCAAGGTTACACTTACTTACAAAAGAATACTAAGTGTTACAAATTATTACACCATTTACAAATATACAACAAGATATACAATATACAAAGAAGTGTAAGTGTTCAACAATTTGCCAAGCATGCCCCAATAGCACTTACTCTATTGGACTGCCTTCACTAGCTACAATCACAAAAACACTTAAGAATCAAAGAAAGTGATGCCTCCCCAAGTGGGATACTTAACACTCTCTTGACTCACACCACAACAATCAGTTAACAAGATATTTCAATGATATAACCAAATATTCACTTAGACATAAGAAATATTCACCATCAAATTGCACATAAGATAAACAAATGATATTATCACCAATGATGTGTTCCTATCAATACATCTACCCCAAACATACAAAGGTGATCTATGCAACTATGTGTTTAAGGAATTTCTTAAAGATTTTATTAATTTTAATTCTCTTTCCCCCTAAACTAGATGTGTGCTTCAAACCTCCTCCTCCCTTGGACAAATGACTGCCTAGTGCTCAAGATAGTAAGGCAAACGAGGCCTTACCCTAGCTTCCTCGGTCAGCCCTGACAGTAGGAGTACTTCCTGAAAGAGATCTCCCCAACGAAACCACGGGACGGTCCCCCGCCACTACCCTCCGTTGTTTTCCTCCCACCCGTTTTAGATGGTGGAGATGGCTGAATGAAGCCCCTAAAAATGTTTCTAAGTGTTATTATGACCCGCGGGTGGGTCTTTAGATGTGTTGGGAGAATTTTAGACAAGTTTTAGGCACCTAAAATTTAGCATTTAAGAGTATGGCCGAAACTAAAAGTGCTCAAAAGATGCGTTTAACAGCTTGAAAATGAAAGCATTTACCACATAAAAGTATATTGAAATGATACACAAGATATGTCAATTAACCATAAACCATTTCACATAAGATTTGCAAGTTAAGTATGAGATCAAAAGCGAGGATAGCTTGCTATATAAAACAGAAAATTAAACTTGCTTGTAAAGAAGATTTAAGTTATGTGTATGAGAAAATAACCATGAAGCAAGATAACTTAAACTTTAAAGAGTGCTTTAGAAAGTAGATCTGAAACGAAATGACTTAGAATGTGAGGTTATGCCACAATAAATAAGAGAATATTAAACACATGAGCATCACATCAACATAGTAGACATTTAGCTTAGGATTCAAGATCTATCATCAACCATGTACGTAAAAGTGTTAAATCAATGTGAAAGATATAAGCTTTGAAGAAATGAAAGACTTAACAAGTTATGCTTAAGATCTTAAACCAAGAAACTAGATCACATATGCTAAAGTTATAAACAAGCTAAATGACTATTGTTACTAAAGATTTTAGCATTTAGGAGATATTATCAATCACTTAACCATTAAACATGAGATCATGAGCATATGAAATAATCTTGAAAAGGAAACTATATGTGATTACTAACTAGATGGTTTAATCATTAAGCATAAATCACCACAAGAATATTAGTTTCCTTTAAGCCAAGGCGATTTTGGAGATAACTCCCCCAAGGTGCCGGCAAGTGAGATTAATACTACTAAGATATAACTGCACAGGAAAGCAGGGCATTTAGTCTTATGTCCTCGAAGATACAAGGATTAAACAGGCTCCTGGCCGACTGCTCAAACAGAAACTATCTTAGCACTATTAATACTTATAGCTATGATATTAAATTTTGGAAACAAAATTAATAAAACTTGAAAGAAAACACCACTTCAATGGCCAAGGTGGTGGCAAGCCTTCCAATATTGGCCAAAGAGGGTAGCTTAGACTTCAATAACTTAATGAAAGAAAGAAAAACTAAACTAACAATATTATAGACAAAGAATAAACTAATACTAAATAAATAAACAAACTAATCTAAGTTAGCTTATGATTTAGGGCCCAAAAGAGTGAAGAAATATGGAAGAAACTTAGAAATTTGAAGGAGAAAAGGAGAAAAGTGTTACCCAACCAAGTAGAAGTGTGTTGGAAAGCCTCCTAGGTGTTTTTGGGCAGCATGTACCTTTAGATCTGTCACTAACCTGCAAAAAACAGCAAGCAAAAGCTTGCTGGAAATGCTGCAAAACACACCAAATATGTTACAGAAATTTATGTTTTTACACAGAAATTTCCAGCAAAGAAATCAGAAATATAAAATAGATTTTTTGACCTATCTAAGAGATGATTAGCTACAGAAAATAAGATGGAATGACAACAACATAACAGATCCAAAAGAAAATGCAAGGAGTTTAAGCAAGTAATGGTTGAAAACTGCTCTAAAGTCTCTCCCAATCCACAACCTGTGAAGCAAATCTGCACACTAAACACAATGTGAGTTTATAGCAGCATAGTATGATGATTAGTATAGAAAAATGAACTAATTCATAACCCTATCTAATCAGCAATACATAGATCATCAACACCAATGTTTATTTGACCTACCCAAGTAAACTAATTTACCCAAGATGCTTAGCAAATAAAATCACACAATGAAAAGGAACAAAATCACCTCATGTTTAGTTGATATACAAGACTAATCTTAGTAGATCCAAAGTTCCTCCAAAGCTTTTCTTATTGCATCCAAAATGTGAGAGCCTTGGGCAACTAATTGCTCCAAAGATCTCAAGAGAAAATGAGTGAGTGGAAGGTGGCAAGAGCAAGAAGATGGCAAGATTCCAGTAGCATAACTTTAGCTCAAAGAATGGTGAGTAAAAAGGGTGAGGAAGGGTTGTATTTATACCTCAAGAGGCAAAGTGAAGGCACTTGGATGAAGTCCAAGTGTCAAATTCACATCAAATGAGCAAATCTCAATGAGTAGGTACACCATCTAGGGTTTGAAAATTAGATCTATGGTGTAGAAAAATGTAGGAGGTGTTGGGATTAAGCAAAGAGGTGTGAGAGGCCTTGGGATTGATGCCAAGGAAGGTGAGAGGTCTCAAATAATTTTTAAAAAATCATTTGTGGAGTTTCTAGAAGAGGGGGGGCGTAACTCCTCTTGGAGGGAGCAAAAAATGTGTGAAAATGAAAAAATGGAGGGGAATTAATGAAAAAAAATGAGTGGGACCATCCTAGTAGGTGATGTGGAAGTCAAAGGGAGTCATAACTCATGAGAGGGGTCCCCAAATAAGTCACAACCATCTCCACCAAGGAAAAACGTCACTTGCCCTAGGGGGCCATGATTTTTKAGTGTAGAAAGTGGGTAAGGGGTTAGAATAGGTTGGAAAAGGTTGGGAGGGTTAGGTTATGCTTAGGAAAGTCTAATCTTGCTCTTTACCACCTTCACACTCACTTACTAACTCAAAATTACAATGGCTTTGACATTTTAATAATGTCACCTTAGCAATTAAAATTGCTATTTTGACTGAGACTGACTCTGAGTGGACAAAGACATAGTAAACTTCGTCTGACTGAGATGAAACTTGATCTATGGGTGTAGGAGGTGCTATTCCATTTCTTTTGAGCACAAATACCCCTATCAAAAGCCCAAAGACCCAGTTTTTACAATAATAGCTCAAAAAATAATTAATTAATTAAATTATTAAAAATTTAATTAATTAAAAAAAACCTATCTAGACTTGACGAAATTCCGCGAAACTTTCTACACTGTCTGGCATGGTCATTTACAACATTCCTAAACAAAGGCTACCAAAAAATGAGACCATTAGAGCGCCTTTCACCACTTTGGAGGAAATTATTGCATGTGTGGAGGGAAAAACTCAAGGGAAGTCGGCCAGGCCCTAAAGCCCGGTCGACAACCTGAGGATAAAAAACCCTCGGTGAAAGGAACTCCCCCAATGAAAACACCCAAGGTACCTGACCTAACTATGATCCATGCAGACTTATTACATTATTAACCCATGCAGGGGTGCGGAAATTTCGTTTACAAAATTTTGTGCTGGGGTATCAGATACCCAAGTAGAACCAAAACTGTCTTCACCAAATTTGCATCTGGTGATGCATCTTCATGGCACATGAGTTGACCACCGTTGCTAAATGGGCGGTCAACATACCCTAACTAAAAATTGTGCGATAACATTACCCTTCCAGGTATGAATGAGGCAAAGAGCATAATTTCCAAGAAAACGTCATGAAATGAAGAATGATTCAATATAACATGTTCAAGTGCTTCTGAAATCAGAGTGATACATACCATGATACTCGAATTCATTGCCTCATGGAGAAAGACTCACCGCTACTTCAAGACCAGGCTGGTGTGATGGATACTGTTGCTGGCAATACGTGGACTGCAGTGAAGAAAAGAGGGGCCCTCCGGAGCCATGCTCAAGTCATCTGGCTCTCGATACTCCTTTTCTAGGACCTATGAGCCTCGAGACGTGATCTCCTTAGTTATCCCTAGGCTAGGGGATAACATGCCAGGAAAGCGTTCAAGGAAAAGGATGAAGCCAGGAGCATGGTGAAGAAAACCCAAGAAGCAGTCCAAAAGTTGTATATAGCAATTCTAGAAGTTCCCCTAATAGTCGAAGTGTGGACAGACTTGATAGAAGACCCAGAGATGAAGTTCGTAGAGTTCAAGCTAAGAGAGGTGCAAGAACAGGCATAGCAGGCAGCAAAAAGGGCAGCTAAACTACCACCGGTAGAGCGCATGTCAGCCATTCTGGCTCAATAGCAGGGACATGTAGAAGTGGAGAAAATGAGGGATTAGAAAAAGATCCTACAACAGAGACAAGGACCACTGCAAGAAGAGGCAGTGTGGGTTATTGAAGATTTGGCTACGGTGCAGGCTAGGGTCAAGTAAGCAGCGATGGAAGCAGAGGACAAACTTACAAACTTGATCATGCAAGGAGAAAAGGAGATAAAAACAACAGAGGCTGAAATCATCAAAGAGGTATGGGGGGAAAAGGCGGCCTCTCATAACTTCATCTCGGCATGGAAGAGAAAAAAACAGGCCTGAGTGGCTCAGGATGAGCCACAGGTGAGTGTTGGGGGCCTGTTGGACAGGCAGTCTTTAGAGCAATTTTTGCAGTTTTGATACATTTTTGAGGAAAAATCCTAAGTATATGAAAAGTGCACGGAGGAAGAAGGAAATCTAGAGAGAGCGCAGATGAGGCACATCCAACAAGAAAGTGTGCAAAAGGAAGACGACGCCCAACTCGAAGAATAAAGCATAACAGGAGAATGACAACCCGACATTCCGGAAATAGAAGAACAACAAAAAAGCAGCATGAAGGATGAAAAGAAGAAGAAAGGTGTCGAACAACTAGTTAACTGAGCTGGCCATGCATTGTAATCGTATATTTTTGGGATTGATAGATTAGGGTTTTTAGCCCTAGCTTTTGATATAAATATGTAACGGGTTGGGAGATTAGGGGTTCAGTTAGTTGATTCAGCTAGGTGTTATTCCAATGAAGTTTGAGTATGATAGATTAGGTTATGTTACAGTCTGATGGATACTGAGTCCAGAGTTATTGAATGTAACAGTCAAAGGTTGAGAAGGATGAATAAAGGAATGATAAAGATATGTCACAGAATCCTGTGTTGTCTATGTTTTTGTGTTTGATTATGAATACTACTTGCATGCATCGTAGAATAGCTTCATATAATAGTTAAGAATGGTGCAATGATTCATGACTGTGACAGTAACAAATCTATACAATACACTGGAATATGATAAATATAGGAATTTGAATCATGCGTAAGCTAATAACAGAACAAAATAGAGTTATTCACACAACATAATAAGGAACAATGAACCATATGTTTGCCTCACATTCCCTTACCACTACAGAAGCCTTGTTCTAACAATCCCCATAAATACCTCGGGTGAGACTTCATCTGTGCAAGCAGGTGATGCCGAAAGGTCTGATGTCTGGTGGGTTTTGTTGGTCTTAGATAAACCAAACCTTGGGTCTTATAACCCGTGCATGGAATACACCAACAACGCATATGAGGGAAAGCACAGAATACATGCACGAGGGGGATAGAGAGTGCATGCATGGGTTTGGAATATGACGTAGTGATGGAGTGTAGCCAGTGAGATGGATGCGTGAGGTTAGCATGCATGGAGGGAGTTAGCGTTCATGGAAGATGACGAAGGGAGAAAGGGATATGTGAATGTATGGCAGGTAGATGCCTTGGAGTGAGTGGAGTATGACGTGGTTGTGTGAATATGCATGGGCCCTCCCCGATATCTAGGGATAACTAGGAGATCATGTCTCAAGGCCCACATGGTCCTAGACATGGAGTACCAAGAGCGGGAGTGACTTGAGCATGGCCCTGGAGGGCCCATCTTTCTTCTTCTCAGCCAGACTTGTCCTATCAACAGTAGCAGCTTCCATCACCACTGGCCTGGGCTTGCATCGGAGAGGACTCTTGCTCCATGAGGTAATTGGTCCGAGGTTTCATGGTATGTGTCATATTTGATTGTTATAACCTTCTTATATATGCATTAGGTTCCTTTCATTTCTGATGACTGCTTGGATCTTACACTAATCCACTTGACCATTGTTGGGGTGATTGATTGGGTAACTTAGCAAGTTGATATTCATAGGTCTTGGTTAGTCACTGTTATCGCACAGTTTGTAAGAAAGGTTTAAGTAGCTTGAAGACAAGGCTCAAACTGGCGTACAGAAACTTCCCCACCCACTGTCACCTCGATGGGGAGCTCTTTCTATTTAGGGTGGCTAATCCCAAGGGAGACGTCCCTAGTAATCTGGGGTGTTTGAAGGAAAAGGATCAAGGGTTAGAGGCTCAAGGTCAAGGTAAGCTTTCCCTTCACAGATTATTGCCAAAGGATAGTCAAAGGAGAGATATTTCAAAATAGCACCTGTTTGCGAGACAAGGCAAATGAAACTAAAATGTGCATACAGTGATTAGTACTTCAAAATATCAATGACTATCTTTAATACATATGAGCAATAATGAATGTAATTATTGATGAAGTCAATGATTGCAATTAAAGCTGAAGGCTTATAATACTTCTTCAATAAATACAAAATGATACAGGCATTCAATGTTTAAAATCAATCCTTTACTTATCACAATGCATTAAATAAGCTCATGTATAAATATTGTTGCTACGTCACTATGCAAATTAAAGGTGACATCAGCCCTAATTTTAGGTTAGTTTGAGAGGCAAAGAAGTGAACGCTTTGCAAATTAAGCCTATGAAGATGATCAACAACTCAAAGCCTATCAAAGGTGACAATACCACAACGTTTCAAGCCAACAAGAGATCAAAATGAGTGTGACGTCACTTAGGGTTAGGGTTAGGTTAGCTAGACAACAAAGTGAACGTTTTGCCTTTTCAGCCAATGAAATCATTCAACACTTATGTGTCTATCAAAGGATGAGTCAGCCACAACTTTTAGACCAAAAGAAAGTTCAAATAGGGCAAGACGTCATCAGCAATTAGGGTTAGTAAAGTCGCTAGGGTTAGTTAGGGTTTCAAATCAAGAAAGTTTGAAAAAGTTGATTTAACACTAAAAACTCAACGTTTTGGTTTTAGACTAGTGCCTTGGGTTAATGGAGTCAAATGGAGAGAGACTAAAGGCTTGGAAAGACTTAAACTTAAGGACAGGAGAGTTAGGTTTGATGGTGCTGCAATGGCAAGGCCACCAAATCAAAACCCTAAGGGGAGGAGGCTCATTCCGGTGTAGCTAAAGCTAGGCCTCATGCTCCTCCCTCTTTCCTTAAGACTCTTTGGCAAAAACGGCTAGCTATAAAACACAAATCTATGGCTGAAAAGTGTTGCTTGGGGACAAGGCTTTTCAAACCCTAAGAGACAAACCCTAGGTGTAAAATAAATTAGGGCTAAGACGTCTTCTTTCTTCAATCTATGTTTCAAGTTAACTCAAGAAAAAGAGGAACTAGTGTAGCTATGGCAAGGCTAGGTTCTTCTTAATCAAATGGCTAATCAAGCTTTTATCATGGGGACATGAAGCAATGACCTACTTGTGTTCTTGCTCCCTAGGGTTTCAATGATTAAGCAAAATATTAACAATGTAACCACAAAAGCAAGAT
Source organism: Picea engelmannii (assembly GCA_009831015.1). Lineage (NCBI taxonomy): Eukaryota > Viridiplantae > Streptophyta > Pinopsida > Pinales > Pinaceae > Picea > Picea engelmannii. The sequence continues at coordinate 616,632 of ML787610.1, forward strand.
ATTCTACCTACAACCATTCAATAAAGAAGTTTTGCATGCAAAATATACTTACAAATCAATGAAGAGCCAAATCAAACCCTA
>ML787611.1:0-13140 GCA_009831015.1 Picea engelmannii
TAGGCCATTCTTCCTACACTAATCAAAGTGCACCTTGGAGAGAATGTATAACCCTAAGGAATGCTGAGTCTGGACCATTCCCCACCCTGGGCCATTCCTCCTACACTAATCAAAGTGCACCTTGGAGAGAATGTATAAACCCTAAGGAATGTTTGCCCCTGATTGCTGAGCTTGGACCATTCCCCACCCTGGGCCATTCCTCCTACACTAATCAAAGTGCACCCTGGAGAGAATGTATAAACCCTAAGGAATGAATGTCCAGACCATTTCCTCTGTTAACCACAAGAGGAAAAGAATATCCTGCATCAACCTCCAAAACGGACCATTCCTCATGTTAACCACAATGAGAAATCGCTGTCCGGTGAGGCGGGCCAGTCTTCTTGAGTAACCCTCAAGAAGAGAGACTTCCCTAGACCACTCCCCATGTTAACCACAATGGGAAGTCACTGTTTATGATACACCAACAATTAGACTACTTCCCATGTTAACCACAATGGAAAGTGACTGTCCGTCAGAAGTCTCAATCCACTTTCCGAACAGGAAAGCATTTGTCCAAGATGGACTATTTTTCAATTTTTAAAGATGAATGTCTTCAATAATGTTTTCTGATGCAGGAGCATCTACAACACGTCAAGCGAGCTAGCACAAACTTCTTTTTGAAAGCGCCTTGATACTGTTGTGCAAAACATTAATGTATTGATTTGATGAAGCACACTTGTGTATGTAAATGGACCTTGAGCGGATAGCTCACGTCCTTAAGTAGTTGAGGCATTTAATAGATTTAATGCAGGTAGATAGAAATTTAATTGCAGATTTGATAGTTTTATAATTGTGAGGGAAAACGGATATAGACACCCTCCTTTGTATCATTGTAACATTAGCATCAATATGATAGCATTCAGGAGAAGAAGAGCAGAGCAGCAGAGAAATTGTGCATAACTACCATGTATAGATATTGAATTAATAGAAGAGTCTTGATTCAATTCCATGGCTGTGTTATTCTCTGTGTATTGTTGATATTCTGCTTATGAATGATTGTTTCTTGCTTAGCATTTGCTTTTATATACTGTATATGTGATTTCATGGTTAAGATGAAGTCTGTGAGAATAAGGAGTTAGTTTCAATTGTTTCTCTATCTAGAACCAGAGAATTCTTGCAGGGAGTGCAGTTGAATTTGTCCGCAAGGAGTGCGTGACTGCAGGGTTCAGATAGAGATAACCTTTGTTCTAATCTCTCAGAAGTGCAGAGTTGGCACCAGATCCATGCAAGACATGCGCAGGCTGGACGAAGACTCAGAGCTGTGATTCTGAGCGGAAGGGAATTAGGACTGCTGCTACAGGTGAGCGCGCAGAGTCAAAGAAGCTTCAACACTTAGTCATGTTCGAAGAGTTGCCGCAAGGAGCGCGGGCAACAAGCCATTCTCAAGACTTGTGAAGTGAAGACAAGCTCAGGAGGAATTAGGCTTACAGTTCACGGGAGGAGAATTTCAGGAGTGTTGTGGAAACCCCCGAGAGAAGCTCCACTGGTTGGCGAGTGGTTGAACTATTCTTCGTGGAGGAAGCGTTCGATACATTTCGCAAGGAATATCAAAGGAAGGAAGGACGGTTGAAATCTCCTGGAAGAGATTCCACGAGAACTCGAGGACCGCCAGATCTTTCAAAGGTGCATGGAGTTTACAGTGCGAGCATTTAGGAGTCTGAAGCTCAGGAGGAAGTTGTGCCGTTGATATGGATTCATAGGAACCATCAGATTTGCACGTGCCATTGCGTTTCGGCATATCGCAAGTTGGAGCACCAAGAAATTTGAACGGGAGTTACGATATCGCGATCCGCGATATCCCACGAGGATCACAACCGTTGATCGTGAGGACGTGTGTCAAAGGAATCCCATCAAATCGGGGTTCAGAGAATCGGGGTTCTAGACAAGAGAGAACACTTGCAGGTCGGATTCGCGATTCGTGAAATCCCGAAGGTGACGTGGCAGTGTGGGTCCCCGGAAGTTAGTGGAGTACAGGTGGCATTGTATCGGAGGGTCGGCACATCGGGGTTCGGAGTTTTGAAATTCAAAGTGTCGACATCGCGAGTAGCGATATCCCGATAGGGAAATCTCCGATAATAGAAGGGAGAAAGTCAACAATTGACCCATATCGGGGTTCGGAGATTCGTGAGGCATAAGGCACGCGAGCATAGAATTCGTGATACCACGAATTCTGATTTTCCGATTGTCAAGGGAAATCATTGGAGAGTACTGTGGGTGAAGAATTCCCGACGGGGAACTAGAGGAGCATTGACGCTCTTCGGGCCAAAGATTTGAGAAGGTCCCGGTGAGAGAGGTCGTTCTCCGAGAGTCGAGGAGAAGTAGGGTTGCATCAAGTGGTATCAGAGCGGGATTTCTTTGCTTTCTGTAGCAGATAAGGTGATACATCATGCCGCCCACAAGGGAAAGACAATCACCAGAACCAGAAGATAGGGAGGTGCGGAGAAGAGGTAGGCCAGCAGGAAATCCAGAGATGGAGCGACAGATGAGAGATCTCAGAGCAAGGCTCGAGGTGATGGAGACAGCGCAAAGACGCGGAGTTGGCGCAGGGGATCTTAGCGATTTCGAGGTGGAAGAGGAAGCTGGACATGCCGAAGAGGTCACAACAGAAGATGCATCAACCGAGCGGTTGATCAAAGCCATTTCCAGGATGAGTTCCAAGACCAAAATGGACATCCCAGCTTATGGAGGAAGTTTGGATGCAGAAGAGCTATTGGATTGGATCCGAGCTCTTGACACCTACTTCGATTATGAGGATATCGAAGAGGACAAGAAGGTTAGGCATGCTGTCACGAAGTTGAAAGGACATGCAGCATTGTGGTGGGACGAGCTACAGGTAGATAGACGTTCCAAAGGAAAACAAAAAATCAAAAGCTGGGATAGGATGATCGCAAAGATGAAAGCGAAGTTCATCCCCAGGGATTATCAGATTACACTGTTCAGGCGGATGCAGAACCTGAGGCAGAAGTTGATGACGGTGAAAGAATACACCGAGGAGTTTTACAAGCTCAATATCCGAACAGGTCATCGGGAGAGCGATGATGAGAAGGTAGCGAGATATCTGAATGGTCTGAGATATGACATTCAGGATGAATTGAGCATGGTAACCACCCGAATAGTTGATGATGCGTACCAGATGGCTCTGAAAGCCGAGGAGAAGCTGAGCCGAAAGCAAGGACAACGAGGGCGAGGCAGAAGTCAGCCAAGAGGCAAAGCCATTGCCCAAGAGAAATATCAGAAGCCCAAAGAGGAATGGAAGAGACCTCAGGGTAAGGTTGAGAGAGGCAGAACCTCACAACAGAGGCAGCCATATGTTGAGCCGAGAGGACAACAGAATGATCAGCGGGGAGATTATGCTAATGCAAAAACACTTCCTCATACTAGAGGCCGAGGTAGAGGAAGAGGAGGAGTTATCACATGTTTTACATGTGGGAAGAATGGGCACAAGTCATTTGAGTGTCCAGAGAAAAAGAAAGACACAGGAGAAGCTCACATCACTGAGGTGCAGAAGCGTGATGCTGAGTCAGAAGATGCAGACAGCGTAAGATCGCTTGGGATGCATAAAGTTCTTTTGACACCTGAGAAAGAGGTGGAAAGCTCAGTGCAAAGGAGCAGACTGTTCAGGACGGCTTGTACAACCAAGGATAGGAAATGCAAGGTCATTGTGGACAGCGGAAGCACTGATAATCTCGTTTTGACAGAGATGGTGGAAAAGTTGGAGATGGAAACGACTAAACACCCGAGTCCGTATAAAGTCTTGTGGCTATAGAAAGGACACTGGGTAAGTGTCACTAAACAGTGTCTAGTTGAGTTTAAAATTGGGGGATACCATGATCAGATACTGTGTGATGTTATTCCCATGGATGTATGTCATATATTGCTGGGTAGACCATGGCAATATGACAGAAATGTGATTCATGATGGGAAGATGAACACATATACGTTGGAAAAGAATGGGAGAATCCATAAGTTGCTTCCGATAAAGGATAAAGAAGTGAAGCCAGAAGTAAGCAGCACAATACTTCTCATGAGTGGGAAGGAGCTTCTCACAGAGATGGAGAAGAATGAAGATCCACAATTCTTCGTGATCAGGAAACCGAGAATTGTCCTGACTAGCACAAAAGTGGATAACTTACCGGATGAGATTCAGGAACTGCTGGGAGAGTTCGCTGACATCATCGTGGATGGACTACCTCATTCGTTGCCACCGATGAGGAGTGTGAGTCATCACATCGACCTCATACCAGGAGCTAGTTTGCTGAATAAAGCTGCGTACAGGTTGCCGCCTCAGGAGAATGAGGAGGTCAAGAACCAGGTCCAAGATTTGCTGGATAAAGGACTGGTCAGGGAGAGTCTAAGTCCGTGTGCTGTTCCGATAGTACTAAGTCCAAAGAAGGATGGAGGCTAGAGGATGTGTATAGACTCTAGAGCGATCAACAAAATTACCATCAGGTATAGATTTCCACTGCCGAGAATGGATGATCTGATGGATTTCCTGAGCGGGGTAAATTATTTTTCAAAGATTGATCTCAAAAGTGGATATCACCAGATTCACATGAGTGAAGGTGATGAATGGAAGACAACGTTCAAGACAAATGGAGGTTTGTATGAATGGCTGGTCATGCCGTTTGGTTTGACAAACGCGCCGAGCACATTCATGAGACTGATGAATGAAGTCCTGAGGGAATTCATTGGGAAATTTGTAGTCGTATATCTGGATGATATATTGATCTATAGTAAGACAAAGGCTGAACATTTGAAACATCTGGCCATTGTGATGAGAAAGCTACAACAGGAGAAGCTGTTGATTAATATGAAGAAGTCTTCGTTCATGAAAACAAAGCTCATTTATTTGGGTTTTGTCATATCGGCGAATGAGTTGAAGATGGATCCAGAAAAGGTGGAAGTGATCAAGAATTGGCCATCACCGAGAAATGTTTTCGAGGTGAGGAGTTTCCATGGTTTGGCTAGTTTCTACAGAAAATTCATCAGGAATTTTAGTGGAATTAGCGCCGCAATGATGGACACAGTGAAGAAACAACATAAGACTTTTCATTGGACAACAGAGGCCGAAAAAAGCTTCAATCTGTTGAAGCGAAAGATCACAGAGAAACCAGTGTTAGTGTTGCCAGATTTTCAGAAGACATTTCAAGTGAAATGTGATGCGAGTGGATATGCCATAGGAGCGGTCTTAAGTCAGGAGGACAGGCCAGTTGCATATTTAAGCGAGAAGATGGATGACGCAAAGATGAAATACTCCACGTATGATAAAGAGTTTTATGCTATCATACAGGCATTAAAGAAGTGGAGGCATTACTTGATCTCGAAATAATTTGTATTGTACAATGATAACCATGCATTGCAGTTTGTGAGTCAACAGGAGAAGTTGAACCAGAAGCATGCAAAATGGGTAGAGTACATGCATAATTTCACATTTGTGATAAAACAAATTTCAGGATCTGCTAACAAAGTGGCTGATGCTTTGAGCAGGAAATGTTTATTGCTGCAGGAGTTCCGAGTCAAAACATTGGGTTTTGAAAATCTTAAAGACATGTATGCAGGTGATGCGGATTTCAGAGAAGCATACGAGGCATCTGAGAATCCAGTTCTCAGAGATCGAAGCCCATGGATAGATTACATGATACAGGAAGGATTGTTGTTCAGAAGTAATCAGCTGTGTATTCCAAATTGCTCCATGAGGGAGAATTTGGTGAAGGAAAAACATAGCGGTGGATTAGCAGGACACTTTGGTCACGATAAGACATTCGAAAAACTAAGTGAATCATATTTTTGGCCAGGGATGAGAACATATGTTAAAAGATTTGTTGACAGATGCAGAATTTGTCAACACTCGAAGGGCCGGAAGCAGAACACGGGGTTTTATCAGCCATTACCCATACCCGAGAGACCATGGGAGGCGATAAGCATGGATTTTGTATTGGGTTTGCCAAGGACGCAGAGAGGGGTTGATTCCATCTTTGTGGTGGTGGACCGGTTTTCGAAGATGGCACATTTTATTCCATGCCAGAAGACCAGCGATGCGACCCACATCGCAAACTTGTTTTTCAAAGAGGTTGTTAGACTTCATGGATTACCGAGAAGCATAGTCTCGGACAGGGATACCAAATTCATAGGTCATTTTTGGAGGACGCTATGGAAGAAGCTAGGGACTGACTTGGCATTTAGTTCGGCTTACCATATGCAGACAGACGGACAGATCGAGGTGGTCAACAAAAGTCTTGGAGACTTGCTGAGGAGCTTGGTGACAGAACACCATAGCAGCTGGGACAATGTGTTGCCACAGGCAGAGTTTGCGTACAATGATTCGGTGAATCGGAGTACAGGAAAAAGTCCATTTCAGATTGTGTATGGGACACAGCCGAGGGGAGTATCTAAACTCAGGGAGTCAGAACAGGCTGCAACTAGCAGTGCTAGTGCTGAAGAATTTGCAGAGGCAATGCAGGAACTTCACAGTCAGGTGAAGCAAAGATTGATTGATTCAAATCAAGAGTACAAACGAAGAGCAGATCAGCATCGGAGACAACTTCAGTTTGAAGTTGGAGATCTTATTCTAGCACATTTAAGGAAGGAAAGGTTCCCAAGGGGAACATACAATAGACTCAAGATGAAGAAAATCGGACCTTGCAGAGTCCTGAAGAAATTTGGAGAAAATGCTTATGAAATTGAGTTGCCGGATGACAACGGAATATCTCCGATATTTAACATTTCGGATTTATACCCATACAAGGCTGGAGGACCAGAGACTAGAACTGAGGAACCAGTGGTCCAGTGGCAGAAGCAATTACCAGTTGCAGAGAAGCCGCATATGGAGTGCATACTGGACAAGCGAACATGTAAGAAAACCAGACGAAAGCAGTACTTTGAATATCTGGTGAAGTGGAAGAACCACCCAGTGGAAGATGCCAGCTGGGAAGCAGAAGCCGTGATACAGAAGCATGGACAAACCGTGCAGGAGCTCATGGACAGGAGCCCATGAAATTTTTCAACCGAGGGAGTATGATGCAGGAGCATCTACAACACGTCAAGTGAGCCAGCACAAACTTCTTTTTGAAAGCGCCTTGATACTGTTGCGCAAAACATTAATGTATTGATTTGATGAAGCGCACTTGTGTATGTAAATGGACCTTGAGCGGATAGCTCACGTCCTTAAGTAGTTGAGGCATTTAATAGATTTAATGCAGGTAGATAGAAATTTAATTGTAGATTTGATAGTTTTAGAATTGTGAGGGAAAACAGATATAGACACCCTCCTTTGTATCATTGTAACATTAGTAGCAATATGATAGCATTCAGGAGAAGAAGAGCAGAGCAGCAGAGAAATTGTGCATAACTACCATGTATAGATATTGAATTAATAAAAGAGTCTTGATTCAATTCCATGGCTGTGTTATTCTCCGTGTATTGTTGATATTCTTCTTATGAATGATTGTTTCTTGCTTAGAATTTGCTTTTATATACTGTATATATGATTTCATGGTTAAGATGAAGTCTGTGAGAATAAGGAGTTAGTTTCAATTGTTTCTCTATCTAGAACCAGAGAATTCCTGCAGGGAGTGCAGTTGAATTTGTCTGCAAGGAGTGCGTGACTGCAGGGTTCAGATAGAGATAACCTTTGTTCTAATCTCTCAGAAGTGCAGAGTTGGCACCAGAGCCGTGCAAGACATGCGCAGGCTGGACGAAGACTCAGAGCTGTGATTCTGAGCGGAAGGGAATTAGGACTGCTGCTACAGGTGAGCGCGCAGAGTCAAAGAAGCTTCAACACTTAGTCGTGTTCGAAGAGTTTCCGCAAGGAGCGCGGGCAACAAGCCATTCTCAATACTTGTGAAGTGAAGACAAGCTCAGGAGGAATTAGGCTTACAGTTCACGGGAGGAGAATTTCAGGAGTGCTGTGGAAATCCCCGAGAGAAGCTCCATTGGTTGGCGAGTGGTTGAACTAGTCTTCGCGGAGGAAGCGTTCGATACATTTTGCAAGGAATATCAAAGGAAGGAAGGATGGTTGAAATCTCTTGGATGAGATTCCAAGAGAACCCGAGGACCGCCAGATCTTTCAAAGGTTCACGGAGTTTACAGTGTGAGCATTTAGGAGTCTGAAGCTCAGGAGGATGTTGTGCTGTTGATCTGCATTCATAGGAACCATCAGATTTGCACGTGCCATCGCGTTTTAGCATATCGCAAGTTGGAGCACCAAGAAATTTGAACGGGAGTTACGATATCGCGATCCGCGATATCCCGCGAGGATCAAAACCGTTGATCGTGAGGACGCGTGTCAAGGAATCCCCTCAAATCGGGGTTCAGAGAATCGGGGTTCTCGACAAGAGAGAACACTTGGAGGTCGGATTTGCGATCCGTGAAATCCCGAAGGTGACGTGGCAGTGTGGGTCCCTGGAAGTTAGTGGAGTACAGGTGGCATTGTATCGGAGGGTCGACACATCGGGGTTCGGAGTTTTGAAATTCAAAGTGTCGACATCGCGAGTAGCGATATCCCGATAGGTAAATCTCCAATAATAGAAGGGAGAAAGTCAACTTTCGACCCATATCGGGGTTCGGAGATTCGTGAGGCATAAGGCACGCGAGCATAGAATTCGTGATGCCGCGAATTCCGATTTTCCGATTGTAAAGGGAAATCATTGGAGAGTACTGTGGGTGAAGAATTCCCGACGGGGAACTAGAGGAGCATTGACGCTCTTCGGGACAAAGATTTGAGAAGGTCCTGGTGAGAGCGATCGTTCTCCGAGAGTCGAGGAGAAGTAGGGTTGCATCATTTTCAATGCTCCCTCCTAACTTGGAGAGTCATTTCTTCCTTTTCCAATAAGAAGGAAGTTGTTTCCATGAGCTCTAGCTTGAGTACGTAAATTCTTTCATCTTGGATAGAAGTTTTACCAAAATGTCTGCTTGTTTGCTCATCTGTGGAGATATGTATTGGAGAATCATTTTCTCCTTTCTGGACTTCATCATGGATAATGTAATGCTTGATTTCAAATGTACTTTAGTCTGGAACACTATGAAGGCTTCATGTAGATTTGAACAATAAAGTATATCATAGTTGGAAAGATGGAACATATCTATGTGGCACTTCTTCTGTCATCATGAGATCTGATCTACTGAGTAGTCATCTTTATAGGAAATCTTCACCACGCTTCTGCTTTGCACTGGAGGTTATCCACCAAGTTATCTTCTTCTATCTGCATACAAGAGTCTTTTTCTAGTATGTCTCAAAGTCTTGAGATTGCTTTTCATACGCTCTTTATTCAATTTCTCTGGAGAACATTCTTTGCATTCATCTGATGTAGAACTCCAACTCATGGATGTTGCGGATGATATAATGACTCATGTAGTAATATGTCTGGTGTATTGGAACAAGTAATCATCAAAGTCTTCTCCCTCCATCTGGGATAACCTCTAGTTCTATATCTCGCAATGATTTCATTCATAAGTCTTCCATACACTGTTCTTCATCACGACTTTCAGTTCTTCTGCTCGATTGCTTTTAGTGAGTTCATATCAGGCTGGTAATCTTGTGATTCTTGATACAATGACTGGTTGTTCTGGTTCCTCTTTCTTTCTTGGAATCCTCATGTTCTTCTTCATGTTTTTCTTTAGCTCTTGGGTCCATGGAGTTTCTTATAGATTCCATGCCCTAGAGATTCCGCTTCTTCTTTTCATCATAGGATCACGGATCTGGATGGAAAATCGGGAATACTTTAAGGCTTCTCTTCGAAGAAGTCTTCTACTACGGTTGAACTGAACACGTACTGTCTTTCATGGTTACTACCATGGATATATATATATATATATATATATATATATATATACTTCATCATATTTAATGGATCATATGATTAGCTCCCTCCTAACCCTTGCTTCATGTAAGAGTGCATATAATTGTCTCCCTCCATCTAACAGAATCCACGCTTCTGTCTTGTTGTCTTCTACAAAATGTCACGAGTCTTTTTCCAATTTCCTCTCGATTTGTTGACTTCTTTTATGCCTTTGCTTCTTCTAAGTTTCTTCATGATTGATTCGACTTATCTTGCAATAGCTTCTTCATGATTTTTATTTCATCCTTTCATGTGTATTATCTAATGATATCCATTTTTATCTTGTTTGTTCTTCTAGAGATATAGTTCTTCTTGGAACATATTATTTTCCAAGAGATAGATATACAAGATATGTACAGAGACGATGCAAACAAAATATGTACAAGAAATAAGAAGAGTGTTGTTACCTTTTAGAAGAAGAAGTCTCTTTCATCCTACTTAGCCTTCTTTGTAGGTTCCTTTTCTTCGACAATCGATGCTTCGTGTTTCTCCTTCCTTTTCTTTAGCTTGTGACAATGATTCTTCTAGTGACCATACTTTCGACAGTTGAAGCATTGTACTTCTGAAATGTCTTTCTCTTGATTTGGCTTCCTCCTCGAACCAAATTTCCTTTTGTTCCTGAAGTTCTTGAATCTTGCTGTGAAATCTTGATCATCATACTTCTTTTGGGGTTTCTCTTTTGTATTGATCCTTGATTCTTCTTAAGCATAGCAAGTCCAAAGTTCTTCAAATGTCAGATACTCCTTCCTTGTGTTCATGCTTGCGAAAAATGCATCCCATGTCTTGGGAAGACCATTGAGTACTATGTTCACCAATTCCTTCTATGAAGTGATCTCTTCAATAGCTTGTAGTTGATCTCTTAACCGGGAGATCCTTACAAAGTATGATGTTATGTTGTCATCCTCATTCATCTTTATGTCACAAAGCTCATTCTTCAGACTCATAACTTGTCCGATGTTTCTGACTGAGAAGAGATTTGTTAGGGCATCGTACATCTTATTTGATGAGTCAAGATGGGAGATGTAGGGTATCAAGTGGTATTTTATAGAATCCACTATGATACTCATGGAATTGATGTCAACATCTTTGAACTTCTCCATAGCTGCAACGTTTTGCGGTTCCTTATCTTTTCCTTCTTCAAACTCCGGCTTCACGATCTTTCCTTTCACGATATCCAACACTTTTTTCTTGGCAATGATGAGGTCAATCCTTGTCTTCCACGCTTTGAATTTAGAGGCTCCATCTAACTTGTTCTTAGACTTCATAGAGTTAGTCATGGCTTGCTTGACTTGGTCAAACCCTAGATTTGACTAGAAATTCAAACTTCACGTCTTGGCTTGCTGAGAGTATCAGTAGATGCGTTAGGCTAGGGCGCACTGATCTGTCCGGAGATTGGATCAATATCTTCACTTAAGGTGCATCAACGAGAGGATTAGGGTTTCTGCAACTGCTCCTACTAGTAACCCTAGTGACAGTGTCTTGGAAGCTGCTTCTGCTAGTAACCTTAGCGACGGTTCCTCAACGAGCTCAATATCCTGACGACTATGTTTCCTTCCAGCGTTTAGACTGAATGAAGGAGGTGTGGGACCATAACCTTTTATAATATAGAAGATTGTGTGCTCGTTTTACCATTGATGATACCCTCGTCATCCAACCATAGGCCTAAGCCACCCTCCGAGCACCTTAACCTTGATTGAGAATTACTCCGGAAGAAAACCCTAGGATAGATAGCCAAACAAGGTGTAGCGCATCTTCCTCCAAGGATAGCACACCAACAATAGCTGATCAGATAGTCCAAACCCTAGCCAAGAGATAGTCTAAGCCAACACTGAAACTGTTAGCTGCAGTAGCTGCACCTGCAAATCTCCTCCACACGTGTGCACCAAACTGGGAACTGCAGTGCGCACCAGTTGCTGTCTGCGATTCTGAGATGTGTCAAATGAGAACTGGCGCCCTGTATTTATACTGGTTCTACCAGATTTGCTGGGGTCGACTTCTCCTTCTGGATATGTGTCTGTTCAGTATATTATTATTATTTTCTGGCCGACTTCTTCTCTTGGAGGCTAATAACCTAATATAAATGATCTTCTTGAGCTGACAAGACTTCTAGGGTTATTAGCCAACTCATTAGGGTTTTCTCTTGCTTTTCAGAGTCTTCTATTCTCGTCAGTTTCACACGTGGAGGTAAATACCTCCCGCAGCTACCATAATATTAACATAATACAACCAATCCAGGGGTCCTCTCCCACTATATGCAACTTATGCAACTATGCAACTATATGCAACTTATGCAACTATGCAACTATATGCAACTATATGACGGATAGGTTTGGCAATTTCAACTTTATGAAACTAAATGCAACTATATGCAACTATGTTGGTACTATATTGCAACTTATGCAACTATATGCAACTATATTGCAACAATTTTGTATGCAACTATATGCAAATATGCAACTATATGCAACTATGCAACTTATGCAACTATATTGCAACTTATGCAACTTTACGCAACTTTATTGCAATTTATGCAACAATATTGCAACTTATGCGACTATATGCAACTATATGCAACTTATGCAACTATATTACAACTTATGCAACTATATGCAACTTATGCAACTATATGCAACTATATTGCAACTATATGCAACTAGGTGTGGCAATTTCAACTTTATGCAACTATATGACGGATCGGTGTGGCAATTTCAACTTTATGTAACTAAATGTAACTATATACAACTGTGTTGGTACCAAAAAACATATATTGGCACGATAACTTATCTTCTTGTTTTAACGAGTGTAGGTACCACCAAATAGGTATCTGTCGGATCTATCTTCCTCAAGTGATGATCAAGATATAGTAAGAGAGGTTGAAAGTGAGACGTGTTGTACTAGATCTACCGGTTCTATATCAACTAGGTTGGAAAAGGTAAGGAAAAGATTTCGTACCCGCATGCAATTTTTTATTGCTAACAGAGGGTCGTGTAATTATGATGCCGAGAGCATAGGTGACATTGAGTTTCCCTTGAGGTATAAATGTCTAGTGCAATGATGGACACCTAAGGAGCTACCTGAAGTGGACACAGATTTCTTCATCGGTGGGAGGATGCATGCCATGGCTCCTTCATCCTTACATGGATTGGGGTTATTTTCCATGGATGGCATAAAGGTCGGCTATGGCACTGTAACTGAATTGATGGAGTATGTCGAACCATTATACAAATACAATCACTGGTTGATGTTGGTCTGATATACGCAAAGT
>ML787611.1:15704-77019 GCA_009831015.1 Picea engelmannii
GTAATCCCTTATATTCTTCAAGTACATAAGAGTTTAACTTTAGAGCTATGGTCAAATAAAAACAAAGAGGTCTTAAAGGAAATTGACCATGTGGTTTTGTATATATTTATCATACAACTTGATTACTGAATCAAAATGTTGCAAGATACTTCAATGCCTATACTTCAAAATGCTGCAGGATACTTCAATGCCTAAACGAATGTATATATTTATCATATTTATCATACTTCAATGCCTAAACTATGATGTACAATTCCTTATCTTATTCGGGGTATATTATGATTGCACCAACAAAAGTTTCAAGTGTTATGTTATCCAACTCCTTCTTTGTATCAAAGGTTCCGCCATTATGTATCATGCGAAATTTGCATTGATTTCAAATGAAATTGCAAGTTTCATTAGATTTAATATTGATGCATTACAATTCTTTCATGTCAAAGCTTCAGTTACTTGGTTTTCAATTGCAATGAATTGAAAGGTTATTCTTGCCTTTTCTAATGTGCATTGAAGAGACATTTCATTCCTAAATAATTTTCTAACCCCATGAATTACATTGGTTAAATTAAATTATCTTGGATCAACCAATTTACAATGAATTTTATATTTCTTAGGTCAATACAAAATTCACATCCTCTAAGTACAAAATCCATACAAAACAATAATTGTTTTCCAATCTCATATTTCTTCATGTTGGCTTGCAATTAATTGTGGGTTAATATGGCATTACCATATTACAATGTAATATGGTAATCCCATATTACATTGTAATATGGTATACCATATTACAATGTAATATGGCNCATATTACAATGTAATATGGTAATGCCATATTACATTGTAATATGGTATACCATATTACAATGTAATATGGTAATACCATATCTTGTGTATTTTTTTTTTTTAAACTTAATGCCATTGTCGCAATATTGACAATAGTTCGTCGGGAAAAAAAATGCATTTTGATCACCGTGGCAATAGTGACGAACTTTAGTCGCAAGTTGCCACTGTTTTTTGTCACACATACAACATCTTCGTCCTAACTTTGGTCTTGATGAATCAATTTTGTCGCTATTACCACGGGTATTCGTCGCAAGTTGCCACGGTTTCTCGTCGCACATACAACATCTGTGTCGTAAGTTTTTGACTTGTCAAAAATTTCCGTCGCAATTGCGACGAAATTTTGTCGTAATTGCAACGTTTGTTCGTTATACTTACGACATGATTTCATCGGAATTGCGATGATGCAAAGGGTTAACCGAAATTGAAGGTGGTGACACATGGAGAGATAATTTCGTCGATGTTTCCACGCACACCTGGATCATCGATAGAACGACGAAATTATTCCGACGAAAAAAAAACTTGGCTTTCGTGGAAATTGCGACGAATAAGTGTGGAAATATCAACGAAAAACCATCACAAATTTGGTCATATGTACTAGTGCCAATATCTTAGCCACTACACGACTTGTCGAAGATTTAAAACTAATGTCTTCTGCTATAAAATTAACCAACACATTTCCAATGGCCCGAAGACCCTCATTAGACCAATAATCCAATGAAAGATTCGAATTTTTAATCCAAGCCGGAACACTCTTGAAACCTTCGATGTTGGCATCAAATAATGGGTGCCCGAATTTGGCACATAAAACCCGACGGTCCCAAAACCATCGCACTGAAATGATCCTAAGAAAATATTCCTTCACTTTGAAAAAAAACATATCCAACCACGAGATAAAAGATGAAATATAGGGGAATATGCAAAAATCGGTACCCAATGAATCACCATCCACCGAGTAAGAAACCCCGCTGAGATTCAACAATTACCAAACTTAACCAATAATGACCTCCTATCCAAATCAACTATCTGCAAATCTTGGAGATCCTTCCCCACAACTAAAGAAATATCTCCACCTCAAGAGTGCTTTGTTATCTTTTGTTTCCTCCCAAGATCCCCTAGAATAGGCTTCGCCATAGCTAAATCTTCAAAGCCAAGTCTGCTACCATGAACCCTGATCCCCTAATGCTCTAAAACCCTACCATCACACTAGTAATCGGAGATGGAGCCAAACAAGGAGAGAATCCATCCCCATGCAAATGTTTCGATGGAGAAATTATATCTTTATACGTCGAAAGTTCAATATGAGAAAATTGAGGTAAGGAGGGGCTCAAGGCCCGACAAAATCGAGGAGATTTGTCAATGAATGAGTTGGAAGGATCCCGATCCGTAGGCTTATTAAAGGCCGCCACCTTGGGATCCACCTAACCCGCCATGCGAAAAAACACTCTCCGCGACTTGTTCAAGCTTTGAGGAGATAGTTAGACAGATGATATGTCATCTTCTGACAAGAGGTCACCTGAGTAATCCACCAGTTGAGGTGGATCCTCCATCAAGACTCCTTGTAGACTTGCCACACGTCACTCTATTGAAACCGTAACCCCTAGGGTCTATCTTGTCCCCCTATATATATATATATATATATATAATATTTTATTTTCTTTACCATTAGATCCTAAACCAAATCCATCTAGCTCATTGTTGCAGTATTTATTTCTCCACTATATATTGCACTTAATTGCAAAGGTGAGACTATTTTATCTCTTAAAAAAATGCACAAATACATGTAGATACATACATATATAATAAAACAAAATAAGATTGTATTGTCCTTACCATAGCTGCAATATTTATTTCTCCACTACATTTTTCACCATGTGAGAAGGTGAGGATAATTCATCTCTACTAAAAACATGAAGATTTTAAAATTTTAATTAAAAAGAAAAAACATATACACCAAGTTTCTCATTCTATATGCTTGAGTGAGAGAAGATTAAAAAACTTTATTTCAACATAAAGTTTTAAATACATGCATATGCATGCAAATAATCAAAATAAGATTGTATTGTCTTTACAACTGCATACCATACCAAAACCATCTAGCTCATAGCTACACTATTTATTTCTCCAGTGTGTTTCTAAGCACTCTTGCAATACTTCCATTTATCATCCATTTTTATAGATTAAAAAAAAATTACCAATAAATTCTATTGTTATCCTACATAACATGTCATCTCGTGCTCTTTACAATTCTCTGTGCATCCTAAACCCATTCCTCAATATGTTGTCATTCATTGTTCCAATTTCCCTCATTGGTACTCACATTTCATCCACTACTTTCAAGCCTACAAGTGTTCATCATCTCCATGTCCATCGTTCCTTCACCACCATTTTCTTTTCAATCATCTACATCTGTTTCTAATCTGCATTCTTTAACACATCTAGAAAATGTTCCATCGAACCACTACATTGTTTCTTCACCCACCAAACATCTCTTTCTTTGTGTCGCTCCTTTCCATATACAATGTGTTACTTGACAATGTAGACAGTTACTGATCAAGATCACATTACCCAACCTAAGAAAGAGAATGAAAAAGTAACAGATTAGAAATAAGATTCTAGCCACAATAAAGATGAAAATACACCATCCTGAGATAAATAACTATTGAATCATGTGTAAACATGTTATAATTTCAGAAACTGAAAGAAAATCCCGACACTAACAATGAGGGAGACATTGATGCGAATGCCCAAAACACTGAATAATTACAAAATATGGTTCATTTAAAACTTACATTCATGCCAACAAGCAGATAATCTTTGCAAACTTGAAGCACTCAACCATGTGCACTTAATTTTCAATATATGTGGAAAATTCATTTGCACTAGCATCAACCAACTTTGCAGGAAATACACATATTTTAATATCAATAAACAATTCTAATCTCGTGACATCCCACCGCATCTATATAATGAAAAAATCCAATGGAAGAATACATAGTCAACAAAAGCAATTTCAGGAATTGTCATCAATGTTGAATGTTTATCCTTTTATTCATGGCAAAAGATAAACACCTTTTACAACACTATCTCGAGCCAAACATATTTTGGAAAAAAATCCTCAAAGAGTATGGCATACTTTTGACAATAAAACTTCACAATTTTTAAATTATACTTCAAGGTAACTTAAGAGGGGTAGACATCTATTGATATTATTTATGAATTAATAAACAATCTTATTAATTATGAATAAAATCAATCATACTATTAATCATGCCCAAAATCACTCATCAGATAAAGAGATATAGTAATAAGAGTAAATTAATAAGTATATAAATTCAACTATTTTACGGTAAAAATTCTTAATTATTCCTCAAATTCAATAGGAATTTTACTATAAATTATAATTTCACTTGGAATTTTAAATAAAACTTTGTTTTTTGAGTTTTGGTCAATTTTAAAACCACTCAAATTATTGAAATTTAAAAAAATTGAATAAATCAAGATGAAACTTTACTTCACCTAAAAAAAATTAACTCATGGAAAGAAGTATTGAATTTTATCCATTTATTAAGTCACCCATTAATAATTACATGTAAACATTAAAAATAATTTTACATTAAAAAGAATTGTATCCACTTATTAGTCACCAATTAATAATTACATGTAAACATTAAAAACATGGCAACATATCATTATATTCCATATTTATATATTTCTCATGTCCTTATAATTTACTGTCACTATGGATCATAGCAATGGTTGTAACTACTACAGATTTCTCTTTCATGCTGTTTTTTACAGGAGTCAAAGTCTTTACAACCAATAGTGCTCTTCCATTAGGTTTTCCATAAAGGATATTCTATGACTTGACAAGAAGCCTAGCTGTGCAACACAGTGAGCCCGTCCTCTTGCCTTCCCCTATAGGGATTGCTAAGATGCATGGATGTGATATCCCTTCAGATAGAAGTGGCAGGCATATTTTCCCTTATAAAACTAGCATTGTGTACATCCTACCAAGCATTGTGTTTTCTCCGAGCAAAAACTTGTTTAGGGAATTTTCCAACCCAAAGGTGGTCTCTAGGTTCCGTTGCTGAAAGCCAACCGACACTGGGAATTGAGCTCTATTGGCTGCAGTCCCCTTTCCCCCACAAACGATGCTACAAAATTCAACCTTTAGTAAAACTTGGGTCATCTACCACAGTAATATATTGTTCGAGAAGAACAAGAATAGTTACTCAGCTGGCACTTTTAAGCAATTTTATTTCCCAAGTGGTCAGTAAGAGATCACCCAAAGCAACTTTATGCTTGGTGAGATCTATTTACAATGTCCATATCTACTTCCTTCAGTAAGTGTGTTCTAGCCATGCACCCTGGATTAGTCATGGGATTGACGAAAATTGAATACTTTCACTTGGCATCTCTGCTTGGCACTATTTTGTTGATCAAGGTTGCACCTCCATGATCACTATGATGTACCTATGAAATCCTTGGTTAGGATTGCAATTTACAGTCAGGAGAAGGCATTATAAGTTCGGAATGTACGTATTGTTACGCCTTTGGATTTCATAAACCATGAAAAGTACAACCTCTAAATAGTATTATGGTTTCATGGGAAAAATATTTGAGGAGATTCTAGATAATTTTCAGACATCTATATGTCCAACTAACATTCTCCCAAAACAGGTTTCCATTTCATAAATGAAAAAATAACTAGGGAAATAAAATGTACTTTCCTAAAACATTCTACTTTGCTCTGCTACAATGTACTATGCAAGAAAATGTAACCACAGACCCTACCAACGATGACTATAGATAAATTTTATATTTTGGTTAAGGATTTCTTTTTTGGGTAGTCGGGGTGGGGTTTTTGAAGAAAAGGTTTCCCTAAAGAGCCAAATAAATTAGGTTGATTGGTTTTTATAGATGATTTGGCCGAAAGAGACTAAAAGTTAGATTCTTAATAGCCAATGAAGAAAGGATATTCCCTATAATATCCAAACTTAAACTCGACCATTTGATGCCACAACCTGAGAGGATACAATGCATTTAACCTGCAATAACTAGAACTTCAGCTATATTCCAACTTAGAGATGAGAAGGAAAATAGAATATGAATCATAATGTTTTTTTTTTGTTTGTTAATTTGTGCAGGACCTGCGATTAACCTGTGGCTTGAGAAACCGCGACTCAGGGGCATCTAAGCCGTCAAAATCACCCGGGGATCGCACCCGGCCTGAGCCACACCAACCCTTAACATGGTTGGATTTTTTGTCCCCGCAGGTTTCGAACCGGTGACTTTAACATCACGGAGTGGCTTAACAACACACTCCGTCACCGACTGTCCTACACCTCGGGGACAATATGAATCATAATGTTGTCTGCTACATAATTTCCATTTGGATTTGCCATTTGAGAGCTAGCACTGCCAAAACTTCAGTTGTTCAGTTATTCATACATGAAATAAATTCCATCCTCAAAGACACATTTATGTGTTTGATTGCCTTCTTTTTTCCTATATGATTCAAAAGAGAACAACTCTTGGAAGGACATAAAGGAACAATAAAAACAAACCAAGACGACAATTGGGAAACAAAAACTGTCTGACACAAGAAAAAGAACATGTCAATGGACAAAAAATAGTTATGTTACTCAATTGAACAATAATGTTGACTGCTACATAATTTCCATTTGGATTTTCCATTTGAGTGCTAGCACTGCCAAAAATTCAGTTGTTCAATTACTTTTTGCATGGAATAAATTCCATCCTTGGAGATGCACGCATTTATGTGTTTGATCACCTTCTTTTTTCCTCTTGGTCATCTAAATTCAAGCTAATAGAAATATCCTCACTAGAACCATCTTTCACATCCCTAAGTGTAGATAGGTTCTCACACTTTCGACTTTTAGCCTGCTCTGGATGGCCCAATGACCTATGAAAATCCTTTATAAATGGGTGCTCAACACTTGTTGAAGGCTCAACCAATCTTTTCATGAACTCCGACTGCCTAAATATTGGGTTCACTTTAGCTCCACTCTGGAGACCCGAATGTTGTGTATGAAAGTTGGACATGTCATCATGATCGAACAGTATAAGTGGGCATGTAATACCCCTAGTTTGATCCCTGGATTAGCAATGTAAATATGCATATGATGAATGGCCAGACGATGTAATATGTAATTGTAGAATGATAATAATAAAAATAAACATCACCGGCTACAGAAAAGGGAGGACAAGAACATGGAGGTCTATGATTCGACATGATAAGAGAGAAAGGGGACTTAGGGGGGCTCAAAGGGAGACAAATCCAAAATATTATATTTTATTCCTAAGCCTATGTCTTGTACATTATTTCATCCTATGTCATGTTAATAGTGGGATTAGTTTCCAAGTGAGATATGTGGGCTTCTTCGGAAGCCATGTGATGCATTATTAGCATGCAAATATATACCAAAGTTTAAAGGCATGCAAGGGGATTATTTTGTCATTCTTCCTTGGGTAAAGAAAGGTCCAACTTTGAAATCAAAAACTTATCTCATTCCCCTGTCCTACAAAGATGATTCACTAGTCAACAAAGAAAATTTAGAGGATGCTTGTTTCATCATCATTCAGAGTGTGAGAACAAATGATTTGTTGAAATTCCGAATAACAAAGAAAACATAACATCAATCATTTTGTCAAATCTATAAACCCCTGCATTTCAAACATGACAATAATTAGAGAATTACTTTAGCTATGAAATGCCTCTAAATATCTCTCAAAATATTCAATCTCATTATAGCACATTGAAATGCATTCATACCTCAATCTTTCTTAATTACCTATCCAATATGTACACATTAGCATTCTTAAGCTTAATCCAAAAAATAAGAACATACATAAAAAAGCATTAAACATCAATCATAAGATCATCTCAAGACATATCCCTAATCCCAACTGAATAGCCTATAAAACCTAGTTCATACATGATACAAACTTGTGCTGCCTCTAGTAGCGGCCAATATATAACTAATGTAAATACATTGTCCTGAATCCTGACTCTCATAAGGCATATTTCAAGAAACTATGCTTGTAGTTATTTAAACATAATGCACAATGCAACAACCCCTTTTTCTACTTTGAACAAACTGCCAATAGAAAATAAAACTAGGATAGAGAAATAAAAACATAAAACTATAATTTCCTTCCAATATGCACAATGATAATTTCAATAAATTAATAAAACTCAGAGAAAACAGAATCCAGGGACCAGTTCAGACCTCCAAGACCTCCAACACCAGTGATCAGGTCAAGCTGAAGTAAGTCTAGCAAACGGCCAAGGTCAACACCACTGATCTAGTTTTCAGGACCAGAACCATTCTTCAATTTTAATCGCCCAGGGTTGGTCGTGCCACCCCATATAACTCCAACTGGCCTTGGCTTCTCGATCCATATTATTTTCAGCATGAAATGAGAGCGGAGATATAATAAATAAATGTACAGATATATCTCAGATATCCAATAATATAACATAAATATATCATAGATGCAACCATAAACACATAGATACAATAATACACAATTTCTATTAATGAGCGAAATGTACAAAACTGTAGAAATACAGAGTGAAAGACTCGCTAGAATGGTGGCAGCTTATCTCTGAGAAGAGAAGTGATGACTACTCACATTTGCAAGAAGATGGTTACAATGAGTCTCTAAAGGAATTTTTAACATAAAGAAAATCCAAAACCCTAACCCTAACCCTAACAGTTTTGTGGACCCCATTTTCGGTAGTTTGGTGTATCAACTTCCCGGGGGCTTAACTTCGGCATATGATCTCCATTTGGGGAGCACGATAGCTCGTTGGAAAGGTATTATCAAGGAGATTCATTTTGGGGGCTCAATCAAAGCCTTTGAGTACGTTTGAGGTTCTCGATCCCAAAAAAACTTCATTTAGGCCCTCAAAATGGCCCCAGAAGTTTAGGAACTAAAAATCTGCTAAATATAGTAAGTTGCTAGAAGACTGTTTTGAGCCAGTTGGAATAGGTGGGTGGCCAATGATATCCACCTAGATCATTCCTCCCTCCTTAAGAAGCAATGGTATCCATTGGATTGAGTGATTAGGGGAGAGGGAAAATCGTTTACTGAATCTGCATCTTAATAAGCTACTTGCCTTGCTGGAAAAGTTGCGTTGCTTAGCTTGTTAAAGGTTGTCACAAACCTGTGGCAGGAAGGGTTGGACATTTTTAACCAGTCTGGATACATAAGATTCCTTTGTGTAGAAGGAATCTTTACGCTTTGCTGCAATCTTTTCGACCTGCTTCTGTTGGATAGAAGGTGCTTGGATAGAGGCTGCAGTGGTTATAGTGTCCTTCTGTTCACCTTTTGAACAGATTGTGAAGAAGATGAATTTTGTAGTATGAGATACTACCTTGCAGCACTATTTAGGTGGGACAATAGTCAGAACTATTAGAATAATAGGTGTGCTCATTTCACCATAGACAATATAGAAATATTTTCACCCAACCATAGGCCGAAGCCACCCCCAAGCACTTTAACCTTGACAGAGAGAATAATTATGGAAGAAAACCCTAGAACCAATAGCCACTCAAGGTAGCGTACCTCTCTCCATAGATAGCATACCAGGAAGAAAGTCCAAACCATAATCAAGAGAAAGTCCAAGCCAAGACTACAAGATTCCAGTTGCAACAGGTTCAACTGCAACTCCTCTCCAAACTTGTGCACAACTTGTTTTCTACATTTGCGAGAGAGTGAGACGCAAATGAGCTCTAGCGCCTTGTATTTGTACTGCTCCATCTTAGATTTCTAGGCCGACTTCTCTTCTTGGGGAATAATAACTCAATATTAATTATTTCATTAAGCCGACTAGTCTTCTAGAGTTATTATCCAAGTCTTTAAAGTTTCTCTTGCTTCCCGGAATATTCTAGTCTCGTCAGGATTACATGTAGAGGTTAATACCTCTCGCAACTACCATAATATCAAAACTCCCTCCTAGCTATGGAGGTACTAAAGTAAATGGTTTTGAGCACAAAAAAACCATTCAACCGGTAGCATCATCAGAGCCACACATGCTATCTCATGATCAAATCACAAGCACTATCAACATTATCAATATAATTTGATAGCATCAATTGCATCATCTCTCGAAGCCATACTCCATCTGAGTATTGGGTATGATGCAGAATAAGTTATTCACTCCACAGAGTGATACAAGAATCATTCTTCTCATCTGGACATATGTCCTAGGAGAATAACTGTTCCAACAGATGCTGGAAGCCACATCATGGGCTACAAGGACTATTCTTCTAATCTGGACATATGTCCTAGAAGAATAATTGTCCTGGACCTATTTTCCACTGGGAGAATGTCTTTCCATTAACATACTTACTAGTAATCATCTCCAACACTAGTGATAGTCTCCATGGAAATCAAAACAATTCCATCCAATAGAACACAATTATTACTATTCATAGTAGTATACAACTACTATCCAGTGGTACACAACCACTCTCAGTAGCACATTGCTACTAACCAGTGACACATAGTCACTACCAGTGGATCATATCCACCACAGTGGCATACAACTACTGTCTCGAGATATACAGTCTCCACAACAATCATATCATCTGATATCAACCTCCATAAAACAATATCATGATATAAATTGAGTCATCTGGGCCATTCTTCCACTCACATCTGTGAGATCTGGAAGAGAATATGCCCTCAAAAAGTAAAACATCATCCATGGGATATCTGGACTATTCTTCTTAAGCATAGAAGAATGTTTTGTCCATGATTTCCGAGCCTGGACCATTCACCTAACTGGGCCATTCCTCCGGCACTAATCATAGTGCAACCTGGAGAGAATGAGTCTGCCCTATGGAATGCATGTCCCTGATTGATGAACCTGGACCATTCACCTAACTGGGCCATTCCTACGACACTAATCATAGTGCAACTTGGAAAGAATGAGTCTTCCCTAGGGAATGATTGTCCGAACCATTTCCTAAGGAAATGACTGTCCTGCACCAACCTCCAAAACAAACCATTATTTGAAACTACTCACAACTGTGAACTTTGAAAGAATGACTGCCCGACGAGGCAGACCATTCTACTTGACCACTACTTAGAGTGACTGTCAAGAAGAATGATTGTCCTAGACCATTTCTCCACACCGAACATAAGGGGAATCAATGTCTATGGTACATCGACAATCTATTGGACCGTTTTCATTATGAAAATGACTATCCATTCTGGACCTTTTTCTGAACATAAAAATGCTTGTCCATCAGAAATCTCAAACCACTATGCGAACTGGAAAGGAACTGCCCATCCTGGACCATTTTCTGAACTAGAAAATGACTGTCCATAAATCAATAACATATCAGTGCTCCCTCCCAACCTGGGAGTAATCACTTCCTTTTCCAATAATGAAGTCGTCTCCACGAGCCCCAACTTGTCTCTTAAGTATGCAAACTTTTTATCTTGAATATAGGCTTTATCAAAATATCTGTTATTTTCTAGTCGGTAGAGATATACTAGAGAACCACTTCTCTCTTCTATACTTTATCATGGAGAATGTAATGCTTGATCTCAGTGTACTTTGGTATGTCATGGAACACTGGTTTTCTCTGAAAGCTTCACATAGATTTGATCATTACAATATATCATGGTTGAATTCAACACTTCTGTTTCCTGCTAGCTCATGACATCGTGGTAAAGATCAAACTGAAACATATCCAAGTAGGACTTCTGTCATTATGAGAGTTTTCCATGGATTATCAATCCATCATCCCAGACTTCTGAGTAACCATTCCGATACACTATCTCTTTCATAGAAAGTTTTCACCATGCTTCTGTTGTATATGAGATACTCTGCATCAAATTGTTTGAATCCATACAAGGTCTTCTTATATCTGCATACATGGGTCTCTTTCTGGTATAAGCTTCTTTCTCAATTTTCTTTATTGGGAAGAACAGTCTTTTACATGTAAATTCCAATCCATGGATACTGCAGGAGGTATATCTGGTTTACTGGAACGAGTTGTCGTCATAGTCTTCTCCCTCCTTCTGGAAGAACCTCTGAATCTCTCAATGCTTCCATTCATAAATATTTTTCACATTTTATTACATACATTGTTCTTTATCATAACTTCCATTTCTCTTGCTTGATTGCTTCTAGTGGGTTCAAACCTATGTTGCAGGAAATGCCTCCCCCCCCTCAGTTTCCTGCTCGAAACTGGTACGAAACTCAGAAACTGGTACGGTACGGCCAAGAAATGCCACCGACCGACCGTACGACATTTCCCAATTTGGAAACACCGTATGGTACGAACGACGATGTTTCCTAGTCGTACCGACCCGTATGACCGACGTTTCGGGCGTCTTTGAGGCGAAATAAGAAAAAAAAAGGGGGGCAATGGGGCCCCCAAACGGTCAAATATTTTTTTTTTTGCATTTTCTACGTTTTTCTTGCATGAATATTTCATTTTTTTGCATCATTATGTTTTTCTTGCAATACAATGTCTTATTTAAAAAAAAACTATATATACATACATATATATTTTTAATTTTTTTATATACGGCGTTTCCCCAGACGTTTCCATTTTTTGGGGGCCTGTTTCGTACCGTCCTAGTTTTGGAAACTTGGAAACGTTTCCCCGTTTCGTGCAACTTAGGTTCAAACCAAGCTGGTAGTCTTATGATTCTCGGTATAATAATTGGTTGTTCTGGATTTTCTTTCTTTCTTGGAATCTTCATGTTCTTCCTCATGTTCCTCTTTAGCTTTTGGGTCCATGGAGTCTTCTATAGATTCCATGCCCTGAAGATTCCAAGTTCTTCCTTTCATCATAGCATCATGGATGTAGATGGACAACCAAGGATACTTAAGGCTTCTTTTCGAAGAAGACTTCTTCTAGAGTCAAACTGAACACGTGTTTCTTATCATGGCTGCTATTTTCAATGGGAACATGGACAGATACTTCATAATCCTCAATGGATCATATCATTTAGGGTTAACTCCCTTCTAATCCTTTTTTCATGCATGAATGCATGCTCATATTTTGGAATTATGTAATCAACTCCCTCCATCTAAGAGAGTCCACGTTTCTGTCTGCATCCTTATTGACTTCTGCAAAGTGTCACAAGTCTTTTTCTTATTTCCTCTTGATTGTTGAATTCTTTCTGTTTTGACTTCGTCTGGGTCTCTTCAAGTTTGATTATGATTTCGGCCTATCGGGCAGTTGTTACTTATATAATAGCTTCCACAACAATTGTTACCAAAGATTGTCAACACACTTCATCTTTTTCATGTGTATTGCTTGACTTATAGTCATCGTGATATAAATCCTTATTTTGTTATTCTTCCATAGGTATTGTTTCACTTGACCGTATTATCTTCTAAGAAATAGATATACATCATATGTATAGGAACTATGTAAACATGGTATGTACAAGAACTTTGAAGAATATTGTTACCTTGACTTAGAAGAAGAAGTATGTTTTATCCTGCTTGGCTTTCTTTGAGGGTTCCCTTTCTTCAACAACTGTTGTTTCGTCTGTTTCCTTCCTTTTCTTTAACTCAGGACAATGGTTCCTGTAGTGACCATATTTTCGATAGTTTAAGCATTGTATCTTTGACATATCCTTTTCTTGATTCAGTTTCTTCCTTAAGCCAAACTTCTTCTTATTCATGAAATTCTTGAACTTTGTTGTGAAGGCTTGATCATCGTATTTCTTTTGGGATTTCTCTTTTGCGTTAATCCCTGATTCTTCTTGTGCTAAGCATGTCCAAAGTTATTCAAATGTGGGATACTCCTTTCTTGTGTTCATGCTTGTGTCAAATGCATCCCATGTCTTGGGAAGGCCATTGAGTACTATTTTTACCAGTTCCTTTTTTGAAATGATTTCTTCAATAGCTTGTAGTTGATCTCTTAACTGAGAGATTTTCACAAAGTATGATGTTATGCTATCATCATCATTCATTTTCATGTCACAGAGCTCATTCTTCAAACTCATTACTTATCCAATGTTTCTAACTGAGTAGATATTAGTTAGGGCATCATACATCTTCTTAGATGAGTCAAGATGAGATATGTAGGGTAGAAAGTGGTCTTTTACAGAGTCCACTATAATACTCATAGCATTGATGTCATTGTCCTTGAACTTCTCCATAACTGCAACATTATGAGGTTCCTTCTCTTTTCCCACTTCAAATTGTGGTTCCATGATCTTGCCTTTCACGAGATCCAATACTTTATTCTTGGAAAGGATGAGGTCAATCCTTGTCTTCCATACTCTAAAGTTAAAAACCCCTTCTAACTTGTTTTCTGACTTCATAGAGTAAGTCATTATTGTTCAACTTGGTCAACCTTTGACTTCTTGTCTTGTTGGGAGTACCAAGAGGTGTGCTAGGTTAAGGCACACTAGGCTATCCATAAATTAGGTCAATCTATTCACTTAAGGTGCCTTAACAAGAGGGTTAGGGTTTCGTTGCTGCAACAAAACTTTGACTCCAACTGCAATTGCAACTGTAAGCAACAAAACTTTTACTGCAACTGCAACTGTAACTAAGCAAATCCTCCCAATCTATCTTCCAACAGTTAGAATGTCCGAAGATAGTGTGGACCCATAACCTGTTAGAATAATAGGTGTGCTAGTTTCACCATAGACAATATAACAATATTGTCACCCAACCATAGGCCGAAGCCACCCCCGAGCACTTTAACCTTGACAGAGAGAATAATTCTGGAAGAAAACCCTACAACCAATAGCCAATTAAGGTAGTGTACCTCTCTCCAGAGCTAGCGTACCAGGTAGAAAGTCCAAACCATAACCAAGAGAAAGTCCAAGCCAAAACCACAAGATTCCAGTTGTAGTAGTTGCAACTCCTCTCCAAACTTGCGCACAACAGGTTTTCTGCAGTTGAGAGAGAGTGAGACCCAAATGAGATCTAGTGCTCAGTATTTATACTGCTCCATCTTAGCTATCTGGGCCGACTTCTCTTCCTGGGAACTAATAACTCAATATTAATTATTTCATTAATCCGACTAGTCTTCTAGAGTTATTATCCAAGTCTTTAGGGTTTCTCTTTCTTCCCGGAATATTCTAGTCTCGACAGGATTACATGTAGAGGTTAATACCTCTTGTAGCTACCATAATATCAATATGAACTATCTCTGGTATCCTATAGAGATGACCTCCCAGAGTAACAGTGACACTACGGGGTTGAGACTCATAAATAACATTGCGCTTCCACATATATGGCTGTCCCAAAAGAACATCATAGACATCCAGTGAGGCAACATCACATAATACCTCATCCTTGAAGGGTTGGATGCCATATTACAATTGGCACTGCTGGCTGACATGAAGATCGCGTCCCCGACGAAGCCACCCGATGTTCTATGGTTGCGAGTGTGGTGCTTTCGATAATACCAACTATTTGATGACCTCTGCTGAGATGAGGTTCTTCCAGATTTTGCTATCAACAATAAAATGCAGTGGGGTCTTCTTCACCCACATCTGTTAATGAAAAAGGTGTTCCCCCTCTTCAAGATCTAGTGGTTCTTTTGGTTGAATTGTTGCGGTCGCGACAATAGCAGTGGGCTCTGTGTCGATGATTTGTCTTCTACCAGTATTTTCCGAATCAAGGTTTGACTCCTTGTCTTTGATCTCAGCCACTAAACACTGTTTTGAGCGACATTCATCGATGTTGTGCCAGGGGATTTTGCGGATATCACACCATTTTCCAGTTTCCTTCGTCCTTTCGTTACCCTTCTTTTCCTGTGGCTTGGACTAGTTTTCTGAAGGATGGTTGTTAGGGTCGTCTTTACCATACTTTGGTTGTTTCGGATTTGCAGACAAAAACTCCCACTTGTTCTGATGATTAAATTTCTGATTGATTTTAACAACATATCAATAAGCAACACCCAGTGATTAGATGTCCAAAAAATCCATTTCAGTTTGGATGTATCTATGTAGAGCCCCACAGTTTTTCAGAACCAAATGTGGCTCAAAGTCTTTGATACCCATCTTGGTGTGCAAGGTATGGAAGGTATTAGTGAACTACAAATCTGCTTAGCCCCTCTCTTGTTGCAGTGTGGTCCATCTCATGTATTGGTCGTCATAGTTTCCAACAAGGTAATATTGTTCCTTGACTGCATCCACAAAAAAATCCCAAGTGGGCTCGGCCCCATATATTCCCGACTCCTTTGTGGAACTTTTCTTCAGTAAGTTTCCCACCAATGTTTGACACGGGGGAGAGCCTTAAGGAGTGCGAAGGTGATATTTTCCATGTCAGAGAAATTATGAACAGAGAAATAACCTTCTAGCTGATTTAACCATTTTTCTAGGGAATTTATCTGTCCTTCAAATATGGGAATATAAAAATTAACTTGTACCTTGAAAGGTGAGGTACCTCCAAAGTGGCCTCTTGACGAAGACACACCAGTTGTTATTGGCAGGTGTTGAAGGATCTGGGAAAAATTCTCCATCATTTCGTCTCTCTGTCGTGTGAGAGCTTGCTTAAGCAACAAATTAATAAAATCATCTGCTCTATCATTTTTATTTTCTTCTGTCATGGAGGGTTTCTTGGGTGTGCGAGAGTGATTGTCCTCAAGAGAGACAATATTGAGACCCAACTTGCTATACTCATACCTCTTTGGGGACATGCACTAAAAAAACCGATCAAGAGCAGTGTGCTTTGATACCACTGATCTGGATTATTTTCGTCATGAAATGAGAGCGGAGATATAATAAAGAAATGTACAAAGATATCTCGGATATCCGATAATATAACAGAAATATATCAGAGATAAAACCATAAACACTGAGATACAATAATACACAATTTCTATTAATGAGCGAAATGTACAAAACTGTAGAAATACAGAGTGAAAGACTCGCTAGAATGGTGACAACTTATCTCTGAAAAGAGATGTGACGACTACTCACATTCACAAGAAGATGGTTACAATGAGGCTCTAAAGGCCTTTTTAACATAAAGAAAATCCAAAACCCTAACCCCAGAAGATGAAAAGCCAACAGTTTTGTGGACCCTGTTTTTGGGTAGTTTGGTGTATCAACTTCCCGAGGGCATAACTTTGGCATACGATCTCCGTTTGGGGCGCACAATAGCTCATTGGAAGGTATCGTCAAGGAGATTCATTTTGGGGGCTCAATTAGAGCATTTGTCCATTATTAAGGTGATCGATCCTGAAAAACTTCATTTAGGCCCTCAAAATGGCCCCAGAAGTTTAGGAACCGAAAAACTACTAAAAATAGTAACTTGTCAGAAGACTGTTTTGAGCCAGTTGGAATAGGTGGGTGGCCACTGATATCCACCTGGATCAATTCTCACCACTTTCCTCAGTAACTAGTATAAGGTTTTCTCTATCACCTTCTAGATCAAAATCTTGTTTATTCTCTCCTACAACGAGGAAGTCCATAAAAAGGCAGATGCCTTTTTCATCATTGTATTCAAGTGCATAGGCCATTATAGTTCCTCTTGTCAGGTCAGAACTTCTTCCTACTTTCACCAGTTGATTACCAATGGGGCTCCCAATGGGTGCCTGTAGGTCAACCAACATGACTTCACCCATGTCTCCAACACCTTTCACTGTAGTAGTAACATTGGAAACATCAAAACTATCTGCGAAAGGTATGAAAGCCCCATCTACTCACACAAATGTTTCTATTTCAAAACAAAACAACTAAATTAGAACCGAGCATGATTTCTAAAATTAGTTAAGGTGTACATCATCAATGGAATTATGAAGTTTATGGAAATAACCTGGATTCATGCCAAAAAAAATGCCATACCACAGATCATATGTGATGAAGATGTTTCCCTCTCAACAACACCCAAGTAGACAGCACGACCAAGTTTTCGTGGAAATGAATGAAACATCTTCTGGGTTAGATAGTTTAAATCTCTTGTTACATGACGGTTTGTCAAGAATCCAACCTGACGAGAGCCAGTTCAACTTTTATCTATAGCTTCCATTTTTCCATATGTTTTTTGGCTTGCAACCTGTAACAAGGTTTAGTAGAAAGACATGAGAGCTGTTAACGACAAAAAAACGCTTATCACTGTTAAGCATGAAAACAATTAAAAGACAGAAATCATAAGCAAAACACAGAAAACAATAGGAAATAGCTTATGCTTGATAAGTACATAAAAAACAATAGGAAATAGCTTTTGCCTGATAATTGTGAGATGTGTAGATAGGAAATATAACTAAAATTGATAGAGAAGCATTTTCTTTAATCTATCTAATAAAAAGTAAAAATGCCAAAATTTCAGTTTCTGTTCGAAAAAAAGCAATTTACAGAAGAGAGCAGTTCAACATTTGAAAGTTTTCAGAGTATGTAGAATAGTAAAAGTATCAAAGAAAACATAATGTCAAACTAGGACGAGTGATGAAATCATAACTTTCAGTGGTGACTGTAAACAATATGACAGTTAAAGAAAATGCTGCATATTTTACTAGAACTCACAAAACTTAAGCAGCATGAATGTCTCAATATTCAATCTGACAATATCTACATTAAAAATCCATCACCACACATTATCCCACTAATAAAATCTAGACAACAACTCCATAACCTGCAAAAAAAGTGATCCATTATACTCGCACCTTGGATAGCATATCCATAATCCTAGGCATAAAGGTGAGGAAGACCAAAATTGTGATAGATTTGCAACCATGAAAAGCATCTGCTAGGGGAAATCTTAGTGGGTAATATTTGTCATTGGGTTGCCTTCGTTTGTGATAAAATATCACCAATTATAAAGGTCTAGATCAAATCTTATAGACCATTGAGAACATAAATGCCTCATTACCACCATAAAACAACACATTGTCGCAAAAATAATGACATACGAGTGCATGCTAACCACACACTAAATTTAAAATAGGTTACATCAAAACACATTTATCACAAGATAAATACGTTTCATGTCTTAAAGGATTTCTTTCCACCCCAAGTGAAACTACTAAGACGGTCCATTACCAAAACCCACTGTCCAAAAGTTGCATTGTAAGCTTCTAACATTCACAGCCACCATGTGGCTAGACCCTGTACAGACTCTCGAATATTGGTTTCCTTTCCTTCTCCACTCAAATTGGATTATAATTATCAAAAAAAAAGTTAGAGACATCTCCCAGCTGCAACCAAGATTACAAAACTCAAAATGTGTATTCCTTCTGTACAACACACCAGTAGATAAAAACCATGGAAAATTATACCTATTTAGCATTTGAATGTGTAGGAAGTTTATTGCGATGTGCACAAACCACTCACAGATCTCTTTCTTTAATGTACTATGAATTTCATGTATTATTTGGTTCTATGCTTTTACTGTAGCCTAGGGCACCCCAACAACTTAATATATTATCTTATCTTGTCTCATATACAAATATGTCTATGTATACCAGTGATAATTAATGAAACCTCAAATTTGGATGCTAGACCACTCTTCATATCTCACCAATCTCCATATGTCATTGTCTCACCAATGCAGCAAGTAGCTCTGAGCTACAATTCCACTTCAAAATCTTAATTTTGGCTCGTGTTGGTCCATATATGTCAAATGAACCTCTGCCTAAACAACCCAAAAAAATGGATAGTCACATCAGGCTTTGTCCAAATTAGTATCCAGGTCATATGAAACTTTGTACCAATTCAAAATGGAATCTGAAGTATAGACAAATTTATGGTAATAGCATCAACGCTAATAGATACAACCCAAAAAGCAGGAATCTCCATAAACTAAAATACCAAAAACATAATTCGAAATTGAAGAAAAAACTAGAATATGAAAAAGCATGATTTGAAATTGAAGAAAAGAAAAGCATTAGAGCGCTTTTGGATTTCCCAGCTTTTTTGGGGGGGTGTCATGGACCAATTTTGAAAAAAAATTCAACAGTTGAAGAGAGAGGATATTTGTGGGTTCAAAGGAAGTATACAAATTATCCGAACTTACATAAATTTTACATTTGCTTCCTCCTTTTTCTCCGGTTTTGTCTGGTCTGGTATGTCTAGTTGTGCGTTTCAATCTGTGTGTGGTCTGGTGTCTGAATCAGAGTCTATGCATGTGCCTTAAAGTCGATGGTGTCTGAATCAGAGTCTATGCATGTGCCTTAAAGGAAGGGCGGCTCACGTGATCAATGGCCACTGCTCTCTCAATAATGAGTTCTTTTAATTCCAGGTAATCTTTACTATGATTTCATTTGACCTCTGTTGTCACAGATACCATAGTTTCTTTTTTTAAATTAATTTGAGCAATTCAAATATATATCTGTCTATCTCAATCTCAAGTCTCATGCATGAGCTTCCTTTCATTCTGTCAAAATTATTCAGCGTTGCCTCGAGGGTTTGGTTCGATTCTTTAATGCTCTGTTGTTGTAATGGATAGGAACCTCAATCTGGAAAGAGTGATCAATGCTCTCTCTCAATAATAGGGGGGCTTCAATTCCAGGTACATTCCCTAGTCCTTTCATTTCAGCAATCCTATGTCCAGATTTGTTTGTCTGTTAATTTGAGCGATCCCATGTCAAACGTTGCAATGATGGGAATGGCTCATTGAAATCATGTCAATACTTTAGTTTCTCCATCTTTCTTTTTGTCAATTTCAGTGATCACATGTCCAATCTTGCAATGATGGGAAGGGACAGGGTATCCCATAGCCAATAGTGTTTATTGTTTTTGCTTCCCCATTAGTTTAGTGTCTCTTGACAACATTTATTTATCTCTGTTTTGTGTGTGATAGATGATCTATATGTCTGTCTAGGGACATGCCATCGATATGTGTGAGATTTATATGTCTGTCTAGGTAGCACATTCAAAACATACGCCCATGAAATTGTCTTAAAGCATTTCGTTAATCCGTGAAGAAGAAAGTATCCATCCACCTATAACAAATGGATAAGCGTAGCTGAATTTCTTTATCTATTTGTAAGTTTCAAAGATATGATTTCTAGGTTTTGGTAGCAAATTCTACCTTTAAAAATCGCTCCAGACCAAAAATCTGGTGGCCCAGCGACCATACAGTCGCTACAGCAATCCAGAGGCCGACAACAATAAAATAAGGCATTTACTTGTGTTGTAACAGACTCTTTACGAGATCTATTTTTCCAGTCTCTGGTTTCTTATGATGCCATAAGAGTTAAAATCCATGAGAGCAGAGAGAGCTTGCACACAACACTCAATAATAATATGTATTACTCACACACATACGTACATATATAGTTGGATACAGATTTAACTGATTCCATATTTGGAGGGAGTGGTTGAGAAGATATCTCAACAGCCTCCTAGAAATTTTCAACCAACCCCAAATTAATCATTAATTCTAACACCCTCCCTTAATGATTACATTACAAATAAACCACATATTACAATTCTCAAATCACAACATAGATCTCTGTCTGATCTGGTCTTCATCAGCTCCTACACTCACTATGATGCCTTTGGACTGTGCTCTTTCTCTTCCTCTTCTTCGAGCTTACCATTCAACTCATTTAAAGCATAAATGCTTCAGACCATCATTCATGAACTTGTACAATGGACAGTTTGACAACTCGGCTCATCGGGGCTTCCGTGATAAAAGATGTCAATTATTGATGCATTCTATGAACATGCCTCCATCTGCCGGATTTTTGCTTTCGGCTATCCTTCAGTGTCTAGAAGAACAGTTTGGATACAGAATGTCCTCAACATTCAATTATACAAGGTGACTTCCAATAAGAACAGTTGTTCTTGAAACCGGGGCTGCCAGCTTATATCAAGATACAAGAGTTCCTACTTCCTTTACAACATAAGTAGCACTCACACAAGATCTGAATCCATCATCTTGGATCTTCGTTCTGCACCTGCAACTTGTTAGAGTAGTCAATTCTAACAATCTTTGCTCTTTACACATTGAGTTGACTAGACTCAATATGTTTCAAATTCCAAGATCTCATACAATATTCAATGCATATTTATTGAATTCATAATCTCTCAAACTCACTAAACTTTTAACTCACCACACACCACACATACTAATTATTCTGCTGCCATTACAACACATACTTTTCTGCTGCCTGTATACTGATAAAGGGCAGCTCATATTGAATTCTGAGGACAGAGAAATGGATCTGAGATATCACGAACTGAGACGGATCTTCCTGGGATTCAAATAGATAAGGTAGGCTCACATTTACCCATCGAGAAAGAAACTTCTTTGGATGGACGCATTTCAAAACATCCTCAAACTCAGAGTCCTCACTGTTAGTAGATCGTATCTGAAACTCAAACTCAATCATACCACCGCTTTGTTTCTCACAATCCTCGGTGTTCTGAATATCATGATGAGCGGTCGTATTTTCATCCACCCAAATGAAGAAATCGCAATCCTCTTTGTCACCGTCGTCACTGTCAAAAACGTCTGGCTGCATCGTAAAACGATGGGACAGAGAGTAACTAAAACGGGAAGCATAGAGTCGAAATTTTAAGCCGGCAAATAGAAAATATTGGAAATACAGAGCCCACGTATGAGGAAATGAGAACTGGGCGTAGTCATCTCTAGTGATGTTCCAAAGCACCATGTGTTGAGGAATGAACCAGATTGAAACCTCTCCGGATAATTCAGCAGTGTCATCTGACTGACCCATCAACTTCAGAAGGGGGGTCGCGAATGTGTAGGTTGGCACGAGCAGGAATGCAACGATGGCGGATATTACCAGCAATAAGCGGATCTTCCACACTCCCGCTAGCACAATTACAAAAAAAATGGCGTCCTTCCTCCAATCGGCTTGGCGGCAGCTTGGCAGCAACGATTTTAATTCAACGATTCTACGTCAATCCAGGCACACATAGCAACAAACTATCTATTATATTCTCACGCATCTAAACCTACTCTTACAACAGATAGATTATCAAGTCTCTCACATCTTCCTGGGTATTCCCGTGAGGGATTAACCCCAGCCAGGCTCTGATACCAAGTTAAAATCCATGAGAGCAGAGAGAGCTTGCACACAACACTCAATAATCATATGTATTACTCACACACATACGTACATATATAGTTGGATACAGATTTAACTGATTCCATATTTGGAGGGAGTGGTTGAGAAGATATCTCAACAGCCTCCTAGAAATCTTCAACCAACCCCAAATTAATCATTAATTCTAACAATAAGATCTGGACCCAATGGCTGCTAGAGAAATCCAACCTGATCATTTACTTGTCTATCGCAATAGAGTTGTTGCCTGAATTTCCCTCATGCGATGTTTTTCTAGACTCTGTCTTCTCACAGTGGTGTTCGGGAACAATTTCAACAACTCTCGATTGACAGAAAACAGAAAGAGGCGACAGCCAACTAGAAGCATCCAAAGCTCAAGTGGCACAAGTAGTGGAACAACTGGCACAAGTGGCACAAGTAGTGGAACAAGTTCAATTGTATATGCCAGAGCATCCAAAGCCTCCATAGTGCCAGAGCATCCAAAGCCTCCATAGTGCCAGAGTAGTGGAACAAGTTCAATTGCCAGAGTAGTGCCACTTTAGAAGCATCCAAAGCCTCCATTGCCAGAGTAGTGGAACAAGTTCAATTGTATATGCCAGTCCAGCCATGACATTAGGAACAAGTTCAATTGTATATGCTAGTCCAGTCATGACATTCTCAAGGAGTAAAATTGTGATAGAAACATCACAACATTTGTGCCTGAAAGCTCAATTGCATATTGTGACCAATCTAAAACTTCAGAGCATCATCGAAAGCAAGTCTTGTAAGTAAACACTATAGTCGAAATAATCCAATTCCAGCACTGTCGGTTTGAATGCCATGCATGGTGAGGATTAGCTCCCAGAAACGTATATGTCCGCAACATATAGTCCAAAAGGTAGAATCTGTTAAACTTATAACTGTATCTAACAGCAATAACGACCCTGGAAAATCAACAGATCGTGATGGTTGTATAAGCTGAAACTTTAGTTCCTCCATCTTTTGATACACAGACTGTACATAGCAAATGCCAAAATGTTTAATGGCTTGATCAAAAGACTGTATAATGGCTTGATCAAAAGACATACTCTAGCTAAAACACCCCACTTCCAGCATTGTTGGTTTAACTCATTGCATGGCATGGATTCCATTATTGTGACAAATCGTAGGATTTGAGATCTGTCAAGATTTCATGTGTAAATTTTTTTGTGTAAGCAAAAGAAGCTCGTAATCTCAGATTTTGTTTTTCATAGTTGGTCTTGATGAAAGGCAAGCTTGGATTGTGCTTCAGGCAATGCATGAAGTTGTCTTTTAACAACTCACCACCTCCCTTGTGACTTCTATATAGGGAGTCCACTTTCACTTAAAAAATATCACCTTCAAGGGCTATCCTAGGATATCATATCTTTCTATTAAAGCAAACCATCCTTTTGTGGATTTCATATATCATATCTTTCTATTAAAGCAAACCATCCTTTTGTGGATTTCATAGTACTATTAAAGCAAACCATCCTTTTGTGGATTTCATATATCATATCTTTCTATTAAAGCAAACCATCCTTTTGTGGATTTCATAGTACCACAGAGAAACATACTACAAAGTACAAAAGTCATCAATGTCCCAATCTCTTATTGATATCCAATAAAAGAAAGAGTTAATGTTTGCATTTTCTAGACTCGCCAATTTAGTTATTGTATATTAAGTCTTTTAACAAACAGTGTAAGCTTCAATTTTATTTAAATGAATAATTGTTTCCATCTGTAAAGACAATATTTTTCAAGTAATAACTTTGAAATTTACTTTGTATCCACTAACACATTTAACAATTTTCCTTATACAACAACCTCCAATGTAGTCATTATTGAGTTGTCTTTAACATTTCCTAATTGGTTGACATTAACCTTCATCATATTCACTACACCTAACTCTGGCATACATCATGTTCCAACGTCATTTTCATTCTCCCTTGTTCATAACCCATGATAATGATAAGTTGTAAGGAAATGAAAGAGACAAGGTTATTAAAAAACAAATCACTTTGTTTCTTTTTCCCTCTAACTCTACCTTTATTGCAGTTAGGTATACATTGTTTTTGGTTCTTTGTTAATCTTCTCCTTGTACCTATTATCAATATTCTTACAGTTTTATCAAACCCTCATAATCTGCATTATATTGATTCAATTTTGTAAATTATATCCCTATAATCTGCATTACAATGATTAAATCCTCAATATGAGTTGCTTCTTTAGATGCCTTGATAGTGTCAAGAAGCTCTTGTGAAATATTTATTCTATGCCTCAATGGCCTCCACTCAGAGTGGCTTCTGAATTCTTCTTAATTTGTTGGCATTGTTCTTGTTACAACTTACACTCCATTCACAAATTTATCACGAATAAATCACATTGGCATTGTTAGACATGCTTTCAATTATAATCTATAAATGCAAGAAATGAGCTTTTATGATCCTTTTGTCACGACAAATACTCCATACACAAATTCCTCTGTAATAAATTACAATGGCATTGATAGACATGTTTTCAAATATAGTTTGGTATTGTTAGGCCTGTTTTCAAATATAGTCTGTGAATGTGAGAATTACGATTTTATGATCTTTCCAATATTGTGTATGACTGAGATCAAGAGCCACATAAATGCCATCGAAAAGTAAAAATGCCAAGATAAAGATAGAACTAGAAAGAATGTTTTCCTCTAGTCAACTCTGATACACATTTCTTCCAAATGAAACTCTAGCCTAAAGCCCATCTAAAAAACAACTTTATGGAGGTTCCAATGTTTATTAGTAATAAAAAAGGTAGAATTTTTTTATACAATTTTCTTGTTCCTTTACACCATGTCACTTTCAGTGTCTTTTTCTTCTTTTCATCAAGTTCTATGATCAATCTATGCATCTTTGGTTTGTAGTTATCAATCTATCATTAGCTTAGTGCATATAATGAAAGATTGCATTTTTACTTCTGAATCGCAGAGTTGAATTTGGAAATTGCATCGTTTTTAGGAGCATATCATTCATCAAAAATTAAAAGTTAGGACTTTGCATTACTTTCATATTTACTTTCCTTGTAGAGTCATAAAACCATTGGTTTCATCACCATATACCTTTTTGAGTAATCACAACCATAAAATCAACGCTATAATTTAAACTTTATTAGTAACGATTTTATTTTCTAGGGTGCACAAACTAGCCTAGGATTTAGTGCCTTGGAATAGGATTTTGTGAGTAAACTTCTCCAAGGCAATTAAATCAACATATGTGTTTGAGTTAGGGAGTGGAGAAATCCATTGTATAATTGGTAAGATCAGGAGGCTCCGCTCACACCAGAGTTAATCATGAGGTCGCGCGAAGTTGGTTGAAGGGATATCCCCCGGATACTCGCCTAGCGTCAGAGATATTTCTGTGGATTTATTCATATTTGGGGATCTTGCTAGTGCCCATACCTCCGTGAGAGGCAGTGATTTCAAGGTTTCTGGCTTTGCTACCCTGCCCATACGGTGATCTGGACTTATGACTGCTCGCCTGTGCATCAATTATACAGTGGTTTATTAGTTGCTTGACTTAGGTATCTCATAGGTTACTTGCAGGGGTTATTCTGCAGGTACCCTGGGTTAGATAAGGGTCGGGCGACACACAACCTTTATGGAGGATTACCTCTCCGGGGGGATCTGACCGACTGGTTGTTAAGCCCACGAGGGCCCTTATAACTGATTCTGTTACCTCTAATCTTTAGCAGGGAGTCTTAGGTCCCTCTTGGACGAGACATACCTTCTTTAGGGAGGGAGGCCACTCAACCACTTCAACCCGTTTGTATGCATATTGGCCGTTTGACTTTTGGTGTGCTTTTTTCTTACTAGTTGGCCTTAGGATATATTTTTTATCTTTAGAGTCTTAAGTCATCGTGGAGTCGGACCGACCGCCCCGCCGATCCCGTCGCTTGTTACAGTTACCACTGGATTTCATGTCCTTGCCTTCTAGTATACATCCACCACAGTAGTATACATCCACTGTCGGGAGACATACAGTCTCCATAACAATCATATAATCTGATATCAACCTGCACATAAATCATTGTTATGATATAAACTGAATCATCTGGGCCATTATTCCACTCACATCTGTGAGATTTGGAAGAGCATCTACCCTTAGAAGGTCCAACATTAATGATGAACTATCTAGACTATTCTTCTCAAGCAAGGAAGAATAATTGTCCCGATTTTTGAGCCTAGACCATTCACCTATCTGGGCCATTCCTCCGGCACTAAACAAAGTGCAACCTGGAGAGAATGAGTTTTCCCTAGGGAATGCTTGTCCCTGATTGATGAACTCGGACCATTCACCTATCTAGTCCATTCCTCCAGCACTAAACAAAGTGCAACCTAGAGAGAATGAATTTTCCCTAGGGAATGACAGTCTGGACCATTTCCTAAGGAAATGACTGTCCTGCACCAACCTCCAAAATAGACCATTCTTCGAAACTACTCACAAATGTGAGCTTCGAAAGAATGACTGTCCAATGAGGTGGAGCAGTCTTCTTGACCACTACTGAGAGTGACCGTCAAGAAGAGAGACTGTCCTAGACCATTCCCAATGTTGACCACAAGGAGAATAGTTGTCTATGGTACATCAACAATCCATCGAACCATGATCATTACGAAAATGACCGTTCGATCTGGACCATTTTTTGAACCGGAAAATGCCTGTCTGTAAAAAATCTCAAACCACTTTCCGAATTGGAAAGGAACTGCTCATCCTGGACCATTTTTCGTATTGAAAAATGATTGTCCATAAGTCAATAACACATCAGTGCTCCCTCCCAACCTGGAGGTCAAAACCAACAGTTGCAAGATGGCGAACGTCTATGTATCAATATGGTCGATGCAAAAATTGATGTAGCCACTTGATCTCGAGACTATAGTTCTAAACAAACTATTCTTGGTCTAGAATCTCCTCCTCCTCCTCCTTCGGAGACAAATTTACATATTGAGAAACCAGAGCCACCACCTCGTATTCTGAAAGGAGTACTAAAGCACTCTACCCATAATCCAAATGCTAGAGCCGCCCAAAACTACTCTATTATTAAGGACCTGGGCCAAACCCCTTGTGCGATGTCATCTTTGGAGGTACTCCAGACGTGTCCCTCACAGAGGAATGCCTTACTCTCTACTCTAGGAGCTCTAGAACCCAGTGGCTCAAAGGTTATCAAGTTTGACGTCATAGATGTTAAGCCTCGCTTTCCT
Source organism: Picea engelmannii (assembly GCA_009831015.1). Taxonomy (NCBI): domain Eukaryota; kingdom Viridiplantae; phylum Streptophyta; class Pinopsida; order Pinales; family Pinaceae; genus Picea; species Picea engelmannii. The sequence continues at coordinate 43,782 of ML787611.1, forward strand.
TACCATGTGGCTTTTCAAATCCATGTTTAGTATTCAAAGTATACCATCAAATGTGCGGTTGTTGATGAAGGCGCTGCTACGTGTGTGATGTCCCTGGCCTGTTGGAAAGCTCTCGGTTCTACAAATATTTCCAAGTCATCGAACATGTTGACTGCTTTTGATGGTCATTCCTTCCACCCTCATGGTATTCTCCTTGCCTTTCCGGTCCAGTTAGGTGGGAAGACAGTAGAGGTGGAGGTAGAGATAGTTGATGCGCCTCTTGATTATAACTTGTTACTAGGTCACATTTGGAATTATGCTATGATCGTCGTCATGTCGTCTGTCTTCCGTACTCTTTGCTTTCCTCATGAAGGGAAAATCATGACGATCGATCAGTTGTCCTTTGCATGCTCTAGTCCTAATGCATCTCTTGGATAGTCAATCCCTGTGATTGACAATTCTCAGTCGACAACTGAGAATATCGGTGCTGGAATGTATTCTTCCCTTATGGGTACTTTCGATTTCTCAACACCAAAACATCACGTTTATGCCATGTCCAGTAGGCCCGTCTCGATTGGGAGGTCCATTCCTTTCCGTACATCTTATTTTAATGATCCGTGGACCCTACCTTCCTCGACTTTGTCATGTGAAGGACAGTCGCATGCTGGGATGGCCATGCCACTATCAGCAACAAAGATCGCGTATCAGGTTGTTCTTGACTTTTCTACCGATCCTAATCCTGTTCCCTCGCCAACATATGAGGAGGATCCCGCGTTCAGGCCCGTGTGGGCCACCACATTGTCTTGTTCACATGATTTCCTCGATGGGACTTTGCCTTCAGACGAAGCCATCATCGAAACCATGAATGGTTCCGACAAACCTTGGGATGATATGCATCACTGCTCTTATTTTCTCCCTGAGCTTGAAAGAATCGAACAAGATGAATTTTGATCTACTTTGAGTGAGATAGTTGGTCACGTCATAGTTCCACTTGATATGCACAACATAAGGTTGAAAATGTAAATATCGGTGCAGATTGTTCGTCAGAATAAATTTTTATCTACACTGAGCTCTTCAAGGAATTTCGAGACGTATTTGCTTGGACCTATGAAGAGATGCCAAGGATCAACCCTGGTATTTTCGAACATGAAATTAAAATGTATCTAGATGCTAAACCTATTCGGCAATGTCTTAGAGTTGTCAACCATAGAAAGGCCCTTGCTATTAAGGTAGAGGTGGAGAAGCTACTTAATGTTGGCTTCATCTACCCAGTTCCTTTAACCGAATGGGTATCCTATTAGAATATGACGGATGTGCTCGTTTAACCATAGACACTATCACTATTGTCACCCAACCATAGGCCTAAGCCACTGCCGAGCACCTTAACCTTGACAAAGAATCATTCCGGAAGAAAACCCTAGGCTAGATATCCAAACAAAGGGTGGCACACCTTTCTCCAAGGATAGCGCACCAAGCAGGAGTAACAAGAGCTGATCAGAGAGTCCAAACCATAACCAAGAGATAGTCCAAGCCAAAACCGAAATCTGTTAGTTGCAACAGCTGCAATGACAACTCTCCTCCAAAATTGCGCACAAACTGTCTAATTGCAGTGTGCACAAGTGTTGCCTCTGCAGTTCTGAGAATACTGGCCAGAATGAAGACTGGCCTCCTGTATTTATACTAATTCTGGCAGACTGTCTGGGTCGACTTCTCATTCTGGGTACTAATTCTTTAGTATATAACATTTCCTTTAGCCGACTTCTTCTCTTGAAAGCTAATAACCAAATACAAGTCATTCTCTTGAGCCGACTTGTCTTCTAGGGTTATTAGCCAACTAATTAGGGTTTCTTCTTGCTTCCCAAATTATTCTATTCTCGTCAGGTTTACACGTGGAGGTAAATACCTCCCGCAACTACCATAATATCAACACTCCCTCCTAGCTAGGGAGGTATTGAAGGTAATGGTCTTGAGCACAAACATACCATTCACCCAGTAGCATCAACATAGTTGTATATATTATCTCATTATTAGATCATGAGAACCATCATCACTATCAATGTCATCAACTGCATCATCTCTCAAAACCATACTCCACCTGAGTAATCAACATGATGTTGGATAAGTCACTCACTCCATAGAGTGACACAAGAACCATTCTTCTAATGCAGACATATGTCCTAGAAGAATAAATGTCCCAGACCATTTTCCATATGGGGAAACTCTGTCCATTGATCATCCATCTAGCTGATAATCATTTCCAACACTATCGATAGTCTTCAAGGAAATCAAAACAATGTCATTCAATAGAACACAACTGTGTCTATCCATAGTAGTACACAACTACAATCCAATGGTACACTGCCACACCAAGTAGCAAACAGATACTTGATTAGTGACATATAGTCACAATCCGTGGAACACATCCACCATAGTAGTATACATCTACTATTCGGAGACATACAGTCTCCATAACAATCATATCATCTGATATCGACCTGCACATAAAACATTTTTATGATATAAACTGAATCATCTGGGCCATTCTTCCACTCACATCTGTGAGGTCTGGAAGAGCATCCACCCTCAGAAGGTCATACATCAATGATGAGATATCTAGACTATTCTTTTCAAGCAAGGGAGAATAACTGTCCCTATTTCTGAGCCTGGACCATTCACCTATCTGGGCCATTCCTCCGACACTAAACAAAGTGCAACCTGGAGAGAATGAGTTTTCCCTAGGGAATGCTTGTCCCTGATTTCTTAACCCAAAACATTCACCTATCTAGGCCATTTCTCCAACACTAAACAGAGTGCAACCTGGAGAGAATGAATATGCCCTAGGGAATGATTTTCCATACCATTTCCTAAGGAAATGACTGGCCTGCACCAACCTCCAAAACAGACCATTATTCGAAACTGCTCACAACTGTGAGCTTCAAAAGAATGACTATTTGACGAGGTAGACCAGTCTTCTTGACCTCTACTGAGAGTGTCTGTCAAGAAGAGAGACTGTCCTAGACCATTCCCAATGTTGACCACAAGGGAAATGACTGTCTATGGTACATAAACAATCCATCGAAGTATTTTCATTACGAAAATGACCGTTTGATCTGGACCATTTTTCGAATTGGAAAATGCTTGTCCGTTAGAAATCTCAAACCACTTTCTGAACTGGAAAGGAACTTTTCATCTTGGACCATTTTTCGAACTAAAAAATGACTGTCAATAAGTCAATAACACATCAGTGGTCCCTCCAAACCTGGGAGTCATCTCTTCCTTTTTCAATAAGGAAGTCATCTCCACGAGCTCCAACTTGAGTACGCAAACTCTTTCATCTTGGATAGAGGCTTTACCAAAATGTCTGCTTATCTGCTCATCGGTGGAGATATATATTGGAGAACCACTTTCTCTTTTCTGGACTTCATCATTGAGAATGTAATGCTTGATCTCAATGTACTTCAGTCTTTCTAGAACAATGGTTTTCTGAAGACTTCATATAGCTCCGATCATTACAATATATCATAGTTGAATTTAGCTCTTTTGTTTCCTGCTAGCTCCTAACATCGTGGCAAGGCTCAAACTGGAACATATCCATGTGGCACTTCTTCTGTCATCATGAGAGTTTGTCATAGATTGACAAACCATCATCCTGGATTTCTGAGTAACTATTCTGATACAATATCTCTATTATAGAAAGTTTTCACCACGCTTCTGCATTGCATTGGGGGGTCTCCACCAAGTTGTCTTCTTCCATCTGTATGTAAGGGTCTCTTTCTGGTATACCTCAAAGCTTTGAGGTTTCTCTACATATTCTCTTTGCTCAATTATTCTGGAGAACAGTCTTGTATTCATCTGATGTAAACTCCAACCCATGGATATTGCGGACGATATAATGGCTCATGTGGAGGTATGCCTGGTTTATTGGAACAAGCAATCATCATAGTCTTGTCCCTCCATCTGGGAGAACCTCTAGTTCTGGATTTCACAATGCTTTCACTCATAAGTCTTCCATACACTGTTCTTTATCACATCTTTCATTTCCTCTGCTTGATTGCTTTTAGTGAGTTCAGATCAGGCTGGTAGTCTTGTGATCCTTGATACAATGACTGGTTGTTCTAAGTTTTCTTTCTCTCTTGGAATCTTTCATGTTCTTCCTCATATTTCTCTTTAACTCTTAGGTGCATGGAGTTTTCTATAGATTCCATGCTCCAGAGATTCCAACTTCTTTCTTTCATCATAGGATCATGGATGTGGATGGACAACCAGGGATACTTTGAGGCTTCTTTTCAAAGAGGATTTATTCTAAAGTCAAACTAAACACGTGCTGCTTTTCATGGTTGCTACCATGGATTGATGCTTCATCATATTCAATGGACCATTAGTATTAGCTCCCTCCTAATCGTTTCTTCATGCATGAACATTGCATGCTCTTCTTTTGGAAATATATAATTGGCTCCCTCTATCTAACATAGTCCACGCTTCCGTCTGCATCCTTATTGCCTTCTGCAAAGTGTCATAAGTCTTTCTCCAATTTCCTCTTGATTGCTGACTTCTTTCTATCTTTAATTCTTCTAGGTTTCTTCAAGTTTGATTCTAATTTCAGCTTATCTTCCAGTTGTTACTTATGTAATAGATTCCATATGAATTGTTACTAGGGTTTATTGATGTAATTCATCCTTTCATGTGTATTCCCTGACTTGTAGTCATTGTGATAGCAATCCTTATCTTGTTGTTCTTCCATAGGTATAGTTTATCTTTGACCATATTATCTTCTAAGAAATAGATATGCAAGATATGGTCAAAACCAACAGTCGCAAGATGGCGACCGTTTATGTATCAATATGGTCGATGCAAAAATCGATGTAGCCACTCGATCTCGAGACTATAGTTCTAAACAAACTATTCTTGGTCTAGAATCTCCTCCTCCTCCTCCTTCAGAGATGAATTTACATATTGAGAAACTAGAGCCACCGCCTCGTATTATGAAAGGAGTACTAAATCACTCTACCCATAATCCAAATGCTAGAGCCGCCCAAAACTACTCTATTATTAAGGACCTGGGCCAAACCCCTTGTGTGATGTCAGCTTTGGAGGTACTCCAGACGTGTCCCTCACAGAGGAATGCCTTACTCTCTGCTCTAGGAGCTCTAGAACCCAATGTCTCAAAGGTTATCAAGTTTGACGTCATATATGTTAAGCCTCGCTTGCCTTAGCATGTGGTTTTCCAAATCCATGTGTAGTATTCAAAGTATACCATCAAATGTGCGGTTGTTGATGAAGGCGCAGCTACGTGTGTGATGTCCCTGGCCTGTTGGAAAGCTCTCGGTTCTCCGAATGTTTCCAAGTCATCGAACATGTTGACTTCTTTTGACGGTCATTCCTTCCGCCCTCATGGTATTCTCCCTGCCTTTCCAGTCCAGTTAGGTGGGAAGATGGTAGAGTTGGAGGTAGAGGTAGTTGTTGCGCCTCTTGATTATGACTTGTTACTAGGTCACAATTGGACTAATGCTATGATCGTCGTCATGTAGTCTATCTTTCATACTCTTTGCTTTCCTCACAAAGGGGAAATCATGACGATCAATCAATTGTCCTTTGCGTTCTCTAGGCCTAATGCATCTCTTGGACAGTCAATCCCTGTGATTGACAATTCTCAGTCAACAACTGAGAATATCGGTGTTGGAATGTATTCTTCCCTTATGGGTACTTTCGATTTCTCAACACCAAAACATCACGTTTATGCCATGTCCAGCAGGTCCGTCTCGACTGGGAGGTCCATTCCTTTCCGTACATCTTATTTTAATGATCCGTGGACCCTACATTCCCCGACTTTGTCTTGTGAAAGACAGTCACATGCTGGGATGGCCATGCCACTATCAGCAACAAAGATCACGTATCAGGCTGTTCTTGACTCTTCTACCGATCCTGATCCTGTTCCCTCGCCAACATATGAGGAGGATCTCGTGTTCAGGCCCGTGTGGGCCACCTCATTGTCTTGTTCACATGATTTCCTCGATGAAAATTTGCCTTCAAACGAATCCATCATCGAATCCATGAATGGTTCCGACAAACCTTGGGATGATATGCATCACCGCTCTTATTTTTTCCCTGAGCTTGAAAGAATCGAACAAGATGAATTTCGATCTACTTTGAGTGAGATAGTCGGTCACGTCGTAGTTCCACTTGATATGCACAACATTTATGCCGAAGGAAATATGGCTAGCATTTCTCCTACTGTCCATATCGACATCTCTCGTACCCCTGACAAGGTTTAAAATGTAAATATCGGTGCAAATTGTTCACCAGAATAAATTCTGATCTACACTGAGCTCTTCAAGGAATTTCGAGACGTATTTGCTTGGTCCTATTAAGAGATGCCAAGGATCGAACCTCGTATTTTCGAACATAAAATTAAAATGTATCTGGATGCTAAACCTATTCGGCAACGTCTTAGAGTTGTCAACCCTCGAAAGGCCCCTGCTATTAAGGTAGAGGTGGAGAAGCTACTTAATGTTGGCTTCATCTACCCGGTTCCTTTAAATGAATGGGTATTCTATTAGAATATGACAGATGTGCTTGTTTAACCATAGACACTATCACTATTGTCACCCAACCATAGGCCGAAGCCACCCTCGAGCACCTTAACCTTGACAAAGAATCATTCCGAAAGAAAACCCTAGGCTAGATAGCCAAACAAAGGGTGGCACACCTTTCTCCAAGGATAGCACACCAAGCAAGAGTAACAAGAGCTAATCAGAGAGTCCAAACCATAACCAAGAGATAGTCCAAGCCAAAACCAAAATCTGCTAGTTGCAGCAGCTGCAACGACAACTCTCCAAAATTGCGCACAAACTGTCTAATTGAAGTGCGCACAAGTGTTGCCTCTGCAGTTATGAGAATACTGGCCAGAATGAAGACTGGCCTCCTATATTTATACTAATTCTGGCAGACTGCCTGGGTCGACTTCTCATTCTGGGTACTAATTCTTTAGTATATAACATTTCCTTTAGCCGACTTCTTCTCTTGGAAGCTAATAACCAAATACAAGTCATTCTCTTGAGACGATTTGTCTTCTAGGGTTATTAGCCAACTAATTAGGGTTTCTTCTTATTTCCTGAAATATTTTGTTATCGTCAGATTTACATGTGGAGGTAAATACCTCCCGCAGCTACCATAATATCAACACTCCCTCCTAGCTAGGGAGGTATTGAAGGTAATGGTCTTGAGCACAAACATACCATTCACCTAGTAGCATCAACATAGTCGTATAGATTATCTCATTATTAGATGCATCATCTCTCAAAACCATACTCCACCTGAGTAATGAAACATGATGCTAGATAAGTCACTCAATCCATAGAGTGACACAAGAACCATTCTTCTAATGCAGACATATTTCCTAGAAGAATAAATGTCCCATAACATTTTCCATCTAGGGAAACTCTGTCCATTGATCATCGCGATTTTGTGTTTCACGACTCTAAGATTGTTTCTACCTTCGTTCCCCCGATAGCCGAAGTCATGATGACTTGAGATCTACTGTCCAACTCTTCCCTTGATCGAAGGTTCCAATCAAGTCAATGTTTCACGTCTCGCGACTTTGGGATCTCCTTACCTACGCTCTCCCAATAGCCTAAATTTTGATGCTTCAGGTCTGACGGTCCAGATCCTCCCTCATCCGACGATCACGATGGTTTCGGGACTTTGCGATTCACGAAGTCGAAAGACTTGTCACCCCAAATATTTCGATCCCCGAAATGTCGATATTTCATCCTGGCCAACCAACGGTCTAGATCCTTCCTGGATCTAATGACTCAGATTAAGTCATGAATTCGTGCCGCGCGTCCCTCCTGATGTACGGTTTTGATTCTCTAGTGTTCAGATCGAATGACTGATATTTCTCCCCTTTCTATACTTGCGCTTTCTTTGGACTTAGAAGACTCTCTAAGTATTCAAGGTTTCGAATCGTCATTCTTTCGGCAGGTTCGATGCTTGGGCCTCCTTAACACTTATGAAAAGCGTTACTTCTCCCGAGCTTGGTCTGTGAGGACTTCAATTTCCCACGCACTACTTGCGTCTCTGGGATTTCAATTACTCAAAATCCTAAGGATTTATTGAAGATAAATTCTTCCTGCCTTCTTGGCGTTATCCTTCTCCGATTCTCTGACTTCTTTCCAGCCTCCTCGACCTTTAGTTGAACCTCGGATCTATGCACTCCTTGCACTAGATCTCTACGCAAGTTCAAGTTCCTTGCGGATGACTGTGCATGCCTTGCACGAGTCTATTTGTATTCCATGCAAAGGGAAAAGTCTCTGTGTTATCTCTTTCGAGCTTTGGAATCGAAACAGATTCTGCTAACGCACTCCTTGCGTTCTGTGTGCACACCTTTCACTACTTCAACAGAAGATGAAACTTATCCTAGCATTCACAGTTCCATTCACTCATAAAAAAACACAAACACAGAGAATTGCAAACAATGTTCACACCATACATTGGATCAATTTTCCTCTATTCTATTCATAAGTGAAGATGTTTACAACTGTGATTCAAAACTAAAATTGGAAACTAAAATCTCCTTCTAACTTGTTGTTACTCGCTTGCATCTCTCTATATTTCTAACTAATTGACTAGCCTCATTCGGGCGTACAAAACCTCTATTTATTATAGGGTTCTTAGGGTTTCCCCTGGCTACTTGTCTACTCTTCAACTTAACCTAACCACTATCTTGGATCAGTCGCATTCCAAAGCTGGAGTGGAATCTCCCACTTCACTCGTAATCGTTCAAGTGTGCCTGCAATTTTCCCGCTGAGTTCAAGCGTGCCTCAAAATATTAATTCTGGCACTGAGTTAAGGCAGTCTTCAAAATATCTGCTACAGCTGCCAGTGTTGATCTCCCGTACATATTCCTTGATGTTGGTGGGTTTTTCTCCCTATGGTTGACAGTGATGCTCCTGCATCATACTCCCCTTGAAAAAAATTCATGGATTCCTGTCCATGAGCTCCTACACTGACTTTCCATGCTTCTAGATAACAATTTCATTTTCCCAACTGACATCTTCAATTGGGTGTCCCTTCCACTTGACCAGATATTCAAAATAGGTCTTCCTCCTGGTCTTCTTGCCAATCCCCTGATCAACGATCTTCTCCATCTGCGGTCTTTCTGTTACCGACATTTGTTTTTCCCACTGAATCTTCTCTTGATTTTCAGATCCCTCTATGCCATCACTCCTGTAAGGATATAGTTCTGCAACATTGAATATGGGCGATATGCCCACACCATCTGGCAGCTCAATCTCATAGGCATTTGCATCAAACTTCCTCAAGATCTTACAGGGTCCTATCTTCTTCATATTTAACTTGTTATATGTTCCCCTAGGGAACCTTTGTTTCCTGAGATGTGCCAAAACCTGGTGTCCTACTTCAAATTGAAGTTCTCTGCGATGATGATTCGCTCTATGCTTGTACTCCTGGTTCGAATTCTACAATTGTCCTCTTATCTGGCTAGGGAGCCTCTGCATTTCTGCAACAAAATCTTCTGCTCCAACGCTCCTGATCTCACTCTGTTCCAAGTCTCTCAACTCAGATACTCCTGTAGGTTGCATTCCATACAATATTTTGAATGGGCTCTTTCCAGTGCTCCTTTTGGTGAATCGTTGCATGCAAATTCTGCTTGCGACAAAATCTGATCCCACTGATTATGGTGTTCAGTGACCAAACTCGTTAATAAGTTTCACAAACTTCTGTTTACCACCTCAGTCTATCCATCCGTCTGAGGGTGATAGGATGAGATGAAGGAAAAATTTGTCCCCAACGTCTTCCATAGTGTTCGCCAAAAGTGACCAACAAATTTTGTGTCTCTGTCTGAGACAATGCTCCTAGGCAGGCCTTGAATTCTTACAACTTCTTTGAAAAAGAGATTTGCAACATGTGTTGCATCACTGGTCTTCTGGCATGGGATAAAGTGTGCCATCTTTGAGAATCTATCCACCACCACAAATATGGAATCAAATCCTCTTTGTGTTCTTGGCAGTCCCAACACAAAATCCATGTTTATTGCACCCAAGGCCTCTCTGGTATTGGCAATGGTTGATACAATCCAATGTTCTGTCTTTTTCCTTTTGCATGTTGACAGATTCTACATCTTTTCACAAACTTTATCACCTCTTTCCCCATGCTTGGTCAATAGTACAAACTGTTCAAGTGTGCACACGTTTTATCATAGCTAAAATGTCCAGCCAATCCTCTGCTATGCTTTTCTTTCAAAAGGTTATCCCTCATTGAGCATTTTGGTATGCACAATTGATTCCCTTTGAATAACAATCCCTCTTGGATCATATATTATGTCCACTGGCTTCTGTCTCTCAACACATTATTTTCTCATGCTTATTATGCCTCTTTGAATTCCATATAATCACAATACATGTCCTTAAGGTGTTCAAACACCAAAGTCTTCACGTGAAATTCCTACAGAATCAAACATCTCATGCTTAACGCATCAACAATTTTGTTAGCATTCCCAGCAATATGTTTTATGACAAAAGTAAAATTTTGCATAAACTCAATCCATTTTGCGTGTCTCTGATTCAATTTCTCCTGCTTGGTTATGAATTGTAAAGCCTGGTTATCGCTATACAAGACGAATTCTTGTGGGACGAGATAATGTCTCCACTTCTTCAGGGATTGAATTATGGCATAAAACTCTTTGTCATACGTGGAGTATTTCCTCTTGGTCTCATTCAGCTTCTCGTTGGAATAGGTAACAGGTTTGTTATCTTGACTTAAAACTACTCCTTTTGCGACCCCACTTGCATCACATCTCACCTGAAATGTTTTTTCAAAATTTGGCAAGACCAAGATTGGTCGTTCTTTTATTTTCTCCTTCAGTAAATTGAAGCTCTTTTCGGCCTCCTCTGTCCATTTAAAAGACTTGTGCATCTTCTTCACTGTATCCATCATTGGTGCACAAATTCCACTGAAGTTTCTAATGAACTTCCTATAGAAACTTGCTAATCCATGGAATCTCCTTACCTCAAACATGCTCCTTGGTGATGACCATTCTTTGATTGCTTTCACCTTCTCTGGATCCATCTTCAGTTCATTTGAAGAGATCACAAAACCCAAGTAAATGAGTTCCGTTTGCATAAAAGAAGACTTCTTTAGATTTATCAACAACTTCTCCTGCTTTAGTCTCCTCATCACTAATGTCAGATGCCTCAAATGCTCCTCCTTAGTCCTGCTAAAGACCAATATATCATCTAGATACACAACAACAAAATTTCCAATGAAATCTTTCAGTATTTCATTCATTAGCCTCATAAAAGTATTTGGGGCATTTTTTAAGCCAAATGGCATAACAAGCCACTCATACAAACCTTCATTTGTTTTAAAGGCTGTTTTCCACTCATCGCCTTCTCTCATCTTGATTTGGTGATATCCACTTTTCAAATCTATCTTAGAAAAGAAATTTGCTCCACTTAAACAGTCCATTAAATCATCCATTCTTGGCAAAGGAAATATATACCTGATGGTGATCTTTTTAATGGCCCTTGAGTCGGTACACATTCTCCATCCTCCATCCTTCTTTGGACTCAACAAAGTTGGTACTGTGCATGGACTCAAGCTCTCTTTGACCACACCCTTGTCTAACAATTTTTGGACTTGGTTCTTCACTTCCTCATTCTCCTGTGGTGTCAATCTATATGTTACTTTATTTGGCAGGCTTGCTCCTGGTATCAAGTCAATATGGTGACTGATACTTGTGATGGGTGGCAATGAGTTAGGAAACTCATCCACCACTATGTCAGTGAAATTTTCCAGCAATTCTTGAACTTCTTCAGGCAACTCATCCATCGATGTGCTTGTAAGGACAACTCTGGGTTTCCTCACCACAACGAACTACATATCCTATTCCTCCTTGACTTCTTTCAGGAGTTCCTTCCCACTCATGAGAAGTATGCTTGTGCTGGCTTCCTCTTTCACTTTCTTCTCCTCTATTGGCAGCAACATGTTTGTTCTACCATTCTTCTCCAATGTGTATGTATTTTTCCTCCCATCGTGAATGACACTCCTGTCAAACTACCACAGTCTCCCTAACAAAATATGGCATACATCCATTAGAATTACATCACATAGAATTTCGTCTCTATATCCTCCTATCTTAAAATTAACCAAACATTGTTTAGTAACTGTTACCTGGTGTCCTTTCTGCAACCATGAGACTTTGTATGGTCTCGGATGTGCAGTTGTCTCCAGTTCCAACTTCTCCACCATCTCTGTGGATACTAAGTTATCAGTGTTCCCACTGTCAATGATCACCTTGCATACTCTGTCTTTAGTCTTGCAAGCTGTTCTGAAGAGACTATTCCTCTGCATTGGCTTTTCAACTTCTGCCTCTGGTTTCAAGAGAACCTTCCTCAACATAAGGGATCTTCCATCCTCTACTCCTTCTGCTTCAACATCTCTTCATTGCACTTCGTTGAGATTCACCTCCTCCTCCTTTCTTTTTCTTGGGATAGTCGCAAGACATATTCCCTATCTTTCCACATGCATAGCATCATACTTCTCCTCCTCCTCTTCTTCCTCTTCCCCGTGAAGAATTTCTTCCACTAGATTTTCTTTCTCGGGAACTTCCTCCTCTTTCCGAGTGACTATGTGGTTTCTCATCCTCATCCTTAGACTGATGTGTTCTATCACGGGTAAATCCCTTGCTTTTGCTTAGGACCGAGCTTTTACCTCTTCCTTGCTGGCTTTGTTTTCTGGCCAACTTCTCCTCTGCTTTCAGTGAAAACTGATAAGCCTCCTCCACTTTCCTTACTGACATCATGTTGAGCTCATCCTAGATTTCATATCTTAGGCCATTTATATACCTGACAACTTTCTCTTCATCTCTCTCTCTTTGTCCAGTTCTAATGTTCAACCTATAGAACTCCTCTATATACTCCTTGACTGTCATCCCCTTCTGTCTCAGGTTTTTCATCTTCCTCAATAGATTGATTTGATAGTCTTTGGGCATAAACTTATCTTTTATCTTGGCTAACATTCTGTCCCAACTCTTTATCTTCTACTTGCCTTTGCTTCTCCTCTCATCCTGTAGTTCATCCCACCACAGTGCTGCATGTCCCTTTAGTCTGGTGACATGTTGTTTCACCTTTCCCTCTTGATCGACATCTTCATAGTCGAAGTGTCTGTCCATGGATCTTATCCAATCCAACAACTCCTCAGCATCCAAATTGCCTTCATACATTGAGACTTCTATCTTGGCTCTGCCTCCAAATATAGCAACTGCTCTCAGCAAGCGTTCTTCATCCACATCCTCTCCTATAGCTTCTTCTACGACATTCTCGCCCACTGCTTCTTCTCTCTTTGCATCGCCGACATCTCTAGTGTCAGGTGCTCTTCTTTGTGCTGCCTCCACCGCCTCTAATCTTGCATGAAGTTCTCTCATCTCCCTTTCTACAACTCGATTGGATATAGTTTGCTCTCTCTGTCTCCTCAGTGACATTGTGTCGACTGTTTGTCACACATAGAGTACGACTACGAGTTCTCTTTGTCTCCTCTATCTGCTGTCTACAGACATAAAATGACTCTGATACCACTTGATGCAAACACCCCTTCTCTCCTAAGGGTTGTGCGACCTCCTGGTCTAGGATCGATCAAGAAACTGAGTTGGATCGACTCTTCGGGCCTCTTTTAGACCCAACCCACTTACACAGGTCTTTTCTCCAAAGGCGCAGGTCGTATGAGACCCACATACCTTCTCCTGTGTGTTGTTTAAATCTCAATGCCAAACAGGCGCCAACTTTTCTCTGCCGAGCCCTGACTCCCTTGTGACCACTGATAATGAACACACGTTCGAGTGAAAGGCACGTCACAATTTCATGTTTCATGACTCTGGGAGTGTTGCTACCTCTGTTCCCCCAATAGTCGAAATCACGATGAATCGAGATCTACAATCTAGCTCTTCCCTTGATCGACGGTTGAGATCAAGTCGGTGTTTCACATCTCGCGACTTTGGGATCTCCTTACCTATTCTCTCCTGATAACAAAAATTACGATGCTTCAGGTCTGACGGTCAAGATCCTCCCTCGATCTGACGATCACGATGGTTTCGAGACTTTGCGAAGTCGAAAGACTTGTGACCCAAAATCTCCTAATCCCCAAAATGTCGATATTTCGTCGTGGACAACCAATGGTCCAGATCCTTCTTGGATCCAATGACTGAGATTAAGTCATGAATTCGCGTCTCGCAAATCCTTATGACTCGATCTTTGACTTCCTCCAAGCACGAGTCAGTAAAACACTAGATGTTCGCCGCACATCCCTCTTGTTGGATGGTTCTGATTCTCTAGCGTTCAGATCGAATGACTGCGATTTCTCCCCTTTTTATACTTGCACTTTCTTCAGACTTAGAAGACTCTAATTATTCGAGGTTTCGAACCATCGTTATTTCGACAGGTTTGATTCTTAGGCCTCCTTAACACTTATGAAAAATGTTACTGCTCTTGAGCTTGCTCTGTGAGGACTTCGATTTCCGGTGCACTCCTTACGTCTCTGGGATTTTGATCACTCAGACTCCTAAGGATTTATCGAAGAGAAATTCCTCCTGACTTCTTGGTGTTCTCCTTCTATGATTCTCCGACTTCTTTCTAGCCTCCTCGACCTTTAGTTGAACCTCAGATCTGTGCACTTCTTGCACCAGATATTTACGCAAGTTCAAGTTCCTTGCGGATGATTGTGCACACCTTGCACGAGTCTCTTTGCATTCCATGCAAAGGGAAAAGTATCCATTTTATCTCTTCTGAGCTTTGGAATCAAAACAAATCCCTCTAAAGCACTCCTTGTATTCCGTGTGCACACCTTGCACTACTTCTACAGAAGAGAAATAATTGAAACTTATCCTAGCATTCACAGTTCCATTCGCTCATAAAAAAACACAAACACAGAGAATTGCAAACAATGCTCACACCATACATTGGATCAATTTTCCTCTGTTCTATTCATAAGAGAAGATGCTTACAACTGTGATTCAAAACTAAAACTGGAAACTGAAATCTCCTTCTAACTTGCTACTACTCGCTTGCAGCTATCTATCTTTCTAACTAATTGACTAGCCTCATTCGGGCTTACAAAACCTCTATTTATCAAAGGGTTCTTAGGGTTTCCCCTGGCTACTTGTATACTCTACAACTTAGCCTAACGACTAATTGAGAGATTCTTACAAAGTATGATTTTATGTTGTCATCATCATTCATCTCCATGTCATGGAGCTCATTCTTCAGACTCATTACTTGTCCAATGTTTCTGACTGAGAAGAGGCTTGTTAGGGCATCGTACATCTTATTAGATGAATCAAGATGGGAGATATAGGGTATCAAGTGGTATTTTATAAAATCCACCATGATACTCATGGCATTGATGTTGTTGTCTTTGAACTTCTCCATAACTACAACGTTCTGCTGTTCCTTCTCTTTTCCTTCTTCAAACTCTAGTTCCACAGTCTTTCCTTTCACGATATCCAACACTTTATTCTTGGCAAGGATGAGATCAATCCTTGTCTTCCATGCTCTGAATTTAGAAGCCCCTTCTAACTTGTTTTCTGACTTCATAGAGTAAGTCACGACTGCTCTGACTTGGTCAACCCTAGATTTGACCAAAAATTCAAATTTGACACCTTAGCTAGCTGAGTGTACCAGGAGGTGCGCTAGGCTAGGGAACATTAGTGTATCTAGAAATTAGGTCAATTACTTCACTTAAGGTGCCTCAATGAGAGGGTTAGGAATTCTGCAACTGCACATGCTAGTCACCCTAGCGGCACTGCTTCAGTAACTGCTCCTGCTAGAAACCCTAGAAGTAGTTCTTCAATGAGCTTAGTATCCTTATGGATATGGTCCCTTCCAGTGGTTAGACTGAAAGAAGGAGGTGTTGGCCCATAACCTTTTAGAATATTATGGATGTGCTTGTTTAACCATAGACAATATGACTATTGTCACCCAACCATAGGCCGAAGCCACCCTCGAGCACCTTAACCTTGACAGATAATTATTTTGGAAGAAAACCCTAGGCTAGATAGCCAAACAAAGGGTGGCACACCTTTATCCAAGGATAGCAGACCAAGCAAGAGTAACAAGAGTTGATTAGAGAGTCCAAACCATAACCAAGAGATAGTTCAAGCCAAAACTAAAATCTGCTAGTTACAGTAGCTGCAACATCAACTCTCCTCCAAAATTGCGTACAAACTGTTCAACTGCAGTGCACATAAGTGTCGCCTCTGCAGTTCTAAGAATACTAGCCAGAATGAAGACTGCCCTCCTGTATTTATACTAATTTTGGCAGACTGCCTGGGATGACTTCTCATTTTGGGTACTAATTATTTAGTATATAACATTTCCTTTAGCCGACTTCTTCTCTTGGAGGCTAATAACCTAATACAAGTCATTCTCTTCAACTGACTTGTCTTCTAGGGTTATTATCCAACTAATTAGGGCTTGCTTCCCGAAATATTCTATTCTCGTCAGGTTTACACGTGGAGGTAAATACCTCCCGCAACTACCATAATTTCAACATATCCAACCTTGTTCCTGTGGATAAGAAGCAAGGAACCATACGCGTATATATGGATATCCGTGACCTGAACAAGGTTTGTCCTAAAGATAACTTTCCCACACCTTTCATCGATTAGATTCTCGACGAGTGTGCGGGAAGTGAAGTATTTTCTTTTATGGACAAATTTTCAGGATATAATCAAATTCAAATTAAACCCGAGGATCAACACAAGACGAAATTTATTTGTCCTTAGGGTACTTTTACATATCGGAAGATTCCTTTCAGCCTTAAAAACGTCGAAGCAACCTTTCAGTGTGCCATGACTTTTTCCTTTCATGATCTTAAGCACATAGTCGAAGCCTACCTTGATGATCTTGCTGTTCACTCTCGCAAGAGAGCAGATCACGTTACTCATCTTCGATTTGTTTTTGAAAGATGTTGTTATTATAGAATCCAGTCAAACCCTCACAAGTGCATCTTTTGCGTTAAGTATGGTCATCTTTTATGTTTTCTAGTTTCTGAGACTGGGATCATGGTAGATATAATTAAGGTTGAGGAAATACTTCAGTTGCCTCTCCATGTGTCTTTTGCAGAAGGACACCCCTTTTATCTGGGATGAGCGAGCCCAGGAGTCCTTCGATGCTTTGAATAATGATTTGTTGTCGGCGCCTCTACTGAAGCCTCCCGACTACAGTAGAGATTAATTTCTTTATATCCCCGCGTCCAAAGACATGATCCATATAGTTCTAGTTCAACAGGATGATGAGCTCCATGAGCACGTCATTTACTATCTTAGTCGAACTTTGCTCGGTCCCGAACTTAATTACACTCACGTTGAAAAGCTAGCCTTGGTTTTCGTTCACGCAGTCCAATGTTTGCGCCATTATATATTACTTTGTAAGACTATGGTGGTTGCTGATGTCAATCCATTTCAATACGTCCTTACCCGACATATCATAGGGGGAAAATATAATAAATGGATTTTCATTTTACAGGAATTTGATCTCGATTTCGCTTCTGCGAAATCCAAGAAATCCGTGGTCTTTGCAGAGTTAATATCTGATTTTCCACAATTAGATGAGGAAGTTATCCATGTTGATTCATTTGCGGATGAACACATTTTTCATGTCTCTTCGTCTGACCACTGGTACGAAGATATTGTTCTCTATCTACAGACTTTGAAGTTTCCTCAACATCTCTCACGAGATGATCAACGACGTATAAGATATCAAGCTAAGAAATATACTATCGTCGCTGACACCTTGTATCACCGAGGAGTAGACAATATCTTGCGTCATTGTTTAACTCATGGAGAAGCTGAGTCTATACTAAACAATTGCCACGGTGGGGCTTGTGGTGGTCATCTATCCGGGCTTGCGACAACCCAAAAAATTTTGCGAGCCGGTTATTTCTGGCCTACTATATTTAAGGATTGTATTGAAGTGGTTAAGAAGTGTCACCCCTGCCAGGTGTTCACTTGGAAAATGCGCTCGCATCCAACCCCCCTTGACCCAGTCATTACCGTTGGTCCCTTCACCAAGTGGGGGGTAGATTTCGTTGATTGCAACCCAACTTCGGCTGGGGGGCATCGACACATTATCGTGGTCATCGACTACTTTACTAAGTGGGCCGAGGCCATGCCTACAGTTAAATCCGAAGGGAAGACTGTAGCCTTCTTCATATTCAATCAGATTATCGCCTGGTTTGGTATCCCGAGTGAGATTGTCACTGACCATGGCAGTCACTTTCACAATGAGATGATGGATGAACTAGTAGCTAAGATGGGGTTTAAACATGGTCATTCTTCTCCTTATCATCCCCAGGAAAATGGGTAAGTAGAGGCCGTCAACAAATCTCTCAAGACCATTTTGCAAAAAATTGTCAGTCAAAGTAAATCCGACTGCCACATGATGCTATACACTGCACTTTGGGCATACCGAACCTCAGTCAAGAATGCCACCGAATTTTCCCCTTTCTAGTTAGTACACGGTGTGGAGTCGATATTACCCATTGAATGTGAAATCCCTTGTCTTAAGTTGGTAGTTGCGCTCCTACTTAAGTCTTCCGATCTCGAGCGACAACTTGTATACCTAGAGAGTCTTGATGAGCAGTGTCGAGACGCCTCTACGACTATCGAGGCGAACAAATGACGTGTCAAGGTCCAGTACGATAATTCTGTCTGTCCTTGGTTGTATGCTGAGGGTGACTTGGTCCTCTTGTATGATCAATCCAAAGAACCGCTAGGGGTAGGAAATTTTAAACCCATGTGGCACGGTCCTTACGTCGTGCGACGTGTTCTAGAAAAAAGGTTCTATGAGTTAGAATATTATGAAGGGAATAAGTTGGTCGAGCCCAAAAATGGGCTCTACTTGAAACGATATTACGCTTGAGCCCCAGGCTTGAGCGGAACTCTTTGTATACTAATGTAATTTATTGTATATATCTCTTTTCTTTCTCATCTTCGGATTGCTTATCGAGTTTTCACTTGGTTGAAAAATGTCGATGGAGTCATCAATATACTTAGGATTCGCAGACGGGGCTAGTCATCACACACGGAAATTGGCTTCCGCCACTTGGGTGGTTTATTCACCCGAGGGTCTACTGATGTCGTCAGGAGGCGTATGCCTAGGTCCATCTACAAATAATGTGGCCAAATATAGTGTCATTATAGAACTTTTACGCGATGCTATCTCACATGGCATTCATGTTAATGTTTTCATAGGATTAGGTTAAGCGTGAAGTTCATTCCATTTTGACAATTAACCATAACCATATATGTTGCAACAACTAAGATCACATGAAGAAGCACCATGCACAAGAACACAAGATGTATCCTGGGAAACCCTTCTCAAACAAGGGAGAAAAACCCAGCTAAATCCTTTGCTATAATATTCAAGAGAAATGCCTTTACCACCAAGAATATCCTAGCACACAAGAGGGTGCTAAAAACCTAGAAACCCTAGCGCCCAAGAGAGGTGCGCAACTTTTACCAAGAAGTGTACTTGCTGAAATTTCCAAAACTTACAAGTGAGTGTGTGTCTACAAATGAAAGATTTCCTCTTACTTATATTAGACTTGTCCTATCAACTGAAGTGTATATTGGCACAATAGGGTCGAATTCACTTAGACATATTAATTGTTTATTATTATAATGATTACTATTACTATTACTATTACTATTAATTATCTTTTACAATTTATCTTTAGACACAATAAGATAGGGCCGATCTGTACCCTTTATAAAATAACTAGGTTTACATGTAGGTCTGACTCTTGAACAATATATAGGAAAGGATCTGATACACCCACTAGTGCTCATCCACTAGAGGCCACATCCATAGGGATGCCATAGACCTGAGTCACTGCATTACATAGATGAGATAGGTCCTCACACGTGCACTTATACTCATCCATAGTCACGTCTTCTCTATAGATATGCTTTCCCACTGCCACCAACATGAGGATCATCTGGAGTCTTCACATCAACTCTGCTTCTATTCAGAGGAGACCATCACATCATCTTCGTTCTTATTCTCATGATGATGTGCCCAACGCTTTTCGAGATTTCCCTAACTCAACAGATCGCTCTTACATTGGATAATCATCTGGAGTTCTTCTCTCTCACGTCATAAGGAGGCCATATACATTCCTAGCCCCTGTCCTAGGCTGGAACTACGAACCCTTTTTTAGGGGCTTTCTCTCAAGTTTGTAAGCCGAGAGTAAGGCTTCACATAGCTTCTATATTCCACATCTCACAGGTTTGTAGGCTGGAGGATGTCTCCTATAGCTGCATTCATCAACACTCCCTCTCAGCTAGGGAGGCATTCTCCATCATGCCAAGTCTCATACCGATGTACTCTGAGTTTTGTTTTTGGCCAATGGTCATCCATACTCCCTTTTAACTTGGAAGGTGTTCTTCACCAAGTAAATGTTTGCAGTCTGCTCAGGTGTAGGAAGGTATTGCAAGTATAAAATATTTCTTCTGTATCATATCTATGATATGAAGGTATTTCATCTTGTGGTGTTTTGAACCATCAAGAAATACTGGAATCTCAAGGAGATTTATACACACCTCTTAGTTATCATCATAGGATCCATATCATGGTCAAGTAAATCTGTCAGAAGTTTGTGGAGCCACATTTCTTCGCACACTCACTGCTGTATATACTTTGTCTCTTGCTTCACTCAAGGCCACAGAGTTTTGTTTCCTGCTGTGTCAGGAAACCCTGGATGAATTCAAGGTAGAACATCGATCGGATGTGCTTTTCCAGTCCATTGTACTTTCTTCTCAATCTGAATCAGCATATTCTTCCAACTCAAGTTCACACTGGAGGCATATCTTGGACCATATCCAACTGTGTCTTAATACATGTTTTGTTGTTTCCTAGTGAGTCTTTCTCGGTTGAATCATCGCATTCACTGTATGGCATGAATCAAGTCTGGTGTTGACCAGATACATCAGTGATCCAATCAACTGTGGATTAGTCTCTTCTGAATCATCATCAATCATCTTCTTTAAATCCATCACGGTGGATTTGCATTCTGTCATACTTCTTTAATATTCCCACTGTATATTTTCCATGAATCAGGAAAATTTCATTGGTCCTCTGTCATACTTCTTGTCCCGAGAAGTAGTGTATCATACTCAGATCCTTTATGAAAATAAAAAGTCAATGCTTGCTTGTTTTCAACAACAAGGCTTTCTAAATAAGTCATCAAAATCAAGCTCTTGTCATCAAGACTGTAATAATGTAGGTTTGGATCAACACCACTCTTGCTGAAATCCAAACTTATCAAGAATCTGTCTATCTGATATAGTTTCCAACTCATGGAAGGTAGTATGGATGGAAGTGTATCAGGTTCACTGGGTCAAGTGTCTCATCATAGACAACTCCCTCTGTTTATGAGAAGCCTCTGGTTATAGATCTTGTTTTGGAATTTCTCGACACTTCCATTAGCTGCATGCTTGATCTTATAGATCCACTTGGAAGTTACCACAAACTTCCCTTTTTGGTTCCTGAATAATATCTTATGCATCATTCTTTAATATGTACTAGTATTCTTCTATTATGGAATCTTTCCATATCGTTTCTCTTGTTGCTTATCTAAGACAAGGAGTTTCAACATTAATGAATTGGCTCATGACTGAAGGATAGCTCGAAAAATCTCTTTTTGCTTTCTCGGAATGTGCCTTGAGAGGCTTGTATGTTTCTCTGCCTCTTGTAGAGTGAGTTTAGGTAGGAATTTTATGCCCTACTGCAATATCTTTGAACATATCAACTGGAATAATGTCTTTCTCCCTATGAACTGATGAAGGGGGAGAAGGTATAGTCTTACTGTCAATCTCCTTCTAAGATTCTTTGGATCTTTGAAAGATTTTCTCTTTTTTAAGAGACAACGTTTTTTCTTATCTTAATCTGTTTTTAACCATGGATGACGATCTGGAATGTCTTTGAAGATTCACTGTATCCTTATTTCAAGAATAATGTTTTCTTCTTTGTTCTTTGCACAAAGGACAAGGTTTTGGACTCCCGTACCAGTGATAATGGTCCATGTTTTGAAAGCTCTTTTATAAGGAATGATATTCTTCTTTAATTATAAGAAACAAAAAATTCACTGTAAGATTTAGAACATAAAGACTTTACCTATTTGTAGTAACTTTCTTCTTTAGAGAAAATACTTCTCGTTTCCTCTTTCTTCATTTTCTTTAGGTGGATTAGGATCAATATTAGCAGTGGTGGCATATTGTTTTTCCTTCTTTCTAATTGAACATTATTTAGCAACATGTCCATACTTTTCCGATCTGTAGCATTGAACTTTTGAGAGGTCTCTTCTTTGATATGAAGGATTTTCTTCTTTAAATATTTGCCTGAAGTTTCTTTTGAATTTTCCTCCTTTTCTGGTGTGAAGTGCAAGAGCATGATTTTCTTTTGAGTTATCTTCCACTCCTCTATTTCCGAGTCTTAGTTCTTCTTGTGTACAATCTGTCCATAGTCGCTCAAATGTTGGTAGAGTTTCTCTTCCATTGATTCTCTGGAGGAAGGGCTCCCATGATTTTGGAATATTCTGAAGAGTAGTTAAGACAAGTTCTCTATCAGATATATTTTCTCTAATTGTCTCTAGTTGTTCTTTAACTTCTGATAGCTTCGTGAAGAAAAGTGAAATTGTGTCATCTTTCGTCATCTTAGTACTTCAGAGTTGACTTTTCAAGGCAAGGGCTCTTAGAGTGTTTTCACTTTCAAACATTCCTTTTATCATTTTTTACACATCGTAGGCAGTCTTCAGATTTGCAATCCGGGGCAAGAGATGATCTCTTGCTGAGTAGATGATTATTTTGCTTGCTCTGATGTCATCTTATTTTCTTATTTTCTTCTCTAATTCAGTTGTTGTTTCTGGTAGAGTTTTAGTGGTTGCATCAAGGAGATCTTCTTCTTCAAGAGTGACTAGAAGCTTTGATTTCCAAGAGTTGAAGTTGCTTGCTCCATAAAACCTATCTTCCATTGGAGTTCTATTCTTCATATTTTCTTGAATCTTTAGTGGTCTGGATTATGTTTGGACTTATGACTGCCAAAAATCAATTTAATAGTATCACAAAGATGCTTGCTGATCCAGAACAATATTTCTTCAGAAAACCAGAAATATTTTGCAGAAGTTTCGGCACCCTAGAAATCCTAGGGCCAAAAATCAATTTTTCTCGGAATTAAGTTTTGAGAGACTCTAGAGATGCACTGGAAGATGCCGTACTCTTCTATGGTGGAATTAGCCTAAGAATCCATGTTTCAGGGGTTGAAATACTTTAAGAAGGAGGGTCGTACGAAATTTTCTGGAACCTTGGAAAGGCCGTATGGTTTTGCATAAGTGAAGGGTTTGCTGAAAAAGGGATGAGACTTGGTGACTTCTTTTGAAATGGGTTATTTCATGACCTATGCTTTGATACCATGTTAATGTTTTCATAGCAGTAGGTTACACATGAAGTTCATTCCATTTTAACAATTAACCATAACCATATATGTTGCAACAACAAAGATCACATGAAGAAGCACCATGCACTAGAACACAAGATGTATCCTGGGAAACCCTTCTCAAACAAGGGAGAAAAAACCAGCCAAATCCTTTGCTATAATATTCAAGAGAAATACCTTTACCACCAAGAATATCTTAGCACATAAGAGGGTGCTAGAAACCTAGAAACCCTAGTGCCCAAGAGAGGTGCACAACTTTTACCAAGAAGTGTACTTGCTGAAATTTCCAAAACTTACAAGTGAGTGTGTGTCTACAAATGAAATTTGAACGACCATTACCGCATGTGTGATCCTACTTTACTCTGATGATTCCTACAGGTACATCTTTTAGAACGACAATTTGATTTTATTACATATTATCATATTCCTAGGAGTTCTAATCATGTATGCGATGCTTATGCTAATTTTGTTTTAGATTGGCATTTGTCATATAATTAAAAGCAAATAAAACATCTAACAAATGTAGAAATTGTAAAATATAAGTAAAGTCGAAGATCCTTTTTTATATATTTCAAAAAATATGGTGTTTATAGTACAAAAAGGGGATAACACCTTCAATATACATATACAACCGATATCATAATATCCCACGACATCTACGCCCGTGGTGCCAGATGTGTATCATGGTAGCAAACCACGACGTTCACGAGACGTCGAAAGAGTCATACCGATGCCTTGGGTACACCAACCACCTGTCGCTGCATGGCTTCAGGCAGATCCTCTACCTGAAGCATAGGTATCCTGTGAGTTAGTCGCGATGGGTTGCTCTGCACATTTTGTAGCACCCTCTCGGTTTCTCCTCTCGCCGCTTCATCTCCCCGGTTCCTCCGTTGATGTCGAGGGAAACCCTCTATCCGTCGTGGACCCACGTCTGGGACACACATAATATCTAGTCAATACTTAAGCACCATCCAAAAATATTTTTGTCATAATTATACAAAAGTACAAAAAAATGAAATATGTAAAAAACAGTTTGACATACCTATGTCACCATAAGTGACCCCAGGTGGAAGTGGCACACCTTGCACTACTTCAACAGAAGAGAAACAATTGAAACTTATCCTAGCATTCACAGTTCCATTCACTCATAAAAAAACACAAACACAGAGAATTGCAAACAATGTTCACACCATACATTCGATCTATTTTCCTCTGTTCTATTCATAATCGAAGATGGTTACAACTTTGATTCAAAACTAAAACTGGAAACTGAAATCTCCTTCTAACTTGTTTCTACTCGCTTGCTACTCGCTTGCAACTCTCTATCTTTCTAACTAATTGACTAGCCTCATTCGGGTGTACAAAACCTCTTTTTATCAGAGGGTTCTTAGGGTTTCCCCTAGCTACTTGTCTACTCTACAACTTAGCCTAACGACTATCTTGGATCAGTCACATTCCATAGCTGGAGTGGAATCTCCCACTTCACTCGTAATCGTTCAAGTGAACCTTTGCGATTTTCCCGTTGAGTTTAAGCGTGCCTCAAAAGATTAATTTCGACGCTGAGTTAAGGCGGTCTTCAAAATATCTGCTACAACTGCCAGCGTTGAGCTCACATATAGATTCCTTGATGTTGATGGGTTTTTCTCCCCACAGTTGAAATAAATTCTCTTGCATCAATTCCCTTTCTTAGACAATTGAAGCTTCATGTGTTTCTTTCCTTTGCATTAACTCGGGACAATGATTCTTGTAGTGACCATGTTTTCGACAGTTGAAGCATTGTATTTTTGACATATCTTTCTCTTGATCTGGCTTCTTCTTTAAGCCAAACTTCCTTTTATTCCTGAAATTCTTGAACTTTGTTGTGAAGGCTTGATCATCGTATTTCTTTTTGGGTTTATATTTTGCACTGATCCTTGATTCTTCTTATGCACAACACGTCCAAAGTTCTTCAAATGTAGGATGCTCCTTCCTTGTGTTCATGCTTGCGACAAATGCATCCCATGTCTTGGGAAGACCATTGAGTACTATATTTACCAGTTCCTTCTCTAAGATGATTTCTTCAATAACTTGTAGTTGATCTCTTAACTGAGAGATTCTTACAAAGTATGATGTTATGTTTTCATCATCATTCATCTTCATGTCAGAGAGCTCATTCTTCAGACTCATTACTTGTCCAATGTTTTTGAATGAGAAGAGGTTTGTTAGGGCATCATACATCTTCTTAGACGAATCAAGATGGGATATGTAGGGTATCAAGTGGTCTTTTATAAAATCCACCATGATACTCATGGAATTGATTTCATTGTCTTTGAACTTCTCCATAACTACAACGTTCTGCGCTTCCTTCTCTTTTCCTTCTTCAAACTCTGGTTCCACAATATTTCCTTTCACGATATTCAACACTTTATTCTTGGCAAGGATGAGATCAATCCTTGTCTTCCATGCTCTGAAGTTAGAATCCCCTTCTAACATGTTTTCTGACTTCATAGAGTAAGTCATGGCTGCTCTGACTTGGTCAACCCTAGATTTGACCAAAAATTCAAACTTGACGTCTTAGCTTGTTGAGAGTACCAGGAGGTGCGCTAGGCTAGGGCACACTAGTCTATCTGGAAATTAGGTCAATCCCTTCACTTAATGTGCCTCAACGAGAGGGTTAAGGTTTCTGTAACTACACCTGCTAGTAACCTTAGCGACAGTGCTTTAGTAACTGCTCCTACTAGAAACCCTAGAGGTAGTTCTTCAATGAGCTTAGTATCCTTATGGCTATGCTCCCTTCCAGTGGTTAGACTGAATGAAGGAGGTGTGGGCCCATAACCTGTTAGAATATGATGGATGTGCTCATTTTACCATAGACAATATCACTATTGTCACCCAACCATAGGACGAAGCCACCCCCGAGCACCTTAACCTTGACAAAGAATCATTCCAGAAGCAAACACTAGGCTAGATAGACAAACAAAGGGTGGCACACCTTTCTCCAAGGATAGCACACCAAGCAAGAGTAAAAAGAGTTGATCAGAGAGTCCAAACCATAACCAAGAGATAGTCCAAGCCAAAACCGAAATCTTCTAGTTGTAGCAGCTGCAACGACAACTCTCCTCCAAAATTGCGCACAAAATGTCTAACTGCAGTGCAGACAAGTGCTGCCTCTCCATTTCTGAGAATACTAGCCAAAATGAATACTATCCTCCTGTATTTATACCAATTCTGGTAGACTGCTTGGGCCGACTTCTCATTCTGGGTACTAATTCTTTAGTATATAACATTTCCTTTATCCGACTTCTTCTCTTGGAGGCTAATAACCTAATACAAGTCATTCTCTTGAACCGACTTGTCTTCTAGGGTTATTAGCCAACTAATTAGGGTTTCTTCTTGCTTCCTGAAATATTCTATTCTCGTTAGGTTTACACATGGAGGTAAATACTATTAGAATATGAATGGATGTGCTCATTTTACCATCAATAATATCACTATTGTCACCCAACCATAGGCCAAATCCACCCTCCGAGCACCTTAACTTTGACAGAGAATTAGTTCGAAAGAAAACCCTAGGCTAGATAACCAAACAAAGGGTAGTGCACCTTCCCCCAAGAATATCGCATCAAACAAGAGCTGATCAGATAGTCCAAACCCTAACCAAGAGATAGTCCAAGCCAAACATGATCTTCTAGCTGTAGCAACTGCAATGTCAGCTCTCCTCCAAAACTACACACAAAACTGGGCACTGCAGTGCGCACAAGTGCTTCTCTACAATTCTGAGACTTCCTTTAGAATGAATACCGACCTTCTGTATTTATAGTAATTCTGGCTAACTGCCTGGGCCGACTTCTCATTCTGGGTATCTGTCTATTCAATATATATTATTTCTTCTGGCCGACTTCTTCTCTTGGAGGCTAATAACCTAATACAAGTTATCTTCTTGAGCCGACATGTCTTTTAGGGTTATTAGCCAGCTCATTAGGGTTTCTTCTTGCTTCCTGAAATATTCTATTTGCGTCAGGTTTACACATGGAGGTAAATACCTCCTGCATCTACCATAATATTAACACTCCCTCCTAGCTAGAGAGGTATTACAGGTAATGGTCTTGAGCACAAACATACCATTCACCTGGTAGCATCAACATAGTTGTATAGACTATCTCATGACTAGATCATGACCACCACCATCACCATCAATGTCATCAGTTGCATCATCTCTCGGAACCATACTCTACCTGAGTAATCAGACATGATTCTCACTCCATAGAGTGACACAAGAGCCATTCTTCTAATCTAGAAGAGTAAATGTTCTGAATCATTTTCTGTCTGGGAAATCTCTGTTCATTGATCATCCATCTAGCTGATAATCATTTTCAACACTACTGATAGTCTTCAAGTTAATCAAAACAATATCATTCAATAGAACACAACCGTGTCTATCCATAGTAGTACGCAACTACAATCCAGTGGTACACTACCACACCAAGTAGCACATAGATACTTGATCAAATAGTGGAACACATCCACCGCAGTAGTATACATCTACTGTCTAGAGACATACAATTTTACCATTGACAATATCACTATTGTCACCCAACCATAGGCCGAAGCCACCCTTCGAGCACCTTAACTTTGACAGAGAATCATTCCGAAAGAAAACCCTAGGCTAGATAGCCAAACAAAGGGTAGTGCACCTTCCCCCAAGGATATCGCATCAAACAAGAGCTAATTAGATAGTCCAAAACCTAACCAAGAGATAGTCCAAGAAAAACATGATCTTGTAGCTGCAGCAGCTGCAATGGAAGCTCTCCTCCAAAATTGCGCACAAAATTGTGCACTGCAGTGCACACAAGTGCTGCTCTACAATTCTGAGACTGCCTTTTAGAATGAATATGGCCTCTTGTATTTATAGTAATTCTGGCTAACTGCCTGGGCCGACTTCTCATTCTGGGTATCTGTCTGTTCAGTATATATTATTTCTTCTGGTCGACTTCTTCTCTTGGAGGCTAATAACCTAATACAAGTTATCTTCTTGAGCCGACATGTCTTTTAGGGTTATTAGCCAACTCATTAGGCTTTCTTCTTGCTTCCCAAAATATTCTATTTGTGTCAGGTTTACACGTGGAGGTAAATACCTCTTGCATCTAACATAATATTAACACTCCCTCCTAGCTAGTGAGGTATTACAGGTAATGGTCTTGAGCACAAACATACCATTCACCTGGTAGCATCAACATAGTTGTATAGACTATCTCATGACTAGATCATGACCACCATCATGACCATCAGTGTCATCAATTGCATCATCTCTCAGAACCATACTCTACCTGAGTAATCAGACATGATTCTCACTCCATAGAGTGACACAAGAGCCATTCTTCTAATCTAGAAGAGTAAATGTTTTGAATCATTTTCTGTCTGGGAAATCTCTGTTCATTGATCATCCATCTAGTTGATAATCATTTTCAACACTGCTGATAGTCTTCAAGTCAATCAGAACAATATCATTCAATAGAACACAACTGTTTTTATCCATAGTAGTACACAACTACAATCCAGTGGTACACTACCACACCAAGTAGCACATAGATACTTGATCAAACAGTGGAACACATCCACCACAATAGTATACATCTAATGTCTAGAGACATACAATCTTCATAACAATCATCTGATATAAACCTGCACATAAACATTGTTATGATATAAAATGAATCATCTGGGCCATTCTTCCACTCACATATGTGATATCTAGAAGAGCATCTACCCTCAAAAGGTAAGACATCCATGATGAGCCATCTGGACTATTCTTCTCAAGCAAGGAGGAATAACTGTTCTAATTTCTGAGCCTGGACCATTCCCCACCCTGTGCCATTCCTCCAGCACTAAACAAAGTGCAACCTAGAGAGAATGAATCTACCTTAAGGAATGTTTGTCTCTGATTGTTGAACCTGGACCATTCCTCCGACACTAAACAAAGTGCAACCTGGAGAGTATGAATCCGCCCTAAGGAAAGACTGTCTGGACCATTTCCCATGTTAACCACAAGAGGAAATGACTGTCCTGCACCAACCTCCAAAACAGACCATTCCCCATGTTAACCACAATGGGAAATCATTGTCCGACGAGGCAGGCCATTCTTCTTGAGTAACTCTCAAGAAGAGAGACTTCCCTAGAACACTTCCCATGTTAACCACAATGGCAAGTCGATGTCTATGGTACATCAACAATCTAGACCATTTTCCAAACTGAAAAATGTCTGTCTGTCAAAAATCTCAATCCACTTTCCGAACTGGAAAGAATCTGTTCATCCTGGACCATTTTTTGAATTGAAAAATGAGTATCCATCAATCAATAATACATCAGTGCTCCCTCCCAACCTGGGAGTCATCTCTTCCTTTTTCAATAAGGAAGTCGTCTCCACAAGATCCATCTTGAGTACACAAACTCTTTCATCTTGGACAAAAGATTTACCAAAAATGTCTACTTATCTGCTCATCTGTGGAGATATGTATTGGAGAACCACTTTCTCCTTTATGGACTTCATCATGGATAATGTAATGCTTTATTTCAAATGTACTTCTGTCTAGAACACTGGTTTTCTCTGAAGGCTTCATGTAGCTCTGATCAATAAAGTATATCATTGTTGGAAAAAATGGAACATATCCATGTGCTAGTTCTTCTATCATTGTGAGATCTGATCTTCTGAGTAATCATCTTGATAGAATATCTCTGTTGTAGAAAATATTCACCACGGTTCTGCTGTGCACTAGAGGTTCTCCACCAAGTTATCTTCTTCTATCTGCATACACGGGTCTCTTTCTGGTATGCTTCAAATTCTTGAGGCTTCTCTTCATACGCTCTTTGTTCAATTTCTTTGGAGAACAGCCTTTGCATTCATTTGATGTAGAACTCCAAACCATGGATATTGCGGATGATATAAAGACTCATGTAGAGGTATGTTTGATTTATTGGAACAAGTAATCATCATAGTCTTCTCCCTCCATCTGGGAGAACCTCTAGTTCTAGATCTTGCAATGCTTGCTTATATACATTGTTCTTCATCACAACTTTTAGTTCCTCTACTTGATTTCTTTTATTGATTTCATATTAGGTTGGTGATATTGTGATTCTTAATACAGTGACTGGTTGTTCTGGCTTCTCTTTCTTTCTTGGAATCTTCATGTTCTTCCTGATGTTTTTCTTTAGCTCTTGGGTCCATGGAGTTTCTTATAGATTCCATGCCCTAAATATTTCACTTCTTCCTTTCATTATAGGATCACAGATGTGGATGGACAACCAGGGATAATTTAAGGTTTCTCTTCGAAGAAGACTTCTTCTGAGGTCAAACTGAACATGTATTGCCTTTCATGGCTGCTACCATGGATATACACTTCATCATATTCAATGGATCATAGGATTAGCTCCATCTTAATCCTTGCTTCATGTATGAGTGCATGTTTTTCTTTTGGAAATATATAATCGACTCCCTCCATCTAACAGAGTCCACGCTTCCGTCTGCATCCTTATTGCCTTATGCAAAGTGTCATAAGTCTTTCTCTTGATTGTTGACTTCTTTCTTTCTTTGCTTCTTCTAAATTTCTTCAAGATTGATTTTGATTTCGGCTTATATTGTAATAGTTTCCATATGATTTGTTTGATGTATTTCATCCTTTTATGTGTATTATCTGACTTGTATAATGATAGCAATCCTGATCTTGTTGTTATTCCATAAGTATAGTTCTTCTTGGAACATATTATCTTATAATAGATAGATATATAAGATATGTACATAGTCTATGCAAACAAGCTATGTACAAGTACTAAAAAGAGTATTGTTACCTTCAGAAGAACAAGTCTTTTTCATCCTGCTTAGTCTTCTTTGTAGGTTCCTTTTCTTCGACAACTGATGCTTCATGTTTCTCCTTCCTTTTCTTTATCTCGGGACAATGATTCTTGTAGTGACCATACTTTTGACAGTTGAAGCATTGTATTTCTGAAATATCTTTCTCTTGATTTGACTTCCTCCATGAACCAAACTTCCTTTTGTTCCTGAAGTTCTTGAATCTTGCTGTGAAGGCTTGATCATCGTACTTATTTTGGGGTTTCTCTTTTGCACTGATCCTGGATTCTTCTTGAGCACAACAAGTCCAAAGTTCTTCAAATGTAGGATAATCCTTTCTTGTGTTCATGCTTGTGGAAAATGCATCCCACATCTTGGGAATACCATTGAGTACTATGTTTACCAATTCCTTCTTTGAAATGATCTCTTCAATAGCTTGTAGTTGATCTCTTAACTGGGAGATCCTCACAAAGTATGATGTTATCCTATCATCATCAGTATTCTTAATTTCACGGAGCTCATTCTTTAGACTCATTATTTGTCTAATGTTTCTGACTGAGAAGAGGTTTGTTAGGGAATCATACATCTTCTTTGATGAGTCAAGATGGGAGATGTAAGGTATCAAGTGGTATTTTATAGAGTCCACTATGATACTCATGGCATTGATGTCATCGTCTTTGAACTTCTTCATAACTGCAATGTTCTGCGGTTCCTTCTCTTTTCCTTCTTCAAAATCTGGTTCCACGATCTTTCCTTTCACAATATCCAACACTTTATTCTTGGAAAGGATGGGGTCAATCATTGTCTTCCACACTCAAAAGTTAGAAGCTCCGTCTAACTTGTTTTCTGACTTCATAGAGTAAATCATGGCTGCTTTGACTTGGTCAACCCTAGATCTGACCAAAAACTCAAACTTGATGTCTTGGCTTTCTGAGAGTACCAGGAGATGAGCTAGGCTAGGGCGCACTGATCTACCTGGAAATTAGGTCAATCCCTTCACTTAAGGTGCCTCAATGAGAGGATTAGGGTTTCTGCAACTGCACCTGCTAGTAACTCTAGCGACAGTGCTATGGTGACTACTCCTGCTAGAAACCTTAGCGACAGTTCTTCAACGAGCTTAATATCCTTACAACTATGTTTCCTTCTA
The DNA here is from genome assembly GCA_009831015.1 of Picea engelmannii. Lineage (NCBI taxonomy): Eukaryota > Viridiplantae > Streptophyta > Pinopsida > Pinales > Pinaceae > Picea > Picea engelmannii. The sequence continues at coordinate 76,231 of ML787611.1, forward strand.
GCGGTTTAAACTGGATGAAGAAGGTGTGGGCCCATAACCTGTTAGAATATGAATGGATGTGCTCATTTTACCATCGACATAATCACTATTGTCACCCAACCATAGGCCTAAGCCACCCTCCAAGCACCTTAACTTTGACAGAGAATCATTCCGAAAGAAAACCCTAGGCTAGATAGCCAAACAAGGGGTAGCGCACCTTCCCCCGAGGATAGTGCATCAAACAAGAGCTGATAAGATAGTCCAAACCCTAACCAAGAGATAGGTCAAGCCAAATGTGATCTAATAGCTGTAGCTGCTGCAATGGCAGCTCTCCTCCAAAATTGCACAAAAAACTGGGCACTGCAGTGCGCACACGTGCTTCTCTGCAATTCTGAGACTGCCTTCCAGAATGAAGACTGACCTCCTATATTTATAGTAATTCTGGCTAACTTCCTGGGCCAACTTCTCATTCTGGGTATCTGTCTGTTCAATATATATTATTTCTTCTAGCCGACTTCTTCTCTTGGAGGCTAATAACCTAATACAAGTTATCTTCTTGAGCCGACATGTCTCTTAGGGTTATTAGCCAACTCATTAGGGTTTCTTCTTGCTTCCCGAAATATTATATTCGCGTCAGGTTTACACGTGGAGTGTTACAGATAACCAGATATGCAATTGCAATGATATATAAAATATGAATAATTGATAAAATATATGATAAAATGATGATTTACATTTGAAAAGGAGGGCTTGATTATATACCCACACAGGGGTTCCCTTTCACCACTAGACATGTCTTTTGGAGAACAT
>ML787611.1:77596-93620 GCA_009831015.1 Picea engelmannii
TCTTTTCTCTAGAGGCAATAATGGCTTCTGGTTCTAAAATTATTCTGCCTTCTTCGTCCAACATGGGAAGTAAAGTTTGCACCTTTTTGTGTTGGCCAACAACTTTTTTTAGACATGATACATGAAAAACGTTGTGGATATGATTGTTATCTGGTAAGGCCAATCCATACGCGACGAGACTGATTTTTCTATTAATTTGATATGGTCCGTAATATTTCGGGGCTAACTTATTCTTTCCTTGTTGTTTAAGTGATAATTGTTTGTAGGGCTGAAGTCTCACAAATACCCATTCTCCAATTTCAAATTCTCTTTCTGTTCGGTGTCGATCGACTTGTTGCTTCATTCTATTTCTTGCTATAACCAAGTTTTCCTTGAGAATTTGCACGACTTTTTGACTCTCATCTAAAAGCTCTTTGACTGATGCGACTTTTGTTTGATTTATGGCTAATTCTTTCCATGATGGTGGTGGATATCCATAAAGAGCTTGAAATGGTGTCATTTTAGCTGATGTGTGATATGTGGAGTTATACCACCATTCGGCGAGGTGATATGAGGGAATGGGGAATTTGGGAAAATTTATGGTAGCTGGAAGGTGGAATGAGGACCGAAAAAAAGTTCTGATACCACTGTTACAGATAACCAGATATGCAATTGCAATGATATATAAAATATGAATAATTGATAAAAGATATGATAAAATGATGATTTACATTTGAAAAGGAGGGCTTGATTATATACCCACACAGGGGTGCCCTTTCACCACTAGACATGTCTTTTGGAGAACATGTCCTTTCATTATTACTAATTACTATTACTAACTATTTACTAATCGTACTTATTTACATCGTACTTGATCATCGTAAATACCTCCCGCAGCTACCATAATGTTAACAAATACCTCCCGCAGCTACCATAATATCAACATATCAAACCCCATTCCTGTAGATAAGAAGCAAGGAAACATCCACATATGTATGGACTTCCGTGACCTGAATAAGGCCTGCCCTAAAGATAACTTTCCCACACCTTTCATCGATTAGATTCTCGACGAGTGTGCGGGAAGCGAAGTATTTTGTTTTATGGACAGATTTTCAGGATATAATCAAATTCAAATTAAACCCAAGGATCAACACAAGACAACATTTATTTGTCCTTGGGGTACTTTTGCATATCGGAAGATGCCTTTCGGCCTTAAAAACGCTGGAGCAACCTTTCAACACGCCATGATTTTTTCCTTTCACGATCTTAAGCACATATTTGAAGCCTACCTTGATGATATTGCTACTCACTCTCGCAAGAGAGCAGATACATTACTCATCTTCGACTTGTTTTTGAAAGATGTCGTTATTATAGAATCCAATTTATCCCTCACAAGTGCATCTTTTGTGCTAAGTCTGGTCGTCTTTTAGGTTTTCTAGTTTTTGAGACTGGGATCATGGTAGATCCACTTAAGGTTGAGGCAATACTTCAGTTGCCTCCCTCATGCATGATTAGACAACTTCAAAGTCTACAGGGGAAAGCTAACTTTCTTCGTAGGTCACCCCTTTTATCTGGGATGAGTGAGCCCATGAGTCCTTCGATGCTTTGAAGAAAGCTTTAGTGTCAGTGCCTCTACTGAAGCCTCCCGACTACAGTAGAGATTACTTGATTTATATTGCCGCATTCGAAGACACGATCCGTATGGTTATGGTTCAGGAGGATGATGAGCTCCACGAGCACGTCATTTACTATCTTAGTCGAACTTTGCTCGGTCCTGCACTTAATTACACTCACATTGAAAAGATAGCTTTGGCTGTCGTTCACGCAGTCCAACGTTTGCGCCATTATATATTACTTTGTAAGACTACGGGGGTTGCTGATGTCAATCCATTTCAATACGTCCTTACCCGACATATCATAGGGGGAAAATATAATAAATGGATTTTCATTTTACAGGAGTTTGATCTCGATTTCGCTTCCGCGAAATCCAAGAAATATATGGTCTTTGTAGAGTTAATATATGATTTTCCATGACTAGATGAGGATGTTATCCATGCTGATTTGTTTGCGGATGAACACATTTTTCATGTCTCTTCGTCTGACCCTTGGTATGGAGATATTGTTCTCTATATATAGACTTTGAAGTTCCCTCAACATCTATCATGAGATGATCGATGACATATAAGATATCAAGCTAAGAAATATACTATCATCAGTGACACCTTGTATCGCCGAGGAATAGACGATATCTTGCGTCGTTGTTTAAATCACGGAGAAGCCGAGTCTATACTAAACGATTTCCATAGTGGGGCTTGTGGTGGTCATCTATCTGGGCTTGTGATTGTTAGAATATAGAAGATTGTGCTTGTTTTACCATTGACGATACCCTTGTCAGCCAACCATAGGCCGAAGCCACCCTCCGAGCACATTGACCTTGACAGAGAAGAGAATCCTGGTAGCAATCCAACAGCCAAGAGAGGCTAATGCACCAAGCAAGAATAGAAACCAAGCTGATCGGATAATCCCACCCAGAGGCTAGTGCACACCTTCCCAGAAACTTGCGCACAAGCTGCTACTACACCTGCACAGATCCAGTTCTCTCTGCTACTGCTGAGATGTGAATAATGAGAACTGACGCCCTGTATTTATAGTAGTCTGGGCAGTTTTACTGGGGTTGAATTCTCCTTCTAGGTACTAATAAATTCATTTTAAATATATTTCTGCAGTTGAGAACTTGTCTAGGGTTTCCTTCATTTCTTTGCTTCCTTCCAGAATATTCTAATCTCGTCATATGTCACAATAGAGGTTCATACCTCCTGAAGCTACCATAATATTAACACTCCCTCCTAGCTAGGGAGGTATGATATTGAGCAAAACAGACCATTCAACTGGTAGCAACATGAGCACCGTTATTATTATCCAATTGGATAATCTCCTATGACAACTGATACAATATCAATTGATAGAACACACCTGTGTTTATTCAAGGTAGTACGCAACTACTCAAACCGTGACACATAGTCACAAACAATGGAACAAATCCACCACAGTAGTATATCTCTACTGCTTGGAGACAGACAGTCTCCATAACAATCATCTGATGCCAACCTCCACAGAAAAATATTGTTAAAATAAACTGAATCATCTGGGCCAATCTTTCACTCACGTCTGTGAGATATGAAAGAATATCCGCCCTCATTATAGAAAATTAGCAATGGGATATCTACCCTATTCTTCTCAAACAAGGAAGAAGATTGTTTCTAATTTCTGAACCTGGACCATTCCTCACCCCCGACCATTCTTCCTACACTAATCAAAGTGCACCCTGGACAAAATGTATAAACCCTAAGGAATGTCTGAGTCTTGGACCATTCCCCATCCTGGGCCATTCCTCCTACACTAATCAAAGTGCACCCTGGAGAAAATGTATAAACCCTAAGGAATGTCTGAGTCTGGACCATTCCCCACCCTGGGCCATTCCTCCTACACTAGTCAAAGTGCACCCTGGAGAGAATGTATAAACCCTAAGGAATGTCTGTCCTTGATTGCTGAGCCTGGACCATTCCCCACCCTGGGCCATTTCTCCTACACTAATAAAAGTGCACCCTGGAGAGAATGCATAAAAAGTAAGGAATGACTGTTCGGACCATTTCCTCCGTTAACCACAAGAGGAAAAGAATGTACTGTATCAAGCTCCAAAAAGGGTCGTTCCTCATGTTAACCACAATGAGAAATCGTTGTCCGACGAGACGGGCCAGTCTTCTTGAGTAACCCTCAAGAAGAGAGACTGCCCTAGACCACTCCCCATGTTAACCACAATGGGAAGTCACTGTCTATGATACATAAAAAATCAGACTACCTCCCATGTTAACCACAATGGGAAGTCACTGTCCGTTAGAAATCTCAATCCACTTTTCGAACAGGAAAGAATCTGTCCAATCTGGACTATTTTTCAATTGCAAAGATAAATAATAATTTTAGTGCTCCCTCCTAATCTAGAGAGTCATTTAGTCACAAAATAAATGTTTTTCAATAATATGTTTTAGTGCTTTCTCCTAACTTGGAGAGTCTTCCCTTTCAGCTAAGGGAGTTATTTCCACGATCCCCATCTTCTCTCAGAAATATGCAAACTTAATCCTGGATAGAGGTTTTGTCAGGATGTCTGTTGTCTGCTCATCAATGGGGATATACTCGATATTTACCTCTCCTTCCTGGACTTTATCTCGAATAAATTAGTATTTGATCTCAATGTGTTTCGACCTTTCATGAAACACTAGATATTCTGATAATCTTATACAACTCTGATTATCACAGGTTGATTCTGGAATCTGATCAAATAAATCGGAGATTAACTTCCTTAGCCATACTGCTTCTGTGCATGCTTCACATGCTGCCATATATTATGCTTCTGCTGTGATGAGTGCAACAGACTTCTATTTCCTCCTACCCCAAGATATCATAGCAAAGCCCAAGCTAAAACACATACCTGAAGTTCTCTTTCTGTCTTCTGCACTTCCTGCCCAATCAGAGTCTGTGAATCCATGAAGTTTGATATCACTGGATGCAGTATATCTCAATCCATAGTTTATTGTCCCACAAATATATCTTAGGACATGCTTTGCAACTATCCATTGCTCTTGTCTAGGTTCCACCTGGAACCGACTTAATGTATTTACATCAAATCAAATATTTGGTCGAGTATTTACCAAATACATCAATGATCCAATTAGTTGTCGATATAGAGATGGATCTACTGGATTGGAATCTGAGACTTTCACTTTTCTTATATCTGCATTCATAGGAGTGTCCATGGACTTACAGTCCATCATTCCAAACTTCTGAAGGATCTTTATTGCGTACTTTCCTTGTCCAAGGAATACTTCACCACACTTCTGCCATACTTCTAGTCCCAAGTAATAATGCATGAGACCTAGATCTTTCATATCAAATTTAGAGGATAATTCCTTCTTCACCTGTTATGAATAGATCGTCAACATATAATAGTAGAATCACAGGTGCGTTATCCACGACTTTGTAATAAAGGTTTGGATCTGCATGACTCTTGGAGAAACCAAGTCTTGTTAGATAGCTATCCATTCTGGCGTACCAATTCCTTGGAGCTTGCTTGAGTCCATATAGATATTTCTTCAATCTACAAACATGAGTGCCTCTGGAATGTACCTCGAATCCTTGAGGTTTTTCAATATACACTTCTTCTTCAATAGCTCCATTGAGGAAGACTATCTTTGCATCCATCTGATGTAGATTCCATCCCATGGAAGCAACAAGAGATATGATAGCTCTGATGGAGGTATACCTAGCCACCAGAGAAAATGTTTCGTCATAATATTCTCCCTCCTTCTGGGAGAACCCTCTGGCCATGAATCTTGTCTTGTATTTATCCACGCTTCCGTCTGCTGCATGTTTGATCTTGTATACCCATTTTGAGGTTACCACTGATTTTTCTTTAGGTCTAGGTACAATTTCCCATACTTCATTTTTCATAATGGATTGATGTTCTTTTGCCATAGCTTCTTTCCATTGTCCCTTTTGGACTGATTCTTCAAATGTGGTAGGTTCTTCATCTAGAATCTTCGTCATGTATGCTGCATAACTTGAGAATCTTTTCGGTCTTTTACTCTTCCTGGATGTTCCTTCTGGAACCTTGATTCTTTCTACATCTTGTAATGTAGCTTCAAGCCAAGCTGGTCATTTCTTGGTCTTTGGTATGATATCTGAATCAATGTTCTCACATGGCTCCATAGGATGATCAGGTTGATCCTTTTCATTATTTTCATCTTTTGTGTTTTCTTCATTAAGTTCTTCAAGTTCTTCTTCTTCTATAATTTCTTCGATGGATTTCCTGAAGGCCATCCTTTCATTGAACGTTAAGTCTCTGCTAACTTCTATTTTGTGTTGTTCTGGAATATATATTCTATAGGCTTTGGATGAATCACTATATCCCACGAATATCCCCTTCTTTCCTGAGGGTTCTAGTTTATTCCTTTTGTCTTTGGGAATGTGAGAGTAAATTGGACATCCAAATATTCTTAGGTTTTCCATGTTAGGTTTCTTACTTGAGAAGGATTCTTCTGGTGTCATGTCCTTCAATATACGATAATGGCTTCTGTTCTGTACATAAATTGCTATCATTGCTTCTTCTCCCCATAGGAACATGGATAGACCTTGATCGTTCAATAAGGCTTTTACTGTTTCTTCGATAGATTTGTTCTTTCTTTCCGCTACACCGTTTTGTTGAAGATTATGAGGAACAGTCAGCTCCCTCCTAATCCCTACCGATTTGTAGAATGCAACGAACTCCTTCGAGGTGTATTCTCCTCCATTATCTATTCTTAATGTCTTGATCTTCTTGTTCATGAGGTTTTCTATTTCTGCCTTGAATTCTTGGAACTTGTTGAATACTTCGTCTTTTGATTTCAGTAGGTATAGCCATGTATTTCTTGAATAGTCATCTATGAATATTACATAGTAAAGAGATCCTCCTAGAGATCTGACTGGCATTGGACCACAAATATATGAGTGTATTAGATCTAGGATTTCCTTGGATCTGTTGTTGCTGCTTGGGAATGGTTTCTTGATATTCTTCCCAAGGGCACCTCCCTTGCAGATTCCTTCATGTGTAGATTTCAATTCTGGTATTCTTTAAACCTTTTTTCTGAGAAAAGGTAATGCTTGATAATTGATATGAGCGTACCTTCTATGCCAAAGCTCATTAGGGTTGACTTCGTCATGTACTAGAGCTTCTTCATTTTGTTCTAGTAGTCTATATAGATTTCCTTCACGACTTCCAATAACCCTAGCATCCTCTATGCTGGAATTCTTATGCCATGATAACACCTTTCCATCCATGAAGGCTATTCTGTTTCCTTTGTCTTCTAAACATGATATCGATACAAGATTATTTTTTAAACTAGGTACATATAAAACATTTCTTAAGTGAACATGATTACCTAATTCCAACTTGACGGAGGCTTGTCCGAATCCTTCGACGGGGTAAGTGCTTTTGTCTCCAAGCTCCACTTTGTATGATATCTTTATCTCATTTAGATTTGAGAGTCTGGCTTGATCTCCCGTCATGTGTCTGGAAGCTCCACTATCGATTATCCACATGTCATCTTCAATCATCCCAGTAAGTGCTGAGTAGTGTAAAAGACTGATTGTTTCACACATGTCTTCGGTTGACTGGTAGCTGGTCATGCCTTGATCCAAAACTTCAACTTCGTCATTGATGTTTTCTGAGAGAGCCAAGAGGTGCACTGAGTTAGGGTGCATATGCATATCTTCTTCTTGAGCGAGATGCTCCATCACAAGGTGTCAGATCAGAGATTTAGGGTTTCTGCAACTGCTTTTGCTAGTAACCCTAGTTGCAGTGTTTTGGAAGCTGCTCCTCCTAGTAACCCTAGCAACAGTTCCTTAGCGAGCTCAATATCCTAGCGACTATGTTTCCTTCCAGTGTTTTAGGCTGAATGAAGGGGGATTGGGCCCATAACCTATTAGAATATAGGCGATTGTGCTCGTTTTACCATTGACGATACCCTCGTCACCCAACCATAGGCCGAAGCCACCCTTCGAGCACCTTGACCTTGACAGAGAAGAGAATCCTGGTAGTAATCCAATAGCCAAGAGAGGCTAATGCACCAAGCAAGAATAGAAACCAAGCTGATCAGATAATCCCACCCAGAGGCTAATGCACACCTTCCGAGAAACTTGCGCAGAAGCTGCTACTGCACATGTGTTGATCTAGTTCTCTCTGCTACTACTGAGATGCAAATAATGAGAACTGGCGCCCTGTATTTATAGTAGTCTGGGCAGTTTTACTGGGGCCGACTTCTCCTTCTGGGTACTAATAAATTCATTTTAAATATATTTCTGTAGCCGACAACTTGTCTAGGGTTTCCTTCATTTCTTTGTTTCCTTCTGGAATATTCTAATCTCGTCATAGGTCACAATAGAGGTTCATACCTCCCGAAGCTACCATAATATTAACAATGACATCCCAGAAATATTTGCGAGCCAGTTATTTCTAGCCTACTATCTTTAAGGATTGTATTGAAGCGATTAAGAAGTGTCACCCCTGCCAGGTGTTCACTCGGAAAATGCACTCGCATCTAGCCCCCCTTCACCCAGTCATTACCATTGGTCCCTTCACCAAGTGGGGGGATAGATTTCGTTGATTACAACCCAACTTCGGCTGGGGGGCATCGACACATTATCATGGCCTTCGACTACTTTACTAAGTGGGCCGAGGCCATGCCTACAGTTAAATCCAAGGGGAAGACTGTAACCTTCTTTGTATTCAATCAGATTATCGCCCGATTCGGTATCCCGAGTGAGATTTTCACTGACCATGGCAGTCACTTTCATAATGAGATGATGGATGAACTAGCAGCCAAGTTAGGGTATAAACCTGGTCATTCTTCTCCTTATTATCCCCAGGCAAATGAGTAAGTAGTGGCTGTCAACAAGTTTCTCAAGACCATTTTGAAAAAAACTGTCAGTCAGAGTAAATCCGACTGGCACATCATGGTATACACTGCACTCTAGGCATACCGAACCTCGGTCAAGACTGCCACCGGATTTTCCCCTTTCCAGTTAGTACACGGTGTGGAGTTGATATTACCCATTGAATGCAAAATCCCTTCTCTTAAATTAGCAGTTGTGCTCCTACCTGACACTTCTGATCTTGAGCGATGCCTTGTATACCTAGAGAATCTTGATGAGCAGCGTCGAGATGCCTCTACGACAATCGAGGTGAACAAACGACATGCCAAGGTCCAATATGATAAGTCTGTCTGTCCTCGGTTGTACGTCGAGGGTGACTTGGTCCTCTTGTATGATCAAGCCAAATAACCGCTAGGGGTAGGCAATTTTAAACCCATGTGGCATGGTCCTTACATCGTGCGATGTGTTCTAGAAAAATGGGCCTATGAGTTAGAATATTATGAAGGGAATAAGTTGGCCGAGCCCAAAAATGGGCTCTACTTGAAACGATATTACGCTTGAGCCTCAGGCTTGAGCGGAACTCTTTGTATAATAATGTAATTTAGTGTATATATCTCTTTTATTTCTCATCTTTAGATTGCTTATCGAGTTTTCACTTGGTTGACAGATGTCAACGTAGTCGTCAATCTACTTAGGATTCACAGATGGTGCTAGTCGTCACACACAGAACTTGGCTTCCGCCGCTTGCATGGTTTATTCACCTGGGGGTCTACTGGTGTCTTAAGAAGGTGTATGCCTAAAGCCATCCATGAATAATGTGGCCGAATATAATGTAATTATAGAACTTTTATGCGATGCTATCTCACGTGGCATTCATGTTAATGTTTTCATAGCATTAGGTTAAGCATGAAGTTCATTCCATTTTAATAATTAACAATAACCATATATGCTGCAACAACCAAGATCACATGAAGAAGCACCATGCATAAGAACACGAGATGTATCTTGGGAAACCCTTCTCAAACAAGGGAGAAAAACCCAGCCAAATCCTTTGCCATAATCTTCAGGAGAAAGACCTTTACCACCAAGAATATCCTAGCATACAAGAGGGTTCTCAAAACCTAGAAACCCTAGCACCCAAGAGAGGTGCGCAACTTTTACCAAGAAGTGTACTTGCTGAAATTTCCAAAACTTACAAGTGAGTGTGTGTCTACAAATGAAAGTTGAACGACTGTTACCGCGTGCATGATCCTATTTTACTCCGACGATTCCTACTGGTAAGTATTTTAGAACGACAATTTGATTTTATTACATATTATCATATTCCTAGGAGTTCTAATCATGTATCCGATGCTTATGATAATTTTGTTTTAGATTGGCATTTGTCACATAATTAAAAGCAAATAAAACCATCTAACCAATGTACACATTGTAAAATATAAGTAAAGTCAAAGATCCTTTTTTATATATTTCAAAAAATATGGTGTTTGTAGTACAAAATGGGGCTAACACCCTCAATATACATATACAGTCGGTATCATAATATCCCACGACATCTACGTGTGTGGCGTCGGATGTGTATCATGGTAGAAAACCACGGTGTTCGCGAGATGCCGAAAGAGTCGTACCCATGCCATGGGTACACCAACCACCTGTCGCTGCATGGCTTTAGGAAAATCCTCTACATGAACCATGGGTATCCTATGAGTCAGACGCAACAGGTTGCTCTGCACGTTTTGTAGCACCCTCTCGACTTCTCCTCCCGCCACTTCATATCCCCGGTTACTCCATCGATGTCGATGGAAACCCTCTGGCCATCGTGGACCCACGTCCACGACACACATAATATCTAGTCAATACTTAAGCACTATCCAAAAATATTTTTGTCCTAGTTATACAAAAATACAAAAAAATGAAATATGTAAAAAACAGTTTGACATACCTATGTCACCATAAGCGGCCCCTGGTGGAAGTGGCATGTTTGGATATTCTCTCAAGTCAATCCCCTTATAAGGATAGTCATCCAAAGTGATGACCTGTCGCCGCCACCAGTTGAAAAATTCCTCATTGTAGGGTGTAGGCACCCTACCTCCTCTCTGCCGCCTCATCACCTCGGTCCACCGTCCCATGGCTGGATCGCGAAGTCCTCTCAGGAGAATCTCAACTCTAGGTCCCAAACTTGGAACCCGCTCGAAAAAGAAACTGCACAAGATGGAGGCAAACCCGAAATTTATTTTACCACCCTGCTTACACTCCATCAACTGGCTGTTAATATTGGCCAGTAGTAAGGTACACCAGTCGTAGACTATGGGTCTCTCACACTGCACTGTATAGAACATGAGTGACCTCGATGCCTGGTGTAATGAGGTCGAACCTGTGATCCTTGTCAAAACTATGACATTGATTTTCAGTCTGAGGTTGTTTATTGCTCGGATAGGGACTTGACTCCCTACCTTAGTAGTCCCAGTTACATAGTGGGCATCGATATATTCTTCTATCTTCATCCCGCTACCTGCTCCCCGCGACTTGAGGTTCACAACCTCCCCCCTGTTGCGACCTATGAAAATCTTTCATAAATGGGTGCTCAACACTTGTTGAAGGCTCAACCAATATTGTCATGAACTCTAACTGCCTAAATATTGGGTTCACTTCAGCTTCACTCTGGAGACCTGAATGTTGTGTATGAAAGATGGACATGTCATCATGATCGAACTGTATAAGTGGGCGTGTAATACCCCCAGTTTGATCCCTCGATTAGCAATGTAAATATGTATACGACGAATGGCTAGACGATGCAATATGTAATTGTAGAATGATAATAATAAAAATAAACATCATCAACTACATAAAAGGAAGGACAAGAACATGGAGGGCTATGATTCTACATGAGAAGAAAAAAAGGGGGCTTAGAGGGGCTCAAAGGGAGCCAAACCAAAGCCTATGTCTTGTACATTATGTCATCCTATGTCATGTTAATAGTGGGATTAGTTTCCAAGTGAGATATGTGGGCTTCTTGGGAAGCCACGTGATGCATTATTAGCATGCAAATATATACCAAAGTTTAAAGGCATGTAAGGGGATTATTCTGTCATTCTTCCTTGGGGAAAGGAAGGTCCATCTTTGCAATAAAAAACTTATCTCATTCCCATGTCTTACAAACATGATTCACTAGTCAACAAAGAAAATGTAGAGGATTCTTGTTTCATCATCATTCAGAGTGTAAGAACAAATGATTTGTTGAAATTCCGAATAACAAATAAAACATAACATCAATCATTTTGTCAAATCTATAAACCCCTACATTTCAAACATGACAATAATTAGAGAATTACTTTGGGGGCTCAATCAAAGAATTACTTTGGGGGCTCGTTGGAAAGGTATCATCGAGGAGATTCATTTTGGGGGCTCAATCAAAGAATTTGACTATAATTGAGGTTCTCAATCCTGAAAAAACTTCATTTAGGCCCTGAAAATGGCCCTAGAAGTTTAGGAACTAAAAATAAACTAAAAATAGTAATTTGCTAGAACACTGTTTTGAGCCAGTTGGAATAGGTGGGTGGCCACCGATATCCACCTGAATCATTCCTCCCTCCTTAGGAAGCAATTGTCTCCATTGCATTGAGCGATCAGAGGAGAGGGAAAAGCGTTTACTGAATCTACATCTTAATGAGCTACTTGCCTTACTGGAAAAGTTGCACTGCTTAGCTTGTTAAAGGTTCTCAGGAACCTATGGCTGGAAGGGTTGGACCTTTTTAACCAGTCTGGATACATAAGATGCCTTTGTGCAGAAGGAATCTTTACGCTTTTCTACAATATTTTTGACCTGCTTCTATTGGATAGAAGGTGCTTAGATAAAGGCTGCAGTGGTTGTAGTGTCCTTCTGTTCACCTTTTGAACAGATTGTGAAGAAGATGAATTTTGTAGTACGAGACAGTACCTTGCGACACTGTTTAGGTGGGACAATAGTCAGAACTGTTACAATAATAGGTGTGCTCATTTCACCATAGACAATATAACAATATTTTCACCCAAGCATAGGCCAAAGCCACCCCTGAGCACTTTAACCTTGACAGAGACCAATAGCTGGAAGAAAACCCTAGAACCAATAGCCAATCAAGGTAGTGTACCTCTCTCCATAGATAGCATACCAGGAAGAAAGTTCAAACCATAATCAAGAGAAAGTCCAAGACAAAACTACAAGATTCCAGTTGCAGCAGCTGCAGCTGCAACTCCTCTCCAAACTTGCGCACAACTGGTTTTCTGCAGTTGCGAGAGAGTGAGACCCAAATGAGCTCTAGCACCCTATATTTGTACTACTCCATCTTAGCTTTCTGGGCCAACTTCTCTTCCTGGGCACTAATAACTCAATATTAATTATTTCATTAAGTCAACTAGTCTTCTAGAGTTATTATCCAAGTCCTTAGGGTTTCTCTTTCTTCCCAGAATATTCTAGTCTCGACGGGATTAAATGTAGATATTAATACCTCCCGCAACTACCATAATATCAACAGGAACTACCTCTGGTATCCTATAGAGATGACCCCCCAGAGTAACAATGACACTACGAGGTTGAGACTCATAAATAACATTGTTCTTCCACATATATGGCTGTCCCAAAAGAACATCATAGACATCTAGCGAGGAAACATCACATAATACCTCATCCTTGAAGGGCTGGATGTCGTATTACAATCGACACTGTTGGCTGACATGAAGATCTCGTCCCTTACGAAGCCACCTGATGTTGTATGGTTGTGGGTGTGGTGTTGTCGACCATCCCAACTGTTTGACGACCTCTGCTGAGATGAGGTTCTTCCAGATTCCGCTATCAACAATAAAATGCAGTGGGGTCTCCTTCACCCACATATGTGAATGAAAAAGGTGTTTCCCCCTCTTCAGGATCTAGTGGTTCTTTTGGTTGAATTGTTGCAGTCACGATAATAACAGTGGGGTTTGCGTTGATGATCTGTCTTCTACCAGTATTTTCTGAATCAAATTTTGAATTAGGGTTCGGCTCCTTGTCTTTGATCTCAGCCACCAAACTCTGTTTTGAGCAACATTCATCGATGTTGTGCCGGGGGATTTTGATTTTGCGGAAATCACACCATTTTCCAGTTTCCTTCATCCTTTCATTACCCTTATTTTCCTATGGCTTGGACTAGTTTTCTGAAGGCTAGTTGTTAGGTTCGTCTTTACCATACTTTGGTTGTTTCGGATTTGCATACCGAAACTCCCGCTTGTTCTGGTGCTTAAATTTCTGATCGATTTTAACATCATATCAATAAGAAACACCTAGTGATGAGATGTCTAGAAAATCCATTTCAGTTTGGATGTATCTGTGTAGAGCCCCACGGTATTTTAGAACTAGATGTGGCTCAAAGTCTTTGATACCCAGCTTGGTGCACAAGGTATGGCAGGTATTGGTGAACTACAAAACTGCTTGGCCCCTCTCTTGTTGCAGTGTGGTCCATCTCATGTACTGGTTGTCATAGTTTCCAACAAGGTAATATTGCTCCTTGATTGCATCCACAAAAAATTCCCAAGTGGGCTCGGCCCCATATATTCCTGACTTCTTTGTGGAAATTTTCTCTTAGTAAGTTTCCCACCAATGTTTGACACAGGGGAGAGCCTTAAGGAGTGCGAAGGTGATATTTTCCATGTTAGAGAAATTATGAACAGAGAAATAACCTTCTAGCTGATTTAACCATTTTTCTAGGGCATTTATTTGTCCTTCAAATATGGGAATATAAAAATTAACTTGTACCTTGAAAGGTGAGGTACCTCCAAAGTGGCCGCTTGATGAAGACGCGCTAGTTGTTATCGACAGACGTTGAAGGATCTGGGAAAAATTCTCCATCATTTCATCTCTCTATCGCATGAGAGCTTGCTCAAGCAACAGATTAATAGAATCGTCTGCTCTATCATTTTTATTTTCTTCCGTCATGGAGGGTTTCTTGGGCGTGCGAGAGCGATTTTCGTCAAGAGAGACAAGATCGAGACCCAACTTGCTATACTCAGACCTCTTCAGGGA
Source organism: Picea engelmannii (assembly GCA_009831015.1). NCBI lineage: Eukaryota > Viridiplantae > Streptophyta > Pinopsida > Pinales > Pinaceae > Picea > Picea engelmannii. Next base: position 92,070 of record ML787611.1, read on the forward strand.
CATGCACTGAAAAAAATGATCAAGAACAATCTGCTCTAATACCACTAATCCGGATTATTTTCTGCAAGAAATGAGAGCGGAGATATAATAAAGAAATGTACAAAGATATCTTAGATATCCAATAATTTAACAGAAATATATCAGAGATAAAACCATAAACACTGAGATATAGTAATACACAATTTCTATTAATGAGCGAAATGTACAAAACTGTAGAAATACAGAGTGAAAGACTCGCTAGAATGGTGACAACTTATCTCTGAAAAGAGATGTGATGGCTACTCACATTAGCAAGAAGATGGTTACAATGAGGCTCTAAAGGCCTTTTTAACATAAATAAAATCCAAAACCCTAACCGCAGAAGATGAAAAGCCAACAATTTTGAGGACCCCGTTTTTGGGTAGTTTGGTGTATCAACTTCCCGAGGTCGTAACTTTGGCATACGATCTCCATTTGGGGCGCACGATAGCTCGTTGGAAATGTATCGTCAAGTACATTGATTTTGGGGGCTCAATTAGAGAATTTGTCTATTATTAAGGTGATCGATCCTGAAAAACTTCATTTAGGCCCTCAAAATGGCCCCAGAAGTTTAGGAACTGAAAAACTGCTAAAAATAGTAACTTGTCAGAAGACCGTTTTGAGCTAGTTGGAATAGGTGGGTGGCCAACGATATCCACCTGGATCACTTCTCACCACTTTCCTCAGTAACTAGTATAAGGTTTTCTCTATCACCTTCTAGATCAAAATCTTGTTTAATCTCTCCTACAACGAGGAAGTCCATAAAAAGGCAGATGCCTTTTTCATCATTGTATTCAAGTGCATAGGCCATTATAGTTCCTGTTGTCAGGTCATAACTTCTTCCTACTTTCACCAGTCTATTACCAATGAGGCTCCCAATGGGTGCCTGTAGGTCAACCAACATGACTTCACCCATGTCTCCAACACCTTTCACTGTAGTAGTAACATTGGAAACATCAAAACTATCTGCGAAAGGTATGAAATCCCCATCTACTCGCACAAATGTTTCTGTTTCAAAACAAAACAACTAAATTAGAACTGAGCATGATTTCTAAAATTAGTTAAGGTGTACATCATCAATGGTATTATGAAGTTTCTGGAAATAACCTGGATTCATGCCAACAAAAATCCCATACCACAGATCATATGTGATGAAGATGTTTCCCTCTCAACAACACCCAAGTAGACACCACGACCAAGGTTTCGTGGAAATGAATGAAACATCTTCTGGGTTAGATAGTTTAAATCTATACCAATAAATCTGAACCATGCATCAACTTGTAATCAACCTGTACCATAAACAAGTGCATCAACCATGCACCAACCTGTAATCAACCTGTACCATAAACAAGTGTATCCAACCATGTACCAAATATGTTCCAATCATGTTTCAACTACTCATCAACTATTAATCATCAATATGTACTAGCATCATCAACTATACACTTCATGTATGTGTCAACTCATCAACTACTTGTCTCAACCATGTACTCAACATGTGCCACAACCAAAAGCCCTCATCAATTTTATCAT
>ML787611.1:99928-128046 GCA_009831015.1 Picea engelmannii
GACCTTTTGGGGCTTCTAGATGACATATGAGGGTCCTCCAACTTCGTAAGGCCATAACTCTCAAATCGTGAGGAGTTATGTGACGTTCTACATACCACCAGAAATGGCATGACATATACTATCCATATAGAATAGTATTATCTAAAAATATATCATAACTCATACCGTTACCCACCAAACAAACTTGGGTCCATTACCCAAACCTGGGGTCTCCAACTTCTCATGGCCATAACTCTCTAACCGTGAGGAATTATGTCACTTTCCACATACCACCGGAAATGACATGAAAATAACTATCCATATAGGATATTTTCCCTAACAAATTCACTTTCCTTCATCTCATTATTCCACAATTAATCTTGGGTTCTCTTACTCCACAAAGCGTCTTCCCGAGAGGGCTTTCACCATAAGGGGACCACTTTGGAGTTCATCCATATTTACTTCTTATCAACCATGACAAAACAATAATGAGTCATATTTACATCAAACACTATTGGGTCCATTACCAAAACCTTTGTGCTACGGGTCTTTCTTCAAGGGTTGACATCAATGACAACCAAGCTTAATCAACAAAATGAACCACTGTCTCTTGACAACATCATTTATTTATCTCTGTTTTGTGTGTGATAGATGATCTATATGTCTATCTAGGGACATGGCATCGATATGTGTGAGATTTATATGTCTGTTTAGGCAGCACATTCAAAACACACACCCATGAAATTGTCTTAAAGAATTTGGTTAATCCATGAAGAAAAAAGTATCCATCCACCTATAACAATTGGATAAGCGTAGCTAACTTTCTTTATCTATTTGTATGTTTCAAAGATATGATTTCTAGGTTTTGGTAGCAAATTCTACCTTTAAAAATCGCTCCAGACCACAAATTTGGTGGACTAGTGGCCATACAGTCGCTACAACAATCCAGAGGCCGACAACAATAAAATAAGGCATTTACTTGTGTTGTAACAGAGTCTTCATGAGATCCATTTTTCTAGTCTCTAGTTTCTTATGATGCCATAAGATCTGGACCCAATGGATGCTAGAGAAATCCAATCTGATGATTTACTTGTCTATCGCAACAGAGTTGTTGCCTGAATTTCCCTCATGAGATGTTTTTCTAGACTCTTTCTTCTCATAGTGGTGTTCGAGAACAGTTTCAACAACTCTCGATTGACAGAAAACAGAAAGAGGCGACAACCAACTAGAAGCATCCAAAGCCCCCATAGATGACCACCTTTGGCTCAAGTGGCACAAGTTCAATTGTATATGCCAGTCTCCATAGATCCATAGTGCCAGAGCATCCAAAGCCTCCATAGTTCCAGAGTAGTGGAACAAGTTCAATTGCCAGAGTAGTGCCACTTTAGAAGCATCTAAAGCCTCCATAGTGCTAGAGTAGTGGAACAAGTTCAATTGTATATGCTAGTCCAGTCATGACATTAGGAACAAGTTCAATTGTATATGCCAGTCCAATCATGACATTCTCAAGGAGTAACATTGTGATAGAAACATGCAAAAAATAACAAATTACAGGAACATGCTTCTATAATAGATGGCTTATCATAGGAAATACTAATCACCAAATTCTCGCATAGATCCATATAGAACTCTCACAAGCATTTTCAGAAAATCTAAATCAACTACACTAAGGATTTTCTCAGTGTGTTCTGACCCACTTCTATGTCATCAACATAATCAGATTCTTTTGCAGTGGAAGTCTTAAAATTATGGAGAATGTCCTCCAAAAGAAAACTTCCATTAGTTTCAAAGACATATTGCAATGAAAGTGGCTTCTGTTGAACGTAATTTGACATATTGCAATGAAAGTGGCTTCTGTTGAACTTAACATGTCCAGAGACCTTCACTGATCACAACCTGCTTCGGATTTGGAAATCGCTTCCAAAGAAAAGGAATGGACAACATTTGTGCCTGAAAGCTCAATTGCATATTGTGACCAATCTAAAACTTCAGAGAATCATCAGAAGCAAGTCTTGGAAGTAAACACTCTAGTCGAAATAATCCAATTCCAGCACTGTTGGTTTGAATGCCATGCATGGTGAGGATTAGCTCCCAGGAACGTATATGTCCAAAGTGTTTCCAGCCTAGGGAAAGGTAGAATCTGTTAAACTTATAACTGTCTCTAACAACAATAACGACCCTGGAAAATCAACAGATCGTGACGATTGTATAAGCTGAAATTTTAGCTCCTCCATCTTTTGATACACAAACTGTACATAGCAAATGCCAAAATGTTTTACTATATATTGTATAATGGCTTGATCAAAAGACATACTCTAGCTGAAACACCTCGCTTCCCGCAACATTGGTTTAACTCATTGCATGGCATGGATTCCATTATTGTGACAAATCATAGGATTTGAGCTCTATTAAGATTTCATGTGTAAATTTTTTTGTGTAAGCAAAAGAAGCTCGTAATCTCAGATTTTGTTTTTCATAGTTGGTCTTGAGGAAAGGCAAGCTTGGATTGTGCTTCAGGCAATGCATGAAGTTGTCTTTTAACAACTCACCACCTCCCTTGTGACTTCTATATATAGGGAGTCCACTTTCACTTAAAAAATATCACCTTCAAGGGTTGTCCTAGGATATCATATCTTTCTATTAAAGCAAACCATCCTTTTGTGGATTTCATATATCATATATTTCTATTAAAGCAAACCATCCTTTTGTGGATTTCATAGTACTACAGAGAAACATACTACAAAATACAAAAGTCATCAATGTCCCAATCTCTTATTGATATCCAATAAAAGAAAGAGTCAATGTTTGCATCTTCTAGACTCGCTAAATTAGTTATTGTATATTAAGTCTTTTAACAAACAGTGTAAGCTTCAATTTTATTTAAATGAATAATTGTTTCCATTTGTAAAGACAATATTTTTCAAGTAATAACTTTGAAATTTACTTTGTATCCACTAACACATTTAACAATTTTCCTTATACAACAACCTCCAATGTAGTCATTATTGAGTTGTCTTTAACATTTCCTAATTGGTTGACATTAACCTTCATCATATTCACTACACCTAACTCTGGCATACATCATGTTCCAACGTCATTTTCATTCTCCCTTGTTCATAACCCATGATAATGATAAGTTGTAAGGAAATGAAAGAGACAAGGTTATTAAAAAACAAATCACTTTGTTTCTTTTTCCCTCTAATTCTACCTTTATTGCAGTTAGGTATACATTGTTTTTGGTTCTTTGTTCATCTTCTCCTTGTACCTATTATCAATATTCTTACAGTTTTATCAAACCCTCATAATCTGCATTACATTGATTTAATTTTGTAAATTATATCCCTATAATCTACATTACATTGATTCAATTTTGTAAATTATATACCTATAATCTGCATTACAATGATTAAATCCTCAATATGAGTTGCTTCTTTAGATGCCTTGATAGTGTCAAGAAGCTCTTGTGAAATATTTGTTCTATGCCTCAATGGCCTCCACTTAGAGTGGCTTCTGAATTCTTCATAATTTGGTGGCATTGTTCTTGTTACAACATACACTCCATTCACAAATTTATCACAAATAAATCACATTGGCATTGTTAGACATGCTTTCAATTATAATCTATAAATGCGAGAAATGAGATTTTATGATCCTTTTATCACGACAAATACTCCATACACAAATTCCTCTGTAATAAATTACAATGCCATTGTTAGACATGTTTTCAAATATAGTCTGTCATTGTTAGACATGTTTTCAAATATAGTATGTGAATGTGAGAATTACGATTTTATTATCTTTTCAATATTGTGTATGACTGAGATCAAGAGCCACATAAATGCCATCGAAAAGTAAAAATGCCAAGATAAAGATAGAACTAGAAAGAATGTTGTCCTCTAGTCAACTCAGATACACATTGCTTCCAAATGAAACTCTAGCCAAAAGCCCATCTAAGAAGCAACTTTATGGAGGTTCCAACGTTTATTAGTAATAAAAAAAGTAGAATTTTTTTATACAATTTTCTTGTTCCTTTACACCATGTCACTTTCGGTGTCTTTTTCTTCTTTTCACTGAGTTCTGTGATCAATCTATGCATATTTGGTTTTTATTTATCAATCTATCATTAGCTTAGTGCATATAATGAATGATTGCATTTTTACTTCTGAATCGCAGATTTGAATTTGAAAATTGCATCGTTTTTAGGAGCATATCATTCATCAAAAATTAAAAGTTAGGAATTTGCATTAATTTCATATTTACTTTCCTTGTAGAGTCATAACACCATTGGTTTCATCACCATATACCTTTTTGAGTAATCACAGCCATAAAATCAATGCTATAATTTAAAATTTATTAGTAACGATTTTATTTTCTAGGGTGTACAAACTAGCTTAGGATTTAGTGCCTTGGAATAGGATTTTGTGAGTAAAATTCTCCAAGGAAATTAAATCAACATATGTGTCTGAGTTAGGGAGTGGAGAAATCCATTGTATAATTGGTAAGATTAGGAGGCTCCGCTCACACCGGAGTTAATGATGAGGTCGCGCGAAGTTGGTTGAAGGGATATCCCCCGAATACTCGCCTAGCGTCAGAGATATTTTTGTGGATTTATTCATATTTGGGGATCTTGCTAGTGCCCATACCTCCGTGAGAGGCGGTTCTTTAAAGGTTTCGAGCTTTTCTACCCTGCCCATATGGTGATATGGATTTACGACTGCTCGCCTGTGCATCGATTATACAGTGGTTTATTAGTTGCTTGACTTAGGTATCTCATAGGTTACTTGCAGGGGTTATTCTGTAGGTACCCTAGGTCAGATAAGGGTCGAACAACACACAACCTTTATGGAGGATTACCTCTCTGGGGGGATCTGACCGACTGGTTGTTAAGCCCATGAGGGCCCTTATAACTAATTATGTTACCTCCGATCTTTAGTAGGGAGTCTCAGGTCCCTCTTGGACGAGACATACCTTCTTTAGGGAGGGAGGCCACTCAACCACTTCAACTCGTTTGTATGCATATTGGCCGTTTGACTTTTGGTGTGCTTTTTGCTTACTAGTTGGCCTTAGGATATATTTTTTATCTTTAGAGTCTTAAGTCATCGTGGAGTCGGACTGATCGCCCCGCCGGTCCCGTCGCTTGTTACAATTACCACTGGATTTCGTGTCCTTGCCTTCTAAAAGGAATACAGTCATTATACCTGGTACACACACATCCACCATTCAGACTTGTGATTCTACAAGGATGAGCATTGAACCCATTCTGCATAATTCTAGGAGCCCTTCGACTCCCATACCCATTATAGTTAATGGCACACCTTCGACTCCTGCAACCTCCATAGTTGTAGTACCAGAGGCACCAATCATTACTATAGCCTGGCCTATAGTTAATGCTCATGCTACTACCTTGAACCCCTTTGGGTCTCTTGGCCACTCACCGGGCTACAATGTTCAATCCATCCCTATGGCTTCTAGTCCATTTTCTTATGGTATGCCTAACTTCACCTCATAGTTTTCGAGCTCCATCCCAGCTGTTGGCCCTAATGCTAGCATTGAGCTTGGGGGAAGTACACCTCCTTACACTCCTTTTTCATTTGGTGGATCTCAAATCCCTCAAATGACTCCTAATATGGTAGGTACGCCTACTTTTGAACCTGGGTCCAATCCCTGTGATTGACAATTCTCAGTCGACAATTGAGAATATTGGTGTTGGAATGTATTCTTCCCTTATGGGTAATTTCAATTTCTCAACACCAAACCATCACATTTATGCCATGTCTAGTAGGCTTGTCTCGACTGGGAGGTCCATTCCTTTCCGTACATCTTATTTTAATAATCCATGAAACCTACCTTCCCTGACTTTGTCTTGTGAAGAACAGTTGCATGCTGGGATGGCCATGACACTATCAGCAGCAGAGATCGCGTATCAGGTTGTTCTTGACTCTTCTACTGATCCTGATCATGTTCCATCGCCAATGGATGAGGAGGATCTCGCGTTCAGGCCCGTATGGGCCACCTCGTTGTCTTGTTCACATGATTGCCTCGATGGGACTTTTCCTTCGGATGAAGCCATCATCGAAGCCATGAATGGTTCCGACAAACCTTGGGATGATATGCATCATCGCTCTTATTTTCTCCCGTAGCTTGAAAGAATCGAACAAGATGACTTTCGATCTACTTTGAGTGAGATAGTTGGTCACGCCGTAGTTCCACTTGATACGCATGAAATTTATGCCGAAGGAAATATGGCTAGCATTTCTCCTATCGTCCAGATCGACATCTCTCGTACCCCTGGTAAGGTTGAAAATGTAAATATCGGTGTAGATTGTTCGCCAGAAGAAATTCTGATCTACACCGAGCTCTTCAAGGAATTTCAAGATGTATTTGCTTGGTCCTATGAATATATTCCAGGGATCGACCCTCGTATTGTCGAACATGAAATTAAAATGTATCTGGATGCTAAACCTGTTCAACAACGTCTTAGAGTTGTCAACCCTCAAAAGACCCCGACTATTAAGCAAAGGTGGAGAAGCTACTTAATGATGGCTTCATCTACCCAGTTCCTTTAACCGAATGGGTATCCTGTTAGAATATGATGGACGTGCTCATTTAACCATAGACAATATCACTATTTTCACCCAACCATAGGTCGAAGCCACCCCCGAGCACCTTAAACTTGATAGAGAATCATTCTGGAAGAAAACCCTAGGCTAGATAGCCAAACAAAGGGTGGTGCACCTTTCTCCAAGGATAGCGCACCAAGCAAGAGTAACAAGAGCTGATTAGAGAGTCCAAACCATAACCAAGAGATAGTCCAAGCCAAAACCGAAATATACTAGTTGCAACAACTGCAACGACAAATCTCCGACAAAATTGTGCACAAACTGTCCAACTGCAGTGCACACAAGTGTTGCCTCTGTAGTTATGAGAATATTGGCCAGAATGAATATTGGCCTCCTGTATTTATACTAATTTTGGCAGACATCCTGGGTCGACTTCTCATTCTGGGTACTAATTCTTTAGTATATAACATTTCCTTTAGCCGACTTCTTCTCTTGGAAGCTAATAACCAAATACAAGTCATTCTCTTGAGATGACTTGTCTTCTAGGGTTATTATCCAACTAATTAGGGTTTCTTCTTGCTTCCCGAAATATTCTATTCTCGTTAGGTTTACACATGGAGGTAAATACCTCCCGTAGCTACCATAATATCAACACTCCCTCCTAGCTAGGGAGGTATTGTAGGTAATGGTCTTGAGCACAAACATACCATTCACCCAGTAGCATCAACATAGTCGTATAGATTATCTCATGATTAGATCATGAGAACCATCATCACTATCAATGTCATCAACTACATCATCTCTCGAAACCATACTCCATCTGAGTAATCATACATGATGTTGGATAATTCACTCACTCCATAGAGTGACACAAGAACCATTCTTCTAATCCAGACATATGTCCTAAAAGAATAAATTTCCCAGACCATTTTTCGTCTAGGGAAACTCTATCCATTGATCATCCATCTCGCTGATAATCATTTCCAACACTACTGATAGTCTTCAAGGCAATCAGAACAATGTCATTCAATAGAACACAACTGTGTCTATCCATAGTAGTACACAACTACAATCCAATGGTACACTACCACACCAACTAGCACACAGATACTTGATCAGTGACATATAATCACAATCAGTGGAACACATCCACCACAGTAGTATACATCCACTGTCCGGAGACATATAGTCTCCATAACAATCATATCATCTGATATCAACCTACACATAAATCATTGTTATGATATAAATTGAATCATCTGGGCCATTCTTCCACTCACATCTGTGAGATATGGAAGAGCATCTGCCCTCGGAAGGTCCAACATCAATGATGAGCTATCTAGACTATTCTTCTCAAGTAAGGAAGAATTACTGTCTCGATTTTTGAGCCTAGACCATTCACCTATTTGGGCCATTCCTCCGGCACTAAACAAAGTGCAACCTGGAGAGAATGAGTTTTCCCTAGGGAATGCCTCTCCCTGATTGTTGAACCCGGACCATTCACCTATCTAGGCCATTCCTCTAGCACTAAATAAAGTGCAACCTAGAGAGAATGAATCTGACCTAGGGAATGACAGTCCGGACCATTTCCTAAGGAAATGATTGTCCTGCACCAACCTCCAAAACAGGCCATTCTTCAAAACTGCTCACAACTATGAGCTTCGAAAGAATGACTGTCCGGCGAGGCAGACTAGTCTTCTTGACCACTACTGAGAGTGACCGTCAAGAAGAGAGACTATCCTAGACGATTCCCAATGTTGACCACAAGGGGAATAATTGTCTATGGTACATCAACAATCCATCGAACCATGTTCATTACGAAAATGACCGTTTGATCTGGACCATTTTTCGAATTGGAAAATGCTTATCCGTAAAAAATCTCAAACCACTTTCTGAATTGGAAAGGAACTTCTCATCTTGGACCATTTTTCAAACTGAAAAATGATTGTCCATAAGTCAATAACACATTAGTGCTCCCTCCCAACCTAGAGGTCAAAACCAACAGTCGCAAGATGGTGACTGTCTATGTATCAATATGGTCGATGCAAAAATCTATGAAGCCACTCTATCTCGAGACTATAGTTCTAAACAAACTATTCCTGGTCTAGAATCTCCTCCTCCTCCTTCTTCGGAGATGACTTTACATATTGAGAAACCAGAGCCACCACCTCATATACCAAAAGGAGTACTAAAGCAGTCTACCCATAATACAAATGCTAGAGCCGCCGAAAACTACTCTATTATTGAGGACTTGGGCCAAACCCCTTGTGCGATGTCAGCTTTGGAGGTACTCCAGACGTGTCCCTCATAGAGGAATGCCTTACTCTCTGCTCTAGGAGCTCTAGAACCTAGTAGCTCAAAGGTCATCAAGTTTGATGTCATAGATGTTAAGCCTCTCTTGCCTTACCATGTGGCTTTCCAAATCCATGTGTAGTATTCAAAGTATACCATCAAACGTGCGGTTGTTGATGAAGGCATTGCTATGTGTGTGATGTCCCTGGCCTGTTGGAAAGCTCTCGGTTCCCCAAATATTTCCAAGTCATCGAACATGTTGACTGCATTTTACGGTCATTCCTTCTGCCCTCATGGTATTCTCCCTACCTTTATGGTCCAGTTAGGTGGGAAGACAGTAGAGGTGGAGGTAGAAGTAGTTGATGCACCTCTTGATTATAACTTGTTACTAGGTCACAATTGGACTTATGCTATGATCGTTTTCATGTCGTCTGTCTTCCATACTCTTTGCTTTCCTCACGAACTGAAAATCATGATGATCGATCAGTTGTCCTTTGCGTGCTCTAGTCCTAATGCATCTCTTGGATAGTCAATCCCTATGATTGACAATTCTCAGTCGACAACTGAGAATATCAGTGTTGGAATGTATTCTTCCCTTATGGGTACTTTCGATTTCTCAACACCAAAACATCACGTTTATGCCATGTCTAGTAGGCTCGTCTCGATTGGGAGGTCCATTCCTTTCTGTACATCTTATTTTAATGATCCGTGGATCCTACCTTCCCCGACTTTGTCTTATGAAGGACAGTCGCATGTTGGGATGGCCATGCCACTATCAGCAGAAAAGATTGCATATCAGGTTGTTCTTGACTCTTCTTCCGATCCTGATCCTGTTCCCTCACCAACATATGAGGAGCATCCCGCGTTTAGGCCCATGTGTGCCACCTCATTATCTTGTTCACATGATTTCCTTGATGGTACTTTTCCTTCAGACGAATCCATCATCGAAGCCATGAATGGTTCCGACAAACCTTGGGATGATATGCATCACCACTCTTATTTTCTCCCTGAGCTTGAAAGAATCGAACAAGACGACTTTCGATCTACTTTGAGTGAGATAGTCGATCAGGCCGTAGTTCCACTTGATATGCATGACATTTATGCCGAAGGAAATATGGCTAGCATTTCTCCTACCATCCAGATCGACATCTCTCATACCCCTGGTAAGGTTGAAAATGTAAATATCGGTGCAGATTGTTCGCCAGAATAAATTCTGATCTACACTGAGTTCTTCAAGGAATTTTAAGACGTATATTCTTGGTCCTATGAAGAGATGCCAGGGATTGACCCTCATATTGTCGAACATGAAATTAAAATGTATCTGGATGCTAAACCTATTCAACAACGTCTTAGAGTTGTCAACCCTCGCAAGGCCCCTGCTATTAAGTCAGAGGTGGAGAAGCTACTTAATGTTGGCTTCATCTACCTGGTTCCTTTAACCGAATGGGTATCCTGTTAGAATATGATGGATGTGCTTATTTAACCATAGACACTATCACTATTGTCACCCAACCATAGGCCGAAGCCACCCCCGAGCACCTTAACCTTGACAAAGAATCATTCCAGAAGCAAACCCTAGGCTAGATAGCCAAACAAAGGGTGGCACACCTTTCTCCAAGGATAACGCACCAAGCAAGAGTAACAAGAGCTGATCAGAGAGTCCAAACCATAACCAAGAGATAGTCCAAGCCAAAACCAAAATCTGCTAGTTGCAGCAACTGCAACGACAACTCTCCTCCAAAATTGCGCAAAAAATGTCTAATTGCAGTGCGCACAAGTGTTGCCTCTGTAGTTATGAGAATACTGGCCAGAATGAATACTGGCCTCCTGTATTTATACTAATTTTGGCAGACTGCCTGGGTCGACTTCTCATTCTGGGTACTAATTCTTTAGTATATAACATTTCCTTTAGCCGACTTCTTCTCTTGGAAGCTAATATGCAAATACAAGTCATTCTCTTGAGCTAACTTGTCTTCTAGGGTTATTGGCCAAATAATTAGGGTTTCTTCTTGCTTCCTGGAATATTCTATTCTCGTCAGGTTTACACGTGGAGATAAATACCTCTCTCAGCTACCATAATATCAACACTCCCTCCTAGCTAGGGAGGTATTGAAGGTAATGGTCTTGAGCACAAACATACCATTCACCCGGTAGCATCAACATAGTCGTATAGATTATCTCATTATTAGATCATGAGAACCATCATCACTATCAATTTCATCAACTTCATCATCTCTCGAAACCATACTCCACCTGAGTAATCAGACATGATGCTGGATAAGTCTTTCACTCCATAGAGTGACACAAGAACCATTCTTCTAATGCAGACATATGTCCTAGAAGAATAAATGTCCTAGACCATTTTCCATCTGGGGGAAACTTTGTTCATTGATCATCCATCTAGCTGATAATCATTTCCAACCCCGATAGTCTTCAAGGCAATTAGAATAATGTCATTCAATAGAACACAACTGTATCTATCGATAGTAGTACACAACTACAATCCAATGGTACACTGCCACACCAAGTAACACACAGATACTTGATCAGTGACATATAGTCACAATCAGTGGAACACATCCACCATAGTAGTATACATCTATTATCCAGAGACATACAGTCTCCATAACAATCATATCATCTGATATCAACCTGCACATAAAACATTGTTATGATATAAACTGAATCATCTGGTCCATTCTTCCACTCACGTCTGTGAGGTCTGGAAGAGCATCCACCCTCAGAAGGTCAAACATCAATGATTAGATATCTAGACTATTCTTCTCAAGCAAGGGAGAATAACTGTCCCGATTTCTGAGCCTATACCATTCACCTATCTCGGCCATTCCTCCGACACTAAACAATGTGCAACCTGGAGAGAATGAGTTTTCCCTAGGGAATGCCTGTCCCTGATTGCTTAACCCAAAACATTCACCTATCTAGGCCATTCCTCCAGCAATAAACAAAGTGCAACCCGGAGAGAATGAATATGCCCTAGGGAATGATTGTCCAGACCATTTCCTTAGGAAATGACTGTCCTGCACCAACCACCAAAATGGACCATTCTTCGAAACTGCTCACAACTATGAGCTTTGAAGGAATTATTGTTCGACGAGGTGGACCAGTCTTCTTGACCACTACTGAGAGTGACCGTCAAGAAGAGAGACTGTCCTAGACCATTCTCAATGTTGACCATAAGGGGAATAACTGTCTATGGTACATCAACAATCCGTTGAACTATTTTCATTACGAAAATGACCGTTCTATCTGGACCATTTTTCAAACTGGAAAATGCCTGCCCATTAGAAATCTCAAACCACTTTCCAAACTGGAAAGAAACTGCTCATCCTGGACCATTTTTCGAACTAAAAAATGACTATCCATAAGTCAATAACACATCAGTGGTCCCTCCCAACCTGGGAGTCATCTCTTCCTTCTTCAATAAGGAAGTCGTCTCCATGAGCTCCAACTTGAGTACTCAAACTCTTTCATCTTGGATAGAGGCTTTACCAAAATGTCTGCTTATCTGCTCATCTGTGGAGATATATATTGGAGAACCACTTTCTCTTTTCTGGAGTTCATCATGGAGAATGTAATGCTTGATATCAATGTACTTCAGTCTTTCTGGAACACTGGTTTTCTGAAGACTTCATATAGCTCTAATCATTACAATATATCATAGTTGAATTTAGCTCTTTTGTTTCCTGCTAGCTCATAACATCGTGGCAAGGCTCAAACTGGAACATATCCATGTGGAACTTCTTCTGTCACCATGAGAGTTTTTCATAGATTGACAAACCATAATCTTGGAGTTCTGAGTAACTATTCTGATACAGTATCTCTGTTATAGAAAGTTTTCACCACGCTTCTACTGTGCATTGGAGGTTCTCCACCAAGTTGTCTTCTTCCATCTGTATGCAAGGGTCTCTTTCTGGTATACCTCAAAGCTTTGAGGTTGCTCTACATATGCTCTTTGCTCAATTATTCTAGAGAACAGTCTTGTATTCATCTTATGTAAACTCCAACCCATGGATATTGCAGACGATATAATGGCTCATGTGGAGGTATGTCTGGTTTATTGGAATAAGAAATCATCATAGTCTTCTCCCTCCATCTGGGAGAACCTCTAGTTCTGGATCTCGCAATGCTTGCACTCATAAGTCTTCCATACACCGTTCTTTATCACATCTTTCATTTCCTCTGCTTGATTGATTTTAGTGAGTTCAGATCAGGCTGGTAGTCTTGTGATCCTTGATACAATGACTGGTTGTTCTGAGTTTTCGGGCCTCTGTTAGACCCAACCCACTTACATAGGTCCTTTCTCCAAAGGCGCAGGTCATATGAGACCCACAGACCTTCTCCTATGCGTTGTTGAAATCTCAATGCCAAACGGGCACCAACTCTTCTCTGTCGAGCCCTGACTCCCTTATGACCACCAGCAGTGACCACACGCTCGAGTGAAAGGCGCATCATGATTTTTTGTTTCACGACTTTGAGAGTGTTTCTACCTTCGTTCCACTGATATCCTAAATCATGATGACTCGAGATCTACGGTCCAGCTCTTCCCTTGATCGACGGTTGCAATCAAGTCAACGTTTCACATCTCGCGACTTTGGGATCTCCTTACCTTCGCTCTCTCGATAGCCGAAATTCTGATGCTTCAGGTTTGACGGTCCATATCCTCCCTCATCCAACGATCACGATGGTTTCAGGACTTCGTGACTCACGAAGTCGAAAGACTTGTCACCCCAAATCTTTCGATCCCCGAAATGCCGATATTTCGTCCTGGACAACCAGCGGTCCAGATCCTTCCTGGATCCAATGACTTAGATTAAGTCATGAATTCGTGTCTCACGAATCCTTACGACTCAACCTTTGAATTCCTCCAAGCACGAGTCAGTGAAACGCTAGACGTTCGCCACACGTCCCTCCCGATGGACGGTTCCGATTCTCTGGTGTTCATATTGAATGACTGAGATTTCTCCCCTTTCTATACTTGCACTTTCTTCAGACTTAGAAGACTCTCTAAGTATTTGATGTTTTGAACCATTGTTCTTTCGACAGGTTCGATGCTTGGGCCTCCTTAACACTTATGAAAAGCGTTACTCCTCCTGAGCTTGGTCTGTGAGGACTTCAATTTCCCGCGCACTACTTGCGTCTCTGGGATTTCGATTACTCGGAATCCTAAGGATTTCTCAAAGAGAAATTCCTCCCGCCTTTTTGGTGTTATCCTTCTCCGATTCTCTGACTTCTTTCCAGCCTCCTCGACCTTTAGTTGAACCTCGGATCTGTGCACTCCTTGAACCAGATCTTTACACAAGTTCAAGTTCCTTGCGGATGACTGTGCACGCCTTGCACGAGTCTCTTTGCATTCCATTCAAAGGGAAAAGTATATGTGTTATCTCTTCTGAGCTTTGGAATTGAAACAAATCCCGCTAACGCACTCCTTACGTTTTGTGTGCACACCTTTCACTACTTCCATAGAAGAGAAACAATTGAAACTTATCCTAACATTCACAGTTCCATTCACTCATAAAAAAACACAAACACAGAGAATTGCAAACAATGTTCACACCATACATTGGATCAATTTTCCTCTGTTCTATTCATAAGTGAAGATGGTTACAACTGTGATTCAAAACTAAAACTGGAAACTAAAATCTCCTTCTAACTTGTTTCTACTCGCTTGCATCTCTCTATATTTCTAACTAATTGACTAGCCTCATTCGGGCGTACAAAACCTCTATTTATCATAGGGTTCTTAGGGTTTCCCCTGGCTACTTGTCTACTCTACAACTTAGCCTAACCACTATCTTGGATCAGTCACATTCCAGAGCTGGAGTGGAATCTCCCACTTCACTCGTAATCGTTCAAGCGTGCCTCCACAATTTTCCCACTGAGTTCAAACGTGCCTCAAAATATTAATTCCGGCGCAGAGTTAAGGCGGTCTTCAAAATATCTGCTACAATTGCCAGTGTTGAGCTTTCGTATAGATTCCTTGATGTTGGTGGGTTTTTCTCCCTGTGGTTGACAACGATGCTCCTGCATCATACTCCCCTTGACAAAAATTCATGGACTCCTGTCCATGAGCTCCTGCACTGACTTTCCATGCTTCTGGATAACAACTTCATTTTCCCAACTAACATCTTCAATTGGGTGTCCCTTCCACTTGACCAGATATTAAAAATAGGTCTTCCCCTTGGTCTTCTTGCCAATCCTCTGATCAACAATCTTCTCCATCTGCGGTCTTTCTGCTACCGGCATTTGTTTTTCCCACTGAATCTTCTCTTGATTTTCAGATCCCTCTATGCCATCACTCCTGTAAGGATATAGTTCTGCAACATTGAATATGGGCGATATGCCCACACCATATGGAAAATCAATCTCATAGGCGTTTGCATCAAACTTCCTCAAGATCTTACAGGGTCCTATCTTCTTCATCTTTTACTTGTTATATGTTCCCCTAGGGAACCCTTGTTTCCTGAGATGTGCCATAACCTGGTGTCCTACTTCAAATTGAAGTTCTTTGTGATGTTGATTCGCTCTGCGCGTGTACTCCTGGTTTGAATTCTGCAACTGTCCTCTTATCTGGCTATGGAACCTCTGCATTTCTGCAACAAAATCTTCTGCTCCAACGCTCCTGATCTCACTCTGTTCCAAGTCTCTCAACTCAGATACTCCTCTAGGTTGTATTCCATACAATATTTGGAATGGGCTCTTTCCAGTGCTCCTGTTTGGTGAATCGTTGCATGCAAATTCTTCTTGCGACAGAATCTGATCCCACTGATTATTGTGTTCAGTGACCAAACTCCTTAATAAGTTTCCCAAACTTCTGTTTACCACCTTAGTCTGTCCATCCATCTAAGGGTGATAGGATGAGCTGAAGGAAAAATCTATCCCCAACATCTTCCATAGTGTTCGCCAAAAGTGACGAAAAATTTTGTGTCTTTGTCTGAGACAATGCTCCTAGGTAGGCCACCGATATCCACCTGAATCATTCCTCCCTCCTTAGGAAGAAATGGTCTCCATTGTGTTGAGTGATCAAGGGAGAGGGAAAAGAGTTTATTGAATCTACATCTTAATGAGCTACTTGCTTTGCTGGAAAAGTTGCATTGCTTAGCTTGTTAAAGGTTGTCACGAACCTGTGGCTGGAAAGGTTGGACCTTTTTAACCAATCTGGATACATAAGATGCCTTTGTGTAGAAGGAATCTTTATGCTTTCTTGCAATCTTTTCGACCTGCTTCTGTTGGATAGAAGGTGCTTAGATAGAGGCTGCAGTGGTTGTAGTGTCCTTCTGTTCACCTTTTGAACAGATTGTGAAAAAGATGAATTTTGTAGTATGAGACAGTACCTTGCGGCACTGTTTAGGTAAGACAATAGTCAGAACTGTTAGAATAATAGGTGTGCTCATTTCACCATAGACAATATAGCAATATTTTCAGCCAACTATAGGTCGAAGCCACCCGTGAGCACTTTAACCTTGACGGAGAGAATAATTCCGGAAGCAAACCCTAAAACCAATAGCCAATCAAGGTAGCGTACATCTCTCCATAGATAGCGTACCATGAAGAAATTCCAAACCATAATCAAGAGAAAGTCCAAGACAAAACTACAATATTCCAGTTGTAGCAGCTGTAGCATCAACTCCTCTCCACAATTGTGCACAACTGGTTTTCTGCAGTTATGAGAGAGTGAGACCCAAATGATCTCTAGCGCCCTGTATTTGTACTGCTCCATCTTATCTTTCTGGGCCAACTTCTCTTCCTAGGCACTAATAACTCAATATTAATTATTTCATTAAGTCGACTAGTCTTCTAGAGTTATTATCCAAGTCTTTAGGGTTTCTCTTTCTTCTCGGAATATTCTAGTCTCAACAAGATTACATGTAGAGGTTAATACCTCACGTAGCTACCATAATATCAACAGGAACTACCTATGGTATCCTATAGAGATGACCCCCCAGAGTAACAATGAAACTACAGGGTTGAGACTCATAAATAGCATTGCGCTTCCACATATATGGTTGTCCCAAAAGAACATCACAGACATCCAGCGAGGAAACATCACATAATACCTCATCCTTGAAGGGTTGGATTCCATATTACAATTGACACTGCTGGCTGACATGAATATCTCATCCCTGGCGAAGCCACCCGATGTTGTATGGTTGCGGGTGTGGTGTTGTCGACAATCCCAACCGTTTGACGACCTCTGCTGAGATGAGGTTCTTCTGGCTTCCAATATCAACAATAAAATGCAGCGGGGTCTCCTTCACCCACATCTGTGAATGAAAAAGGTGTTCCGCCTCTTTAGGATCTACTGGTTCTTTTGGTTGAATTGTTGCGGTCGCGACAATAGTAGTGGGGTTTGTGTCGATGATATGTCTTCTACCAGTATTTTCTTAATCAAATTCCGAATCAAGGTTCGGCTCCTTGTCTTTGATCTCAGCCACCAAATACTGTTTTGAGCGACATTCATCAATGTGCCGGGGGATTTTGCGGAAATCACACCATTTTCCAGTTTCCTTCATCCTTTCGTTACCCTTCTTTTCCTATGGCTTGGACTAGTTTTCTGAAGGCTAGTTGTTAGGGTCATCTTTACCATCCTTTGGTTGTTTCGGATTTGCAGACCAGAGCTCCCGCTTGTTCTGGTTCTTAAATTTCTGAATGATTTTAACAACATATTAATAAGCAAAACCCAGTGATGAGATGTCTAGAAAATCCATTTCAGTTTGGATGTATCTGTGTAGAGCCCCATGGTATTTCATAACCAGATGTGGCTAAAAGTCTTTGATACCCAGCTTGGTGCGCAAGGTATGGAAGGTATTGGTGAACTACAAAACTGCTTGGCCCCTCTCTTATTGCAGTGTGGTCCATCTCATGTACTGGTCGTCATAGTTTCCAACAAGGTAATATTGTTCCTTGACTGCATCCACAAAAAATTCCCAAGTGGGCTCGGCCCCATATATTCCCAACTCCTCTATGGAAATTTTCTCCCAGTAAGTTTCCCACCAATGTTTGACATGGGGGAGAGCCTTAAGGAGTGAGAAGGTGATATTTTCCGTGTTAGAGAAATTATGAACAGAGAAATAACCTTCTAGATGATTTAACCATTTTTCTAGGGCTTCTGTCCTTCAAATATGGGAATATAAAAATTAACTTGTACCTTGAAAGGTGAGGTACATCCAAAGTGGTCTCTTGACGAAGATGCACCAATTGTTATCGGCAGACATTGAAGGATCTGGGAAAAATTCTCCATCATTTCATCTCTCTGTCGCATGAGAGCTTGCTCAAGCAACATATTAATAGAATCATCTGCTCTATCATTTTTATTTTCTTTCATCATGGAGGGTTTCTTGGGCGTGCGAGAGTGATTTTCCTCAAGAGAGACAAGATCGAGACCCAACTTGCTATACTCAGACCTCTTCGGGGACATGCACTTAAAAAAATGATCAAGAGCATGTGCCTTAAAGTCGATTATGTTAGGTAGTATGTGACGGAGGAGGAGGCAATTGGATTTTGATCATCCACAACTTCAAAGGAAGGGTGGCTCACCTGATCAATGGCCACTGCTCTCTCAATAATGGGTTCTTTTAATTTCAGGTAATTTTTACTATGATTTCATTTGACCTCTGTTGTCACAGACACCATAGTTTCTTTTTTTTAAATAATTTGAGCAATTCAAATATATATCTGTCTATCTCAATCTCAAGTCTCATGCATGACCTTCCTTTCATTCTGTCAAAATTATTCAGCGTTTCCTTGAGGGTTTGGTTTGATTTTTTAATGCTCTGTTGTTGTAATGGATAGGAACCTCAATCTAGAAAGAGTGATCAATGCTCTCTCTCAATAATAGCGGGGCTTCAATTCCAGGTACATTCCTTAGTCCTTTCATTTCAGAAATCCTATGTCCAGATTTTTTTTTCTGTTAATTTGAGCGATCCCATGTCAAACGTTGCAATGATGGGAATGGCTCATTGAAATCATCTCAATACTTTAGTTTCTCCATTTTTCTTTCTGTCAATTTCAGTGATCACATGTCCAATCTTGCAATGATGGGAAGGGATAGGGTATCCCATAGCCAATAGTGTTTATTGTTTTTGCTTCCCCATTAGTTTAGTGTCTCTTGACAACATCATTTATTTATCTTTGTTTTGTGTGTGATAGATGATCTATATGTCTGTCTAGGGACATGCCATCGATATGTGTGAGATTTATATGTTTGTCTAGGCAACACATTCAAAACACATGCCCATGAAATTTTCTTAAAGCATTTGGTTAATCTGTGAAGAAAAAAGTATCCATCCACCTATAACAAATGGATAAGCATAGCTGACTTTCTTTATCTATTTGTATGTTTCAAAGATATGATTTCTAGGTTTTGGTAGCAAATTCTACCTTTAAAAATCGCTCCAGACCACAAATCTGGTGGACCATCGGCCATACAGTCGCTACAGCAATCCAGAGGCCAACAATAATAAAATAAGGCATTTACTTGTGTTGTAACAGAGTCTTCATGGGATCTATTTTTCTAGTCTTTGGTTTCTTATGATGCCATAAGATATGGACCCAATGGTTGCTAGAGAAATCCAACCTGGTCATTTACTTGTCTATCGCAACATAGGTGTTGCCTAAATTTCCCTCATGAGATGTTTTTCTAGACTCTGTCTTCTCACAGTGGTGTTCGGGCACAATTTCAACAACTCTCAATTGACAGTAAATAGAAAGAGGTGATAGCCAACTAGAAGCATCCAAAGCCTCCATAGATGACCACCTTTGGCTCAAGTGGCACAAGTAGTGGAACAAGTTCAATTGTATATGCCAGTCTCCATAGATCCATAGTGCCAGAGCATCCAAAGCCTCCATAGTGCCAGAGCATCCAAAGCCTCCATAGTGCCAGAGTAGTGGAACAAGTTCAATTGCCAGAGTAGTGCCACTTTAGAAGCTTCTATAATAGATGGGTTATCATTGGAAATACTAATCACCAAATTCTCACATAGATCCGTATAGAACTCTCACAAGCATTTTCAGAAAATCTAAATCAACTGCACTAAGGATTTTCTCAGTGTGATCTGACCCACTTCCATGTCATCAACATAATCAGATTATTTTGCAGTGGAAGTCTTAAAATTATGGAGAATGCCCTCCAAAAGAAAACTTCCGTTAGTTTCAAAGACACATTGCAATGAAAGTGGCTTCTGTTGAACGTAATTTGAGATATTGCAATGAAAGTGGCTTCTGTTGAACTTAGCATGTCCAGAGAACTTCACTGATCACAACCTACTTCAGATTTGGAAATCGCTTCCAAAGAAAAGGAATGGACAACATTTGTGCCTGAAAGCTCAATTGCATATTGTGACCAATCTAAAACTTCAGAGCATCATCGGAAGCAAGTCTTGTAAGTAAACACTCTAGTCGAATTAATCCAATTCCAGCATTGTCGGTTTGAATGCCATGCATGGTGAGGATTAGCTCCCAGAAACGTATATGTCCACAACATATAGTCCAAAGTGTTTCCAACCTAGGGAAAGGTAGAATCTGTTAAACTTATAACTGTCACTAACAACAATAACGACCCTGGAAAATCAACAGATCGTGATGGTTGTATAAGCTGAAACTTTAGTTCCTCCATCTTTTGATACACAGACTGTACATAGCAAATGCCAAATTTTTTTACTTTATATTGTATAATGTCTTGATCAAAAGACATACTCTAGCTGAAACACCCCACTTCCAGCAACATTGGTTTAACTCATTGCATGGCATGGATTCCATTATTTGTGTAAGCAAAAGAAGCTCGTAATCTCAGATTTTGTTTTTCATAGTTGGTCTTGATGAAAGGCAAGCTTGGATTGTGCTTCAGGCAATGCATGAAGTTGTCTTTTAACAACTCACCACCTCCCTTGTGACTTCTATATAGGGAGTCCACTTTCACTTAAAAAATATCACTCTTCTACCGATCCTGATCATGTTCCCTCGCTAATAGATGAGGAGGATCTCGTGTTTAGGCCCGTGTGGGCCACCTCGTTGTCTTGTTCACATGATTGCCTCAATGGGAATTTGCCTTTGAACGAAGCCATCATCAAAGCCATGAATAGTTCCGACAAACCTTGGGATGATATGCATCACTGCTCTTATTTTCTCTCGGAGCTTGAAAGAATCAAACAAGATGACTTTCGATATACTTTGAGTGAGATAGTCGGTCACACCATAGTTCCACTAGATATGCACGAAATTTATGTCGAAGGAAATATGGCTAGCATTTCTCCTATCATCCAGATCGACATCTCTCATACCCCTGGTAAGGTTGAAAATGTAAATATCGGTGCAGATTGTTCGCCAGAAGAAATTCTGATCTACATCGAGCTCTTCAAGGAATTTCGAGACGTATTTGCTTGGTCCTATGAAGAGATGCCAGGGATCGACCCTCGTATTGTCGAACATGAAATTAAAATGTATCCAGATGCTAAACCTGTTCAACAATGTCTTAGAGTTGTTAACCCTCTAAAGACCCTGACTATTAAGCAAAGGTGGAGAAGATACTTAATGCTGGCTTCATCTACCCAGTTCCTTTAACCGAATGGGTATCATGTTAGAATATGATGGATGTTCTCATTTAACCATATACAATATCACTATTTTCACCCAACCATAGGTCGAAGCCACCCTCGAGCACCTTAACCTTGACAGAGAATCATTCTGGAAGCAAACCCTAGGCTAGATAGCTAGACAAAGTGTGGCACACCTTTCTCCAAGGATAGCGCACCAAGCAAGAGTAACAAGAGATGATCAAAGAGTCCAAACCATAACCAAGAGATAGTCCAAGCCAAAACCAAAATCTGCTAGTTGCAGCAACTACAACGACAACTCTCCTCCAAAATTGTGCATAAACTATCCAACTGCAGTGCGCAGAAATGTTGCCTCTGCAGTTATGAGAATATTGGCCAGAATGAAGACTGGCCCCCTATATTTATACTAATTCTGGCAGACTGCCTGGGCCGACTTCTCATTCTGGGTACTAATTCTTTAGTATATAACATTTCCTTTAGCCGACTTCTTCTCTTGGAAGCTAATAACCAAATACAAGTCATTCTCTTGAGCTGACTTGTCTTCTAGGGTTATTAGCCAACTAATTAGGGTTTCTTCTTGCTTCCTGGAATATTCTATTATTGTTAGGTTTACACGTGGAGGTAAATACCTCCCACAGCTACCATAATATCAACACTCCCTCCTAGCTAGGGAGGTATTGAAGGTAATGGTCTTGAGCACAAACATACCATTCACCTGTTAGCTTCAACATAGTCGTATAGATTATCTCATGATTAGATCATGAGCACCATCATCCCTATCAGTGTCATCAACTGCATCATCTCTCGAAACCATACTCCATATGAGTAATCAAACATGATGTTGGATAAGTCACTCACTCCATAGAGTGACACAAGAACCATTCTTCTAATCCAGACATATGTCCTAGAAGAATAAATGTCCTGGACCATTTTTCATCTGGGGAAACTCTATCCATTGATCATCCATCTAGCTGATAATCATTTCCAACACTACCGATAGTCTTCAAGGCAATCAGAACAATGTCACTCAATAGAACACAACTGTGTCTATCCATAGTAGTACACAACTTCAATCCAATGGTACACTGCCACACCAACTAGCACACATATACTTGATCAGTGACATATAGTCACAATCAATGGAACACATCCAGCACAGTAGTATACATCCACTGTCCGGAGACATACAGTCTCCATAACAATCATATCATCTGATATCAACCTACACATAAATCATTGTTATGATATAAACTGAATCATCTGGGCCATTCTTTCACTCACATCTGTGAGATCTGGAAGAGCATCTACCCTTAGAAGGTCCAACATCAATGATAAGCTATCTAGATTATTCTTCTCAAGTAAGAAAGAATAATTGTCCCGATTTTTTAGCCTAGACCATTCACCTGTCCGGGCCATTCCTCCGACACTAAACAAAGTGCAACCTGGAGAGAATGAGTTTTCCCTAGGGAATGCCTGTCCCTGATTGCTGAACCCGGACCATTCACCTATCTAGGCCATTCCTCCAGCACTAAACAAAGTGAAACCTGGAGAGAATGAATCTGCCCTAGGGAATGATAGTCCAGACCATTTCCTAAGGAAATGACTGTCCTGCACGGACCTCCAAAACAGACCATTGTTCGAAACTGCTCACAACTATGAGCTTCAAAAGAATGATTGTCCGGCGAGGCGAACCAGTCTTCTTGACCACTACTGAGAGTGACCGTCAAGAAGAGAGATTGTCCTAGACGATTCCCAATGTTGACCACAAGGGGACTAGTTGTCTATGGTACATCAACAATTCATCGAACCATGTTCATTACGAAAATGACCGTTTGATCTGGACCATTTTTCGAACTGGAAAATGCATGTCCGTAAAAAATCTCAAACCACTTTCCAAATTGGAAAGGAACTACTCATACTGGACCATTTTTCGAACTGAAAAATGATTGTCCATAAGTCAATAACACATCAGTGCTCCCTCCCAACCTAGAGGTCAAAACCAACAGTCGCAAGATGGTGATTGCCTATGTATCAATATGGTCGATGTAGCCACTCGATCTTGAGACTATAGTTCTAAACAAACTATTCCTGGTCTAGAATCTCCTCCTCCTCCTCCTTCGGAAACGACTTTACATATTGAGAAACTAGAGCCACCGCCTTGTATTACGAAAGGAGTACTAAAGCACTCTACCCATAATCCAAATTCTAGAGCTGCCCAAAATTACTCTATTATTGAGGACCTGGGCCAAACCCCTTGTGTGATGCCATCTTTGGAGGTACTCCAGACGTGTCCCTCACAGAGGAATGCCTTACTCTATGCTTTAGGAGCTCTAGAACCCAGTGGCTCAAAGGTTATCAAGTTTGGCGTCATAGATGTTAAGCCTCGCTTGCCTTACCATGTGGCTTTCCAAATCCATGTGTAGTATTCAAAGTATACCATCAAACATGTGGTTGTTGATGAAGGCACTGCTATGTCTGTGATGTCCCTAGCCTGTTGAAAAGCTCTCGGTTCTCCGAATCTTTCCAAGTCATCGAACATGTTGACTGCTTTTGACGGTCATTCCTTCCGCCCTCATGGTATTCTCCTTGCCTTTCTGGTCCAGTTAGGTGGGAAGACGGTAGAGGTGGAGGTAGAGGTAGTTGATGCACCTCTTGATTATAACTTGTTACTAGGTCACAATTGGACTTATGCTATGATCGTCATCATGTCGTCTGTCTTCCATACTCTTTGCTTTCCTCACGAAGGGAAAATCATGACGATCGATCAGTTGTCCTTTGCGTTCTCTATTCCTAATGCATCTCTTGGACAGTCAATCCCTTTGATTGAAAATTCTTAGTCGACAACTGAGAATATCGGTGTTGGAATGTATTCTTCCCTTATGGGTACTTTCGATTTCTCAACACCAAAACATCACGTTTATGCCATGTCTAGTAGGCCCGTCTCGACTAGGAGGTCCATTCCTTTTTGTACATCTTATTTTAATGATTTGTAGACCCTATATTCCCCGACTTTGTCTTGTGAAGGACAGTCGCATGCTAGGATGGTCGGGCCACTATCTATAACAAAGATCGCGTATCAGGATGTTCTTGACTCTTCTACCGATCCTGATCCTGTTCCCTCACCAACATATGAGGAGGATCCTGCGTTCAGGTCCATGTGGGCCACCTCATTGTCTTGTTCACATGATTGCCTCGATGGGACTTTGGCTTTAGACGAAGTCATCATCAAAGCCATGAATGGTTGCGACAAACCTTGGGATGATATGCATCATCACTCTTATTTTATCCCTGAGCTTGAAGGAATCGAACAAGACGACTTTCGATCTACTTTGAGTGAGATAGTTGGTCGCGCTGTAGTTCCACTTGATATGCATGACATTTATGCCGAAGGAAATATGGCTAGCATATCTCCTACCGTCTAGATCGACATCTCTGGTACCCTTGGTAAGGTGGAAAATGTAAATATCGATGCAGATTGTTCGCCATAATAAATTCTGATCTACACCGAGATCTTCAAGGAATTTCGAGATCTATTTTCTTAGTCATATGAAGAGATGCCATCGATCGAACCTCGTATTGTCGAACATGAAATTAAAATGTATCTGCATGCTAAACCTATTCGGCAACGTCTTAGAGTTGTCAACCCTCGAAAGGCCCCTGTTATTAAGGCAGAGGTGGAGAAGCTACTTAATGCTTGCTTCATCTACTCGATTCATTTAACCAAATGGGTATCCTATTAGAATATGATGGATGTGCTCATTTAACCATAGACACTATCACTATTGTCACCCAACCATAGGCCGAAGCCACCCCCAAGCACCTTAACCGTGACAAAGAATCATTCCAGAAGCAAACCCTAGGCTAGATATCCAAACAAAGGGTGGTGCACCTTTCTCCAAGGATAACGCACCAAGCAAGAGTAACAAGAGATGATCAGAGAGTCCAAACCATAACCAAGAGATAGTCCAAGCCAAAACCGAAATATGCTAGTTGCAGCAGCTGCAACGACAAATCTCCTCCAAAATTGCGCACAAATTGTCTAGTTGCAATGCACACAAGTGTTGCCTTTGCAGTTCTGAGAATACTAGCCAGAATGAAGACTGGACTCCTGTATTTATACTAATTCTGGCAGACTGCCTGGGCCGACTTCTCATTATGGGTATTAATTCTTTAGTATATAACATTTCCTTTAGCCGACTTCTTCTCTTGGAAGCTAATAACCAAATACAAGTCATTCTCTTGAGCCGACTTGTCTTCTAGGGTTATTAGCCAACTAATTAGGGTTTCTTCTTGCTTCCCGAAATATTCTATTCTCATCAAGTTTACACGTGGAGGTAAATACCTCCCGCAACTACCATAATATCAACACTCCCTCCTAGCTAGGGAGGTATTGAAGGTAATGGTCTTGAAAACAAACATACCATTCACCTGGTAGCATCAACATAGTCGTATAGATTATCTCATTGTTAGATCATGAGAACCATCATCACTATCAGTGTCATCAACTGCGTCATCTCTCAAAACCATACTCCACCTGAATAATCAGACATGATGCTGGATAAGTCACTCACTCCATAGAGTGACACAAGAACCATTCTTGTAATCCAGACATATGTCCTAGAAGAATAAATGTCCCGGACCATTTTTCGTCTGGGGAAACTCTGTCCATTGATCATCCATCTAGTTGATAATCATTTCCAACACTACCGATAGTCTTCAAGGAAATCAGAACAATGTCATTCAATAGAACACAACTGTGTCTATCCATAGTAGTACACAACTACAATCCAATTGTACACTGCCACACCAAGTAGCACACAGATGCTTGATTAGTGACATATAGTCATAATCAGTGGAACACATCCACCATAGTAGTATACATATACTGTCCGGAGACATACAGTCTCCATAACAATCATATCATTTGATATCAACCTGCACATAAAACATTGTTATGAAATAAACTGAATCATCTGGGCCATTCTTCCACTCACATCTGTGAGGTCTGGAAGAGAATCCACCCTTAGAAGGTCAAACATCAATGATGAGATATCTAGACTATTCTTCTCAAGCAAGGGAGAATAACTGTCCCGATTTCTGAGCTTGGACCATTCACCTATCTGGGCCATTCCTCCAGCACTAAATAAAGTGCAACCTAGAGAGAATGAGTTTTCCCTAGGGAATTCCTGTCCCTGATTGCTTAACCAAAAACAATCACCGATCTAGGCCATTCCTCTAGCACTAAACAAAGTGAAACCTGGAGAGAATGAATATGCCCTAGGGAATGACTATCCAGACCATTTACTAAGGAAGTAACTGTCCTGCACCAACCTCCAAAACAGACCATTCTTTGAAACTGCTCACAACTGTGAGCTTCAAAAGAATCACTGTTCGACGAGGCGGACCAGTAGCAAACAGATACTTGATCAATGACATATAGTCACAATCAGTAGAACACATCCACCATAGTAGTATACATCTACTGTTCGGAGACATACAGTCTCCATAACAATCATATCATATGATATCAACCTGCACATAAAACATTGTTATGATATAAACTGAATCATCTGGGCCATTCTTCCACTCACATCTGTGAGGTCTGGAAGAGCATCCGCCCTCATAAGGTCAAACATCAATCATGAGATATCTAGAATATTCTTCTCAAGCAAGGGAGAATAATTGTCTCGATTTCTGACCTTAGACCATTCACCTATTTGGGCCATTCCTCTGGCACTAAACAAAGTGCAACCTAGAGAGAATGAGTTTTCCCTAGGGAATGCTTGTCCCTGATTGCTTAACCCAAAACATTCACCGATCTAGGCCATTCCTCCAGCACTAAACAAAGTGCAACCTAGAGAGAATGAATATTCCCTAGGGAATGATTGTCCAGACCATTTCCTAAGGAAATGATTGTCCTACACCAACCTCCAAAACAGACCATTCTTTGAAACTGCTCACAACTGTGAGCTTCAAAAGAATGATTGTTCGATGAGGCAGACTAGTCTTCTTGACCACTACTGAGAGTGACCGTCAAGAAGAGAAACTGTCCTAGACCATTCCCAATGTTGACCACAAGGGGAATAACTGTATATGGTACATCAACAATCCATCGAACCATTTTCATTACGAAAATGATCGTTCGATCTGGACCATTTTTCGAACTGGAAAATACTTGTCCGTTAGAAATCTCATACCAATTTCTGAACTGGAAAGGAACTCCTCATCCTGGACCATTTTTCGAACTGAAAAATGACTGTCCATAATTCAATAACACATCAGTGGTCCCTCCCAACCTTATTACACTTTATTTTCATCATCCCTATGACTGTTAATGATGTAAACCTATATGTTTCCTTCAGAGGGGTTAGTGGCCTGAGTTCCTGAAGAGAGAAGGGAGAAGAACTTTTCCTGAGAAAAGAAGTTGCATTTTCCTTTGTAAAATCCCTGTAAAAAAGGAAGTTCGCAGGTTGCTATATAGGCAGGGTGCAAGAATGCCTAATTCTCGCAGGTTGCACCATAGCTAGGGTGCGAGATGTTCACAGGTTTCTCTATAGGCAGGGTGCGAGAATGCCTACACATGGGAAAAACAAGCATTTTCTCGAATCTTCTAGAAGGAGAAACTTCTATGGTGAGGTGGCATCCGAATGGTTTGGATCTTACTTGCTTTCATGATTTAGTGGGATCATCCTAACCTCCTCACCTTATCCTCTTCAAC
>ML787611.1:138375-157132 GCA_009831015.1 Picea engelmannii
CATAACCCTTATATGCTCTAACACATGACCCCCCTAAATTCCTAAACCCTACAACCTTTATTACCTATGACTCCTAACAATTATGAGCTCTAACCCATATTTCCCTTAACACATTAACCCTATAATTGCTAACTCTTATAACCATTACCACCTATAACCCATGCAACCCTAATATAAACCATATAAACCCTAATCTCTCACTATGATAATACATATCACAAATAACCCCCAATATAATCACTAACTCATACAACTATAGACCCTATAATTTCTAACCCCTATAACCTAACCATAATAATTGTGTATTCCTAACCCTAGACTTATATACTCTAAGCCTAAACCCATATAACCACTTTAATATTATAACACATCATTCTTAATCCATATAAGATATTACCCCTAACACATATAAATCTATAACTCTAACCCTTAAACCTTATTACTCTCAATACCTAAGCCTTATAACCATAACCACTATCCCGCATAACCCTTCATCCTTAAACCTTATTACTCCCAACACTAACCCTTATAACCATAACCACTAGCCTCAATAACCCTTTATGTAACCACTAACATCTAATACATATAACCCCTATGACCTATAACCTCTCACCACTAACCCATATTAGCCCCTAATATAACCTTAAATCCCTGTAAAATCTAAT
Source organism: Picea engelmannii (assembly GCA_009831015.1). Lineage (NCBI taxonomy): Eukaryota > Viridiplantae > Streptophyta > Pinopsida > Pinales > Pinaceae > Picea > Picea engelmannii. Next base: position 139,041 of record ML787611.1, read on the forward strand.
CCTTTTTACCATGAATCCATAACCCTTAACGCCTATAGGTTCTGAATTTAACCATCAATCGCTAACATGTATAACTCCTAACACCTAATACACATATAAACTTCGCTCATTTAACCCTTAATCACTTAGTAATCCCTTTTTTCATAGCACTATAACCCATAACCATTATAATTTGTCACACCTAACCCTTGATCTCTACTCCGTTTTTATCATCCCCAAACCACTATAACTCTTAATGTTGATAAGTCTTAACCCTTATCATCCCTTAATCCCTACGGCCCTTATAACACTTAATCCCTATAAACTTAGTCCATATAACACTTAAACCATTTAATCCCTCATCCTTATAACATTTAATCTTGAGCCTCTAAATTATATAACCCCTATTGTATAATCACTAACTCTTATAACCACTATTATCCATAACATTTGTTATAACATTTACGCTTTTGGCATATCCACCCTTAACATCTATAACCCTTTACCCCCTAACACTATAACCCTAACCATTGTAATCATTGACACCTAACCCATATAACCCATGTAACATATCCACCTGTATCACCATAACCACTAGCCTTGATAATCATTTATGTAACCACTGACAACTAATACATATAACCCCTATGACATATAACCTCTCACCACTAACCCATATTAGCCCCTAATATAACCTTGAATCCTTGTAAAATCTAATCCTTATGCCCATGAATCCATAACCCTTAACACTTATAGGTTATGACTTTAACCATTAATTGCTAACATGTATAACTCCTAACACATAACACACATATAAACTTCACCCATTTAACCCTTAATCACTTAGTTTCCCTTATTCCATAACACTATAACCCATAACCATTATAATTTATCACACTTAACCCGTAATCTCTACTCCATTTTTTTATCACCGCAACCATTATAACCATTAATGTTGATATGTCTGAACCCTTATCATCCCTTAATCCCTATAAACTTAGTCCATATAACACTTAAACCATTTAATCCATTTAATCCCAAAATCCTTATAATAGTTCCCATTTAGCCTCTAAATTATATAACTCCTGCCATAACGACTAACTCTTATAACCACTATTATCCATAACATTTGTCATAACATTTACCCTTTTAACATGTATGCCCTTAACATTTACAATCCCTTACCCCTTAGCACTATAAACCTAACCACTATAATCACTAATAACATTATAACTCTAACCACTATAATCACTAACACCTAACTCGTATAGCCCATGTAACCCCCAATCTCTAATCCATATAACCCCTATAAACCCTAGACACTTATAACACCTAATAAAACCCATAACACTTATAACTCCTATCAACCCCTAACAATTATAACCTTCAATATAACCCCTATAAACACTTATAATTGCCAATATGAATTACTTCTAAAATTTACCACTCCTTACCTTGTTCCCCTAACCCTTAAAGCCTATATCTCTTCACACATAACCCTAATAATATCTAAAACATAACCTCGATAAAATCTAACCCTTAATCGCTATAACTCCTAAAACCTACAACCCTGAACACATATAACCCCTAAAAACTATATTCACTCTCCCATATTTCCCTTAACACATTTAACCCTATAATCTCTAACTCTTATAATTGTTATCACCTATAACCCATGCACCCCTAATATAAACCACTTAATGCATAATCTCTAATTGTAATAACACATATCACCTATAACCCTTAATATAACCACTAACACCTACAACCCGTAAACCCTCTGATGTCTGACCCCTAAAACCCATATAACCTAACCACAATAACCATGTATTCCTAACCCAAAATTATATCCTCCAAGTGAAAACCCATATAATCACTTGACTCATATAACATGACATTTTTAATTCATATAAGATATTACACTAACACATATAAATCTTTAACTATAATCCTTAAACCTTATTACTCCCAATACCTAACCCTAATAACCGTAACCATTATCCCTCATAACCTATATATGTCATAACACGTATGAATGCTAACAAATATATCCCTTAATCCATTTTGCACCTAACCCATTTAATTCATTTAACCCTCAACTTCTATATCATCTAACACTTACCTCTAAATTTATAACCCCTAACCATATATGATGCAGGAGCATCGTAAGTAAGACAGCAAAGCAAGCACAAAAGCGGAGGACAACTGGATATGCACCAGCACACGTTTTGAAGATATTTTGAATTTGAATGAAGGAACATTAATGTAATAGTTAGGGGAAGGAATTTCCATTTATGTTTTGGAGATTGTAAAACAGATCTTGAGCAATGCTCTCATCTGTCGGTTATGGAGGCATTTAATTATAATAAATGAAAAGTAGGTATATTTTAATTTCGATTAGATAGCTAGAGCTATAGGAGGGAAAACTCTAGAAATATCCCTCGTAGGCATTGTATTACATCAAGTTTATTCTCATTGTAGTTTGTAAGTTGTAGAGAAAGAGAATAAGAGAGAAGAAGAACAAAGATTGTAGAAATCCTATAAGTAGATAGTAGTTTCTATTGAACCCATGTACAAATACACTTGGATTAATATAAGGAAGCTTTGATCCAATTTCATGGTGTTTTTATGCATTCCATTTACATCTTTGAATGGTATGTTTACATCGTGTTTATATTCTCTGTTATGCATTTTGTTTCAATGCTATGTGTGTATACTCATGATTTCATGTTGAATGTATGAAGTTTGTGAGTGGAGAAGTATAAGTTTCAATTGTTTCTCTTCCTCAGAAATCCTGCAAGGAGTGTAGTAAGAGTCCGCAAGGAATGCGTTGACAAGGTTCTAAGTTTTATCTCAGAAAACCTCAAGAAGGTTACCGTTTTTCTTATACCAGTGGAAGTGTGAATACAGCACAAGAGTCATGCAAGGTGTACGCAGGCTAGTAGAAGTCTTAGAATTTTCCAACCAAGGAAGAAGGTTGAAGAACTGTTGTTGCAGGGAAGTGCATAGAGTTGGAGGTGGTGGATAACCAGAGGTTATTGTGAATGCCGCAAGGAGTGCGCGCAAGAATCCTTTTGACACCTTGAATCCATAATAAATATCAAGCTCAGGAAGGATAGAGAATTGAGAGAATTCAAAGGAGGAACGAGGTCTGAAATTACCTCGAAGAAGCTTAGTCAGAAGAAGAAGATGCCAAGATAATTGGGCAGAAGTCTCTGAGAAATCCGAACAAACGGTTGAAATTCTTAGAGGGAGAATCACCGAAGTTCCGTGGACCGTTGGATCTTTCATATCAATGGAAGGGTTAGGTCGGAGTTTCTTTCAACACTCATAAGCTAAGGAGAAATAATGGCCATTGGATTTTGATCAACAGGGATCGTTGATCTTGTGCGCGAATTTTGTCGTTTCGGAATTCGGGGCGTGGAAGAAGTTGTGACTCGGGGTCGAGAGTTGTGAACTCTCGATTCACGAAGTCCTGATTGAATCAGGACCATCAGATGATGGGAATTCAGAGTTGTTGATTTGTGGCAAGAATCCATCGTGATTTCGGCTATCAAGCGAGGGGATTGTTGTATTGAATTTCGTCGATACGCGAAATCTCGAGGTGCCGAAATATTTGGGGTCTCGATCGCATTTGAAGGTCACGTCAAGTGAAGTCAAGGGAGGAAACAATTTCCCATTAGAATTTTTGGGGTTTCGGGGATTGATGAGATAGAGAGACTCACATCTTGGATTGCGAAGTCGTGAAACCCAAAATACCCTTTCAGGTGAAGATTGTGGTCACGTCAGCCGGCCACGTGGTTAAGAGTTGGCGCTTAGTGCTTTCTTGCACAGGCGTAACTCCTAAGGACCTGTGGATACACATTTGTGTGTGGATGATTTCTTGTGGGGGGAATCAAAGAGTCACTCAGACTCACGGGGAGATTAAAAATGATCCTTAGACCAGGAAGTCGTGCAGAACCTGCTGAGGTAGGGGTACTAAGCCAGGTGGTATCAGAGCCTAGCTTTCAACTTTTGTTTTCTATAGAAAGAAGACAGAAGGCAAGTTGTGATTCAAACTCTGCATGGAACACATATGAACAATTCCGCCAAGAAGACGTCAAGAGCGAGCAATGCCTGATCCATCCGTGGAAAGGGAGATGAGAGAACTTCGTGCTTGATTGGATGCTATGGAGACAACACAAAGACAGACAGTTGATGTTGGAGATGTCAGTGAGGCTGAAAGAAAAAATGAGGCTAGAGTTGAAGAAGAAGTTGTAGACGAAGATGCTACAGAAGAACGTCTATTTAGAGCTATTGTAAGAATAGGTGCCAGAGAAAAAATGGACATTCCAATGTATGAAGGCAACTTAGATGTTGAGGAGTTGCTAGATTGGCTTAGAGCTCTGGAAAAATACTTTAACTATGAGGATGTCGAAGAAGAAAAGAAGGTTAAACATGTTGTCACTAGACTTAAAGGGCATGCGGGACTGTGGTGGGATGAACTGCAGGCAGATAGGCGTTGCAAAGGCAAGCAAAGAATCAAAAGCTGGGACAGGATGGTTGCAAAGATGAAAGCCAAGTTTATACCCAGGGATTACCAGATTAATCTATATCGAAGAACGCAGAATTTGAGACAGAAGGGGATGACAGTGAAAGAATACACTGAAGAGTTCTACAAGATAAACATTAGAGTAGGTCATCGTGAGAGTGATGATGAAAAAGTCGCCAGATACATGAATGGTCTGAAATATGACATTCAAGACTAGATTAGCATGGTGACGATTAGAAATGTGGAATATGCTTATCATATTGCTCTGAAGGCTGAAGAAAAGTTGGCCCAAAAGAAAGGACAAAGAGGCAGAGGTAGAATCCAGAGAAGAGGCAAAGAAGTTGCCCAAGATAGAGCACAGAAACCCAAGGATGAAGAAAAGAAACCTCATACTTACCCTGAAAGAGGAGGAAGTTCACAGGGAAGACAATATGCTGATAGGAATAATTTTCTACAAGCAAGAGGAAGAGGAAGAGGCAGAGGAGGTGAGATAAAGTGTTTTGTCTGTGGAAAAATCAGACACAAGTATTTTGAATGTCCTAATAGGAAAAGAGATGGAGGAGAAGCTCACATTTCAGAAGCGCAAGGGCGGAATGTTGAGGCAGAAGGTGCAGAAGGCGGAAGATCCTTAATGATGTGGAAAATTTTCTTGAAGCCAGAGAAAGAGATAGAGAATCCATTCCAAAGAAATAGTTTGTTTAGAACTGCTTGCAAGACCAAGGATAGGGTATGCAAGGTGATAGTGGACAATAGAAGCACAGATAATCTAGTATCCATAGAAATGGTGGAGAAGATGGAATTTGAGACAGTTGCACATCCAAGCCCATATAAAGTCTCGTGGTTACAAAAGGGACATCAGGTAACTATCACTAAACAATGTTTAGTTGAATTTAAAATATGGGGTTACAGAGATGAAATTCTGTGTGATGTTATTCCCATGGATGTTTGTCATATTTTGTTGGGAAGAACTTGGCAATATGACAGAAATGTTGTTCATGATGGGAGAAAGAACACATACACCTTAGAGAAGAATGGTAGAATGCACATGTTGCTGCCAATTAAAGATGAGAAGGTGAAAGCAGAAGAAAGAAATAATATACTTCTCATGAGTGGGAAGGAACTTCTTGAGGAGGTCAAGAAAGAAGAAGAAATGCAATTTGTTCTGGTGAGAAATCCTAGAGACATCTTAACCAGTACCAAGATAGATGATCTACCGAAGGAAATTCAGGAACTGCTGGAGAATTTCATTGATATAGTGGTGGATGATTTACCTTGTTCGTTTCCGCCCATCAGGAGTATAAGCCATCACATCGACCTTATACCAGGAGCGAGTTTGCCAAACAAAGCAGCATACAGATTGACGTTTCATGAGAATGAAGAGGTTAAGAGACAAGTCCAAGATTTGATGGACAAAGGGTTGGTTAGAAAAAGCTTGAGTTCATGCATTGTACCTATAGTGTTAAATCCGAAGAAATATGGTGGTTGGAGAATGTGTACAGACTCGAGGGCTATAAACAAGATCACCATCAGGTATAGATTTCCTTTACCTAGGATGGATGACTTGATGGATTGCTTAAGTGGAGAAAAGTTTTTTTCAAAAATTGATTTGAAAAGTGGATATCATCATATTAGAATGAGGGAAGGTGATGAATGGAAGACAACATTCAAGACAAATGAAGGACTGTATGAATGGCTTGTCATGTCGTTTGGCTTGACGAATGCGCCAAGTACTTTCATGAGGTTGATGAACGAAGTATTGAAAGATTTCATTGGCAAGTTTGTAATTGTGTATCTTGATGATATACTGATCTTCAGTAAGACTGAAGGAGAACATTTGAAACACTTAGCTTCAGTAATGAGGAGGTTGCAACAAGAGAAATTGCTAATAAATTTGAAGAAATCATCTTTCATGAAGAAAGAACTCGTCTATTTGGGGTTTGTAATCTCTTCAAATGAGTTAAAGATGGATCCGGAGAAGGTAAGAGAAATCAAGGATTGGCCATCACTAAAGAGTATCTTTGAAGTTAGAATCTTCCATGGATTGGGTAGTTTTTACAGGAAGTTCATCAGGAATTTCAGCGGGATATGTGCACCAATGATGGACACAGTCAACAAAAGACACAAATATTTTCATTGGACAGAGTAAGTAGAGAAAAATTTCATCTTGCTGAAAGAGAGAATAACTGGACAACCAGTTATGGTTTTTCCAGATTTCAGCGAAACATTTCAAGTCAGATGTGACCCAAGTGGATTTGCGATTGGAGCAGTCTTAAGTCAAGACAATAGACCGATTTCATACTTCAGTGAGAAGATGAACGAGGCCAAAATGAAATATTCCACTTATGATAAGGAATTTTATGCAATCATACAGGCACTGAAGAAGTGGAGCATTACTTAGTTCCAAAGGAGTTTGTCTTGTATAGCGATAACCATGCTTTACAATTCATAAATCGACAGGAGAAATTGAACCAGAAGCATGCAAAATGGGTTGAATATATGCAGAATTTTACTTTTGTTATAAAGCATATTTCTGGAACTGCTAACAAGGTTGTTGATGCAATGAGTAGGAAATGTTTGATTCTGCAGGAGTTCAGAGTGAAAACTTTAGGTTTTGACAATCTCAAGGAGATGTACAGAGATGATGCAAATTTTAAGGAGGCCTATGAAGCATGTGAGAATCCATTTCTCAGATATAGAAGCCAATGGATTGAATATTTAATCCATGAAGGATTATTATTCAAAGGGAATCAGTTGTGTATTCCGAGGATTTCCATGAGGGAGAATCTTCTAAAGGAAAAACATAGTGGGGGATTGGCTGGACATTTCGGCCATGATAAAACATTCGCACAACTGAGAAACTTATATTATTGGCCAAGGATGAGGACAGATGTCAAGAAGTTTGTCAACAAATGTAAAATTTGCCCGCATGCAAAGGGGAAAAGACAAAATGCAAGGTTGTATCAATCGTTGCCAGTACCAGAGAGGCCATGGGACATGGTAAGCATGGATTTTGTGTTAGGACTGCCAAGGACATAGAGGGGTTGTGATTCCATATTTGTGGTAGTCGATAGATTTTCCAAAATGGCACACTTCATACCATGCTAGAAAACCAATGATGCAACTCACATTGCAAATCTGTTTTTCAAAGAAGTTGTTAGACTTCATGGCTTACCCAAGAGTATTGTTTCGGACAGGGATACCAAATTTGTTGGTCATTTCTGGAGGACCCTATGGAAGAAATTGGGGATGAATTTATCTTTTAGCTCAGCATATCATCCTCAGATGGATGGACAGACTGAGGTAGTGAATAGGAGTTTGGGGGACTTATTGAGGAGTTTGGTAGTTGAACACCACAGTCAGTGGGATCAGATTCTACCACAAGAGGAGTTTGCATATAACGACTCATCCAATAGGAGAACAAGACAAATCCCATTCCAAATAGTGTATGGAATGTAGCCAAGGGGATTGTCTGAGTTGAGAGACTTAGAGCAGAGTGAATTCAGGAGTGCTAGAGTTGAGGATTTTGCAACATAAATGCAAGACCTCCACAGAAAGGTTAAAGAGCGGTTACAAAATTATAACCAAGAATACAAGCGCAGAGCAGATCAACATAGGAGAGAACTTTAGTTTGAAGTAGGTGATTTTTTTCTAGCGCATCTCAGAAAAGAAAGATTCCCAAGGGGAACATACAATAAACTGAATATGAAGAAAATTGGACCATGTAAGATTTTGCGAAAGTTTGAGGCAAATGCTTACGAAATTGAATTACCGGATGGGGTAGGAATATTGCCCATATTCAATATAGCAGATCTATATTCTTACAGAGCAGATGAAATAGAAGTATCATAGAATCAAAAGGAAATTCAGTGGGTTAAACAGATGCTTGTAGCTGAAAAGCCACAGATGGAAAAGATCATTGATCAGAGAGTCGGAAGGAATACCTGCAGGAAGACATTCTTTGAATATTTGGTCAAATGGAAAGGACACCCGATTGAGGATGCCAGTTGGGAAAGAGAAGATGAGATCCAGAAACATGGATAGACGGTGCAGGAGCTCATGAACATGAGTTCATGAATTTTTCATCCAGAGGAGTATGATGCAGGAGCATCGTAAGTAAGCCATCAAAGCAAGCGCAAAAGTGAAGGACAACTGGATATGCACCAGCACATGTTTTGAAGATATTTTGAATTTGAATGAAGGAATATTACTGTAATAGTTAGGGGAATGAATTTCCATTTATGTTTTGGAGATTGTAAAACAGATCTTGAGCATTTCTCTCATCTGTTGGTTATGGAGGCATTTAATTATAATAAATGAAAAGTAGGTATCTTTTAATTTCGATTAGATAGCTAGAGCTGTAGGAGGGAAAACTCTAGAAAGCTCCCTCGTAGGCATTGTATTGTATCAAGTTTATTCTCATTGTAGTTTGTAAGCTGTAGAGCAAGAGAATAAGAGAGAAGAAGAACAGAGATTGTAGAAATCCTATAAGCAGATAGCGGTTGCTATTGAACCCATGCACAAATACACTTGGATTAATATAAGGAAGCTTTTATCCATTTTCATGGTGTTTTTATGCATTTCGTTTACATATTTGAATGGTATGTTTACAGCGTATTTATATTCTTTGTTATGCATTTTGTTTCAATGCTATGTGTGTATGCTCGTGATTTGATGTTGAATGTATGAAGTCTGTGAGTGGAGAAGTATAAGTTTCAATTGTTTCTCTTCCTCAGAAATCCTGCAAGGAGTGCAGTAAGAGTCCGCAAGGAATGCATTGACAAGGTTCTGAGTTTTATCTTAGAAAAACTCAGGAAGGTTACCGTTTTTCTTATACCATTAGAAGTATGAATACAACACAAGAGTCATGCAAGGTGAGCACAGGCCAGTAGAAGTCTTAGAATTTTCCAACCAAGGAGGAAGGTTGAAGAACTATTGTTACAGGGAAGTGCATAGAGTTGGAGGTGGTGAATAACCAGAGGTTATTGTGAATGTCGCAAGGAGTGCGAGCAAGAATCGTTTTGATGCATTGAATCCATAATAAAGATAAATCTCAAGAAGGATAGAGAATTGAGAGAATTCAAAGGAGGAACGAGGTCTGAAATTACCTCGCAGAAGCTTAGTCAAAAGAAGAAGACACCAAGATAATTGGTCAGAAGTTTCTGAGAAATCCGAACGAACGGTTGAAATTCTCAGAGGGAGAATCGCCGAAGTTTCGTAGACCGTTGGATCTTGCAGATCAACAGAAGGGTTAGATCGGAGTGTCTTTTAGCACTCATAAGCTTAGGAGGAATAGTGGACATTGGATTCGATCAACGGGGATCGTTGATCTTGTGCACGAATTTTGTCGTTTCGGAATTCGAGGCGTGGAAGAAGTTGTGACTCGGGGTCGAGAGTTGCGAACTCTTGATTCACAAGGTCCCAATTGAATCAGGGTTGTCAGATCGTGAGAAGTTAAGATCTGTTGATTTGTGGAAAGAATCCATCGTGATTTCAGCTATCAAGCAAGGGGCTTGTTGTATTGAATTTCGTCGATATGAGAAATCCCGAGGTGCCAAAATATTTGGTGCACCGATCGCATTTGAAGGTCATGTCAAGTGAATTCAAGGGAGGAATCAATTTTTCGTTAGCCTTTTCAGGGTTTCGGGGATTGACGAGACAGAGAGACTCACATATGGGATCGTGAAGTCGTGAAACCCGAAATACCCTTTCAGGTAAAGATTGTGGTCACGTGATCCGGCCACGTGGTTAAGAGTTGGCGCTTAGTGCTTGCTTGCACATGCATAACTCCTAAGGACCTGTGGATACACATTTGTGTGTGGAAGATTTCCTATGGGGGAAATCAAAGAGTCACTCAGACTCACAAGGAGATTAAAACCGATCCTTATACCGGGAGGTCGTGCAAAACCTGCTGAGGTAGGGGTGTTGCGCCAATATAATCATGAACTCTTATAACCATTATCATCCATAACCTCTAATATAACTCTTATAATGTCTAACTCTTTATAGACCCTAATTCCTAACCCTTATAACATAGATCACACCTAACCCTTATAACATAGATCACACCTAACCCTTATAAACCCTAATATAACCCACAACTTCTATAATCCTTATACCTTATAATCAATAATGACTAACACTTATAATTGCTTACCCCCGACATTTATTAGCCCTAAGTCTTAACCCATATAACACATATAATATATTTACTCTTATAAAACATATTTGCTAAACTATATAAATTATTATCTATAACATGTAATACATGAACATAGGAATCTAGGTTTATAGGTTCATCTATTAAAACTTAACACCAATAACCTCTCAAATCTAACCCCTAACATCTATAACTCTTAACCCGTATAATTATTAAACCATATAAACATTAAATCATATTATCCTTAATACTTATAACATATATAATCACTTAGTAACCCATAATTTCTATAACATTTTTAACCCTTATCCATTATGACCCCTAACCACAAGACTGTAGAACCCCTCTCGCCCCTAATATTTAATATAATAACAAATGCAGATAACCCTTATAACCACTAAATCATAATCCTTACCCATTATGTCCCTGTAATATAACCCCTAAACCTTGAAAATGCTAGAACCCCTAACCCCCATAACCTGTAAACTGCAACCACAAACACATATAACACATAATCTCTAACCCCAATAACCCTTAAATCATAATTGTTATAATGCATAAATCTCGATTTCTATAACTTCCAACCCAATAATGAATAAGTATCTATAACCTTAATCCACACAATGTGTAACCAATAATCCTTATAACTTACATGACCCTAGCATATAACCCTTGATATTGAGAAATTAAAACACATAATCACTAATAATGATGAACATATAACACCTAAACCTTATAACCATTGTAACCTTGCATACTTAACCCTTATAACTCATAACCACCAACCCTTATAGCCTATAATATAACTCCCAAATTATAACCCCTAACACCTATAACCCTAATTCATAAGACTTATAACCCTTAACTCCCCTAAACCCCTAACACTTATAAATTCTAACTTCGATCCTTATAACCCTTAACTCCTATTCAATTCTACCCCTATATCCCTTGACCTATAACCCCTATAACCCTTATCAACTAGAATGCATGACCTTTATAATCCATAATGTAACATCTAACCCATAGAACCCCTTACCCTTTTAATGATGATCGCCCTTGACCTCCCTGACCTTATAACTATAACTGATGTAACCCCTCAACCTTATAACCCTTGTAACTTAAGCCATATAACCCCTATGATAATTGCCCTTTAAAATATATAATCAATATAACCCCTAACCTCTATAAACTTGTGATCTCAAAACATTATAAATTCTATAACTCCTAACCCTTATAACTCTTGAATGTTGAACTTTATAATCACCAATCCCTAACATATATAACCCTAACACATAAACCTTGTAAACACTTACATTTAACCCATGTAACCACCCACCCTTAAAACCCTTAATATAAACCTTAAGACATATATCATGTGACCCTTACAAACCATAACACTAGCACATTTATTCTTTAACCTTGATCTACTTAACCATTATAACCCCTAATTCCTAAAATATTTATCACCCCTAACTCTATATAATATCCAATCTACCCATATCCCTTACAACTTATAACCTCTATCAATATCACCCATATCCTCATAACACCCAACTATTATAACCAACATCACCCCTAACCCCTAAACTCGTAACATGTACAACTTATAACACTTTTAAATTATGATAATACCCAACCATTTTAACTTATGTAACTCCTTTTACTCCAAATATCAATAGGCATATAACTTTTGACTTACATACCCTTTATAACCCATAACCATTATAAAACACATACTTGTTTACCCCTATAATACATATCATCCTTATTACCTCAAACCATAATAACCCTTATCACTAGCATCCCTAATAACTCCTATCACTAGTATCATTTAACTATGGGAACACTTAACCTCTATAACCCATAACACTTGTAACCCTTAGTCCCCATCTCATAATATATATAACTTATAATCCTTACGAACTCTAACCAATGCCCTTTATAACCTTTAAAAACTAACCCCTATATCTCTAATTACCCCATTTTCCACCTTAATTCCACCTATAACAACTGTACCTTTAATTATCTCTATAGCCCATATCACTATAAACCTTTTAACCTCTAACTTTTGTAACCACAACACATAACCCAAATAAAATCGTGTAACCCCTATACTCTATAATAACTAACACATAACACATATAACCACTAACACTTAACCTATATAACTTCTAATATTTGACCCTTAACCCTAAACACATATATCCATAAAAACTTAACCCTTATAATTCCTGACCCATGTAACCCTCGATTCTTATAACCTCTAACTTTTAACATCTAACTCCTACAATACCTAACTGTTAACCAATAATACTAATAATCTCTATCATTTAACCACTTACACCTATTTTTCATAACCCACGTACTAATTCTTATAATCATTAGCCCCTATGACTAGTAATACCCTATTTACAACCTTAATTACCATTAGAACCCATATAAACCTATAACCCTTAATCATTATAACCATTGGAACCTACCCCACTAAACATTAATTTCTAACCCTTCTAAACCATAACACCTACCACCTAAATCATATAACCCTTAACACCTAACATCTATAATCCCTAAGACATGACCCTTAACTCATAACACTTATATCCCCAACCTCTTAACCCTTATAACACCTAACTCCTTTATCACAAAATCCTTATAGCCATAATCTTTAAACCTCAATACCTATATCCTCTAACTCTTAACCATTATTATTATTAATCCTTACCACTACATAAATCCTAATATATATAGCTATTTTAATCCTTAAATGTTATAAACACCAACATATAACATATAATCCTTATACCACATATAATCCCTTACACATGATTGGTATAACCCATATAGTCATTATCCATTATGACTCATTACTACTAAACCACATATAACTCATCTCTTTTTTTCTAGGTTACATTGCCCGTGGTAAACCATTGATTACTTCCCCTCATTTCGAGGATGGTACCCAAGGTAAATCCTACAATCTTCATAGCACAAGGCTAATCAACAATGGGGCTTGAAGCCATTACAACAAATATACTCGTTAAGAGCTTGACATGTCACTTGCAAGGATTAATGAACCTAGGTGGGGAGGTCAACAATCATTCCTCTCAACCACTCGAGATAAACCCAATTGAAAAGCATATAAACCATCTCACATATAACATGTAATATAATTCATGTAACCAACAATCCCTAATATAACCTTGATAACATGTGACCTTTAGTCCATAACCACTATATCCCTTAAGACAACCTCTAACCCCTAATCCATAGCTAATAGTATCTATAAGCCCTACCCATTATAACATGTAGACCTAATCCCTTATAACCCTTAACTCATATTAGCACAAAGATTTATAACCCCTATACACACATGGTTTATAACCTTTAATACGCAATAAACCCTAACCGTTATAACCACTAAAATTTATAACTCTACTAACCTGTTTAACCCCTTCATAACTTTAACATATCAATCCTAATCCCTATAAGTCATCACCCTAACACTTGTGAAATTATAACCCTTAACCCATAAATAGTAGAAATGTTATAACTATGAACCCCTATAATCCCTAACTTCCAACTCTTATAAAATAACAACTCCTAACCTTTAAGTTTTATAACATCTAAACCTTATAGCCCTTAATATTGTCCTTAACACATATAACACCTAATCATTATAAATCCTTAATCTCATATAATTATAACCTCTAACACTAACACTAACATGTATAACCTATATAACTACTAACATGTCAACTCTTATAACCCATTACCCCCTAAATGATATACCCATAAACTTTTAATCCATATAACCTATAACTTAGGTTAAATCTAAATATATGTACCTCCTGAGAGATATAATTCATAATATAACCCAAAATATCTATAATCCCTAAACCTTATAACCTTTCACCACTAACCCCTCTAGCCATATCCCATATAACCCATAGTCCTTATAAAATCTAACTACTATACCCCCTAATTCTTAGATTCTTTATAATCCTTATAACTCTTAATTGTTATGACCTTTAACACTTAACCCTTATAACAACTAACCCTCAATGTTTATAGCCCCAAATAACTAACCCTTAACATTTAACTCATATCACTATTACCCTTCATTATTATAACACCTTGCACATAACCCCTATAAAAGCTAACCTTTATAACCCTTAATATACCCCTAAATTATAACACCTATAACATCTATCATTAACCATTGTAATCATTTACTATTATAAAATATAACACTTCTAACCCTAAATAATAGCACCCCTAAATCCTCAAGCCTATAACCAATAACATAAACCAAAACACTGGTAACCCTTAACCTTAATAACTATAATGACCCCTAACCCTAAATTCCTCTCACCCCTAACTCCTAGATCACTTTTCCTTATCAAACTAGTCAATATAACTTGTATCCCCTATAACTATTTATCACTATAAAATTTATTTCACCTAACCATTAAATTTAATACCTAATCCATATAATGCAAATGTATATAACTCCTAATATTATAGCTTGTATAATCCCTAATCCTTATAACTTATATTCCATAACCCCTAACCATTATGATTATAATATCCTCTAACCCATATAATTATTATCACACGTATCACTATAAGCCTTTATAATTGTTATAATTGCTAACGTATAGCATCCATAACACCTACCAACTATATCTCTTATTTAGCATAACTACATAACCCTTGAACCTTACACCTATCACCCATAACTCTTCACCTCTATAACCCCTAATTAGTATCAACCTTAACCACTTAACATTACAAACCTTAAAACTCCTATAACCTAATTACGCATATAACCTTAAGTATCCTAGTTATCACCTTAATTTGACCTTTAACCCCTACCCTCTAAAACTAATAACACTTAATTCCTAATGACTCTAATATGTATCCCTTACAACCCCTAACTTTTATAACTCTTAATTTAAATAACCTTTAACCCCTAATATATAATCCCTAAACTCTATAGCCACTAATGATTTACCATAACACCCATAACCCTTAATGCTTGAATTTATTTTCAAAAGAAGACCTTGTAGGATCTCCCCCTCCTCTTTGGAATATCTAGATAGAGTGTAGTTCAACCACTAGCCACAATAGTGATTGGTAACCCCAAGGAATTCGACAGGATTTGAATCTATGACTTGTAGCTTTCTCGTCAACAACATGCCTTGGGAGGATGGTTCAACTGATTGAACTAAATTTTGGGAGTAATCCTTAATACATGTTATATACCCACTCACTCTTATGATCCCTATTCATTATAACCCCCATAACCTTCAAACTGTATCACATCAATATCATATGAACCATGACCCTTATAATTCTTCTCACCCTTAACTCATATAACCACTAACATATCCTATATAAGCCCTAACACCCTAAAGACATAAGAACCAACCCCTTTATAACTTAATATAAATCTACAACCACTAATATTGAAATTTTAAACCCTCATACCTTTATCTCCTAATATAAGTTTTAATCTTGAATTGTTACAACCTATACAAACTCTAAAACATACAACATATAATATCTAGTCGTTAACATTGTGAACAACCAATACTTAATCCTTATAACCATATTACATTAACACTTAACCATTAAACCCTATAACCCTTATTCTATAATATTATAACATTTATATAATGCAATACTAATATTTGTAACCTCCAAGACCAATAATGCCAAGTCCCCCATAACCCATTCTAACTTATAGCCCTTATAGTCCCTATAATCCATAACCACTTTAACTATTATCACATTTAATCATTAACACCCATAACCACTAGACACCGCAAACCCTAATCTCTAAGATATAATATCTTAATAATCTAACCTATGTCACCCATTAAGTCAAACCCCTAACCCTTGTAACCACTCAAACACAAGCACTATAAGACACTATAGTTAACCCTTAAAATTAAAGTCTTATATCCATTAATTAGTAACCCATAATAATTAAAAACCATAACCTTTAAAAACCCTACCACTATCACCCATATTACCATCAAGTCTATAACATATCACCCTTATTCCCCAACACATATAACCCTTAACCCATATAACCCTTCAATAGCTAAATGTTATAACCTGAAAATCATACAATTCATAATCTATACAACCTTTATAAACCCTAATAACTGAGCCACATAATATCCAACACTATAACTCCTAATATTATCCCTAAACCTTATAACCCGAGACCTCTAAACCCTAACCCCTATAGCTTGTTATCTTTATAATGCATGTCATGCATGATGCTTATAATCACTAGGAACCATAATGAATAATCCCCTTCAACCATATAATTTTCACCTATAAATTATTTCAACCTTAAACACTTATAATCCTTAGTACCTAAAATTAAACTCAGTAACCCTCAACATTTATAAGGCCTAATATAATCCTTAAACCACAGTCATAAATATAAAACCTTAGCATCGTAACTTGGAACACTTAACCCCCATGATATATATGTCAACCCTTATAATTCCTAATCCTTGTAACCTATAGCATGTAAGTTCTAAAGCCCATATAACCCTACGCGTATAACTCTTATAACATTTAAAACCCATATCCCTTATAATACCCAAATTAACCATGTTAACCTATAATACTTAACCCCTAACCCTTATAATAAGTATGTCATAAACCTTATAATGCAAATAAAATCTACATCCCTAAACCATATAAGCCTTGTTCCCCCTTGAAGCTTAAATCCTAACCATTATATCTCATAATATAATCCATATAACTCATAAACTCTAAATATTAACATTTAACCCTAAACATTATAACCTTTAATAAAATATTTAACCTATAACCCCGATAACCTGCAAACATGATAACCAATAATTAATCTCCAACTTTTAAAATCTCTAATCCCTATCCACTGGGAAATGTAGCACACAATCTCTAACCATTATAATCCTGGTAAACCCTGTTAGGATATTTAGACACTTAGGAGTTAGTTAAGATCTACTTGGTCTAATATGTCATCAGGTAAAAGTGTGTTTCTTTAGTATGCATTTGTAGTTAGGCAATCCGACGGTCACGATATGTTCCCGACATAGAGTGATCTGACGGTTCATACTCTCCTCGATCTTAACGGCCATTGATCCATGGCTTAACACCCGATTGGTCCATGATCTTTATTTAAAGAGCATGGAGGGTCATTTGCCGATGATCGATTGTGAGAAACTCTCTTGTAAAATATCTCTGTAATCTTTTTCTTTGCAATAATAAACTACTCCAAGTGGCCGCGTTGGCTGGGGCCGTGGATGTTTCCCCGTAGGGGTTTTACCACGTGAAAACATCGGTGTGTTGATCTTTGATCTGGTTATGTGAGTGGTTACTGAAGGTGTTCGCCCTCTGTTGGAATACCTGTGTTGT
>ML787611.1:162473-176874 GCA_009831015.1 Picea engelmannii
TCTTTTTCTTTGCATTAATAAACTGCTCCAAGTGGCCGCGTTGGATGGGGCCGTGGATGTTTCCCCGTAGGGGTTTTACCACGTGAAAACATCGGTGTGTTGATATTTGATCTGGTTATGTGAGTGGTTACTGAAGGTGTTCGCCCTTTGTTGGAATACCTGTGTTGTCGAACAAACCCTAACATATATAATCCTAACTATTATAAGCACTATTATTTAAATCCCCTAAAAAGTAAAATACTTAAATCTTAATGTTTTTAACAAATATTATCTATTAACTCTTATATTTTGTAAAACACCTAGCCACATTGACTCATGTCACCCCAGACCCTAATTTCATGGCATATAATATAATATAAAACATTATAATGTCATGACATATAATATAATATATAAATATTATAATGCTTAACCACTGGCTTCCCATACTTATAATTGATAATCTCTAATCCCTCACCAATATAATTCCTAAAGCCTAAACCATGTTCATTATAACCTCTTAAACTTAAACCATATAACCCATATCAACTAATCCTTAAATTATAACCCTAATGACATCTGACTGCTAAACCCAAACACTTATAATCCTTAACCCTAAACCCCTTATCCCTATAACACTTATTACAATCAAACCTATAGCCTATCACTTATAAACACTAACACTTCTAATAATTAACTTTTAAAACCCATAATCTATTTAATGACTTTAAACCATAATACCTAACCAACGTAACCCCTACAACCCCTAAATATTAACCCTTATAATCCTTCACATCTATAACCCTAAACCATTTAAAATGTTAATGGGAAAACCCTTACTACTTATAACATCTATAAATCATGTACAAAAACCCTACAACCACCCACCCATAAACCTTATTTTACTCAACCCCCATAATGCCTAAAACATAAACCTCATAATTGTTACCACCTATAACCCATGTAATCCCTTACCATAATCCTAATATATAAGTTATCCCTCATAATTGCTAACACCTACTATTTATAACCTTAACACTTAACTCTCATCCTTTATAATCCCTAATCTATAATTCCTAATTTATATATCCCTAATAACCTCTAACACCAATCATTCATTAAAAATTGTATAACCTTTATACCATATATCCCACATCACCTCTTTCCTATAACCCCTAATTCTAATAAATCTCGACCCTTAATCTTTGTAACCCTTACAAATATACATATAACCCTTGGAACCTATAATCACTAAACCCTATAACCCCTATAACTTTCATGCCCTATAATTTTGTACCCTTAATTCCTAATCCTTATAATAATCCTTAAAAAAAATATAACATTTATGCCTTATATCCTGCATCACATCTTCCTTATAACCCCTAATTCTAATAAATCCTAACCCTTAATCGTTTTAACCCCTAAACATATACAAATAACCCTTGGAACCTATAATCACTAAACCCTATAACCCATATAACCTTCACACCCTATAATTTTGTACCCTTAATTCCTAATCCTTATAATAATCCTTAAAAAAATTATAACCTTTACACCTTATATTCTACATCAGTGCTTCCCTATAACCCCTAATTCTAATAAATCCTAACCCTTAATCTTTGTAACCCCTAAGCATATACATATAACCCTTGGAACCTATAATCACTAAACCCTATAACCCTTGTAAACTTCACGCCCTACAATTGTGTACCCTTAATTCCTAATTCTTATAATATTTAACTGTTAAAACATTATAACTCCCATCAACAATATATCTTACAATATCTAAAGTCATTCTTGACATGTCATGATCCAATACCTTAAAATGAAAAAAAGTCAATGAATATAGTCCACTTCGAGGGGGAAACCTCCTTTTACAATATATCCAATTCAGAATAGAGTATGAGATGAGATGAGATGATCCTACGACTAGGTCTCCTTGGTATATATATAGGAGACAAAGGGTACAATTATAATGAAAGGGTATAATGAAGGGTTCTAGACAACATACAAATATAACACTATAAAATGTAATAATTCAATATCTAGGGCATAATAAAGGGTTTTACACATAACATGGGGCTTTGTCTAGGTCTTAACATGCCCCTCCCATTAAAACAAGTGTTGTCCTCAAAACTTGACTAACCACAGGTGTTACTACATGAATATATCATCTTCCCACGTTGCCTCTTCCACTACTAGGTTCTTCCATTTGATGAGGTATTTTGTAATTGCTCAAGTTCTCAGCTGCTTAATCCTTGTTTGAAGGTTGTTTCTGGTTCTAGTATGATTTTCCCTTCTTCATTAATCTCTGGTAAAATAGTTTGGACTAGGATCTTGTTGTCGATTACTTTCTTTAAGAAAGAAACATGGAAGACTGGATGTACATGTGAATAAGGAGGCAACTCCAATTTGTAATCCATACTTCCAATCCTTTCCAAAACCTTATAGGGGCCATAATATTTGGGTGCTAATTTATTTTCCTTGTTTTGTTTCTTGAGGGACATATGTTTATATGGTTGTAGCCTCATAAATGCCCAATCCCCCACTTCAAATTCCCTTTCACTGTAATGTTGATTTTCTTTTTGTTTCATCCTATTTTGTGCCATAACCAGGTTGTCCTTCAATACTTTGAGAACCTCTTGTTAGTTCGCTATGTGGTCCTCCACTACTTGAACCTTTGTATTCCCTTTCAAGGGTGATGTAATGGATGGAGGTTGATATCCATAAAGTGCCAGAAATGGGGACATTTTTGATGAAGTATGGAAGGATGTTTTGTACCACCATTATGCCAAGGGAAACCACTTGACCCATTGTGTCTATTTATCATATGCAATTCAACGAATATATCCTTCTAGACATTTCTTCCCAATATTAGTGTGTCCATCGGATTGAGGGTGGTAAGATGAGTTGTGATCCAACTGAGTACCCAAACAAGAAAATAGTTCAATCCAAAAATTTCTAGTGAAAATTGGATCTCTTTCATTTACAATAATCTTGGGGACTCCATGTTGCTTTTGAATTGTTTCCATAAGCGTTGTGGCTACTGTAATTATTTTAAAAGGATGAAAAAGAAAGAAAAAATGGGCATACTTTGTCAGTAGATCCACTACTACTACCATGATGACAATCTTTCCTTTAGATTTGGGTAAACTTGTAATAAAATCCATTGAAACTTCTTCCCAATGTTGACTTGGTATTACTAATGGTTGTGGGAGGGTTGGCATATTGATTGTCTCTCCCTTATTCTGTTGGAAAACCAAACATTCAGACACAAACTTTTGAACATCAGTTTTAAGACCTTCCCAGAAAAAATCCTTCTTGATCATGTGCTACATTTTCAAGAATCCTAAATGTCCTCTTATAGTAAAAGTGTGCAATTCCATAAAGATCTTATGTTTGAGTTGGGAATTCTTACATAAATATAGGCAATCATGATACCGTAGCACATCATTCTTCCATACAAATTATATAATGAATTGGGGTCCTCTTGTAATTGTTGAATGATCTTGCATACCTCTTGATCTTGCTTCCATTATATCCTTGATTCTTCCACTAAATCAGATTGTGGAATAGAAATAACACATAGTGAACCTTTTGTTTCTTCTTCATTTCTTGAAAAGGCATCTACCACAATATTATGTTTCATTTTTTGTAGATAATTTCAAAGTCATAACCTAGCATCTTTGTAACCCATTTTGGTTTTTCTTCTGAATATAATCGTTTCTCCAAGTACTTCAAACTATCATGATCTATTTTTACTTTGAAGTGTCTCTGTATCAAGTGAGGGTGCCATTTCTAAACTACATGTAGTATGACCAACATTTATTTTTCATTAATGGGTTTGAGTAAAATTTTTCTTTCAAGTTGGATGCCTTCAAAGGCAACCTTCTTGCATTAAAACTGCACCAATTCCATGGCCTAAGGCATCACACTCCACAATAAATGTTTTTTCAAAGTTAGATGTGGCCAGGACGACAGTTGTACACATAGCCTCCTGAAGTTTTTCAAAAGATTTGGTTGTTGCTTCACTCCAAGAAAATGATTCATTATTTAATAATGTTATTATAGGTGTTGCTATTTGACCATAGTTCTTGACAAACTTGCATTAATAGCCTGTCAATCCTAAGAATCCTCTAAGTTTTTTCAAGGTTTTGGGAATTGGCCATTCCCTTGTAGCTTTAATTTTGTTAGACACTTTTACACCTTCATGAGATATAATATGACCCAAGTATTCCACTCCTTGAACCCCAAAGAGACTCTTGAAAGGATTTGCATAAAGTTGTTGCTCTTCCAATAGTTGTAATACTCTATCAACATGTTGTACATGCTCTTCCCAAGATTTGTTGTAGATTAGTATGTCATCAAAAAATACTCACACAAATTTTCTAAGGAAAGGCTTGAAAATAGAATTCCTCAAGCTTTGAAATGTTGAAGGTGCATTAGTAAGCCCAAATGGCATAACCAAAATCTCATAATGACCTTCATGTGTTCTAAAATTTGTTTTGGGAATGTCTTCTTGCCTCATTCTGATTTGATGATATCCAGAACGAAGATCCAACTTAGTAAAGAATTCTTCTCCATGCAATTCATCTAATAATTCATCAATGACAGGAAGAGAAATATTATCTTTGATGGTCATTTTGTTGAGTTGACTATAATCTGGACACGTACACCATGAACCATCCTTTTTTATAACCATCACCATTGGTGAAGAGAAAGAACTTTCGTTAGGTTGAATGATGTCAGCCTCTAATGTTTCCTAAATCATACACTCAATCTCACTCTTCTGTGCATATGGATATCTGTAAGGCCTAATGTTAGGGGATACACTTCTTGGTTGCAACTAAATGACATGGTCATGATATCGAGCAGGTGGAAGACCCTTAGGCATTTCCCCAAATACCGTGGAATGATTATTGATAACTATTTGGAGATCTAATGGAGAAGAGGATATAAATGTTTGATCAAGGGAGCATAATTGTGCAATTACACCCTAGTGTCCCTTTTTCAATAATTTTTTCATGCTATTAGAGCTCATCACTTTAGAGGGTTTCCCTTGGATACCTCTAAGCTCAATTTAATTTCCATTTGAGGAAAATCCCATGAAAAATACCTTGAAAATTAAGGGCAAATGCTCCCAATGATTATAACCATTGGACCCTTAATACAACATCAACACAACCCATTTGGATGGTAATCATGGGGTTATCCAAAAAATACTCCCCCAAGTTGAGATTAATACTATGGCTTTTCCCTAAACAATTTATGGTACATCCATTTGCAATCATTACTTACTTGAAACTATGGTGCGACATATACAAAGAAATTGAGATCTTTTGCTAATTTGTAAAAGATGGACACTTGAAATGATGAACAATAGTAGAATAAGAACTCAAATAGAATCTCACACATGCACAAGAATTTACCCTAACTATATGACCAGCAAATGACGAAATGCTTCGTTGTGCCTCACTATTGTTATAAACCAGCACTACTAGAAAAAATCCTTTGTTGGCCTTTTACACAACAAATTATACTTTGTTGCCTTTGAAACTATCTATATCAGCAGTAATAAACTAACTCCAGCACGGCCCTTTCTCACTGTGAGAATAATAGACAACATACTCATATGTTGCCCACTCTCGTTCACCTACAAACAGTCACCTTCCCTCCACTCTTGCGCTGCATAACAAGTGAGTGATGAAGAGGGGTTGAACTCTGTATATAATAGGCGTGAGAGGGAGAGAAGAGTGAACTCGAGTTAGGGAGCAACATGCATGTCTTTACAACTAGACTTTACAACTCAACTCAAATTGTAACTTGACTTGTGACTAGACTTTGCATGACAACTCGCCCTTGAGAATTGGCTTTGCATGGCATGACAACTCGACATGCCAACTTGACATGAAATTTGACATGAAAATCGAAATTCAACTTGAGTTTAAACAACTCGAACTTCACATGCAGCTTGAGTTTGACTAACTCAAACTAGACATGCAACTCGACTTTTACAACTTGAGTTTGACAACTCAAACTAGACATGCAATTTGACTTTTACAACTTGATTTAGGCAACTCAAATTTATTTTCATGGTGGATCATGTTACATGTGCCAACACACATGATCAATACATTTACATTATTTTCATAAGGAAGATTGTTTGTTTCTAGCTCATAGGAATTGTACATTCAACCTAATGTTTGCTAGATGCCTTGACTTTTGCTCATGGCTCACAAGGCTTAACTAGGCTCATAGAGGTTTTACGTTTCCCCTATCTTTTGCACTAGTCTGTCTATGCTCACATAGGTTGTACATTCCCCCTGAATTTTTCACTAGACTGTCGATTCTCACAGAGGTTGTACGTTCCCCCTGACTTTTGCATTAGACTTACATCTTGACTTTTGTCTTAGACTTACAAGGCTTCTTCCTTTGCCTTGGCTAGAATCACAACATCACATAGCATCACGTTCATCATGAATTTTCATTTGAATCACAAAGGTTGTACGTTCCCCCTAGCTTTTGTCAATACCTCACAAGACTAGTTGATTCTCCAAATATCCCTGGCTAGGATCAGGGTGGCCCACATGGCCTCTCATTGGAGAATGATTGTCGATGCTGCCAAATTTAACAATCCTTGGGTGGCAGATTAATATCAATCAAATCTATGCTAGATATTATACCATTATATTAGCATTCCCAGGCCTATATTCTTGTTGGTATCGTAGAAAAGATAAGAAAAATATTCTTTCATTTTATCTGGAAGGAAAATAAAAGCAAAGGAGGCTTCCCTCTAGTAAAATGCCAATGGATTTCCAAGACAAAAACTGTGGTGGGTTGGATGCTAAAGAATATTCATCATTTTGGGGAAGTGTGGGTTGCCAAGAGTCTTTGGAGGATCATATAACATCCAAGTTTGTGGCAGGATGTAATCAAATCAAAGTACATTATACCCTTTCATTTGAACATTGGATAAGATCTAGGATAAAACTTGTGGAAAGTAGGCTTAGATTGGTGTAACACGGAGGTAGTCCTATCACTGACACCCCAATAGGGTACCTCTTTCTCTTTAGGAGAAGTATAAATCCACTCCAAGGGAGACGTCCCAAGACCTAGGGGGTTTGAGGAAAGGGAAAAGGTAAGGCTAACCACCTCTCTCTCTAGGTCACTCAAAACAGACTTAAGTCTTGTTGGATGAAGCAAAGGCGAATAAAGTGCACCTTCCCCTTACCAATACAACAACAAAAGTTATGGAAACAACAAGTTATGATGAATGCTTCAACAAGACTTCAAGTTTATAGAGATGACTATTATCAATCAATGTATGAAGCAAGAAATAAATATATAGCGGCATTAATTAATTAATGACAGTTGTAATAACATCCAGAAAAATGCACTTGAATAGACAATATAACAAGATATTGTGAAGTCTTGAAATGATAACACTTGTCTCATACGATTTCTATATATGTGTCAATCAGAAAATAAACTCTAACAGATTGCCAATGATAATTGTAGCAACAACAAAATAAAGTAATGACAACAGTAGTAAAATCTTCAGAAAAGTATTTAGAAAGGTAATTTGATGCACACTTTAGTCTTGGTTGATTGTACCTTGCCTTATACAATTTATGGATTGATTTAAGTGTTCAAATAAGTTTGTATAGGATGCAAAATGATGGATGTAGCAGTGATTATGACAACAACAACTTAGTGGTTAGTATTCCTATACTAGGTTAGCAAGTTAGTTTAGGTTAGTAGGGTATTAGGTAAAGAGATTGGGTTTGAAGTTTGATGATTCTTGTCAAGAAACAAGGGTTGAATACTAGTGCCTTTTAGGGGTAAATGGAGTCAATGTGGGTGGCTCCTTCTAAGGCTGAAAATTAATGGTGATACACAAAAGTATAAGAGGGAAAAAACCTAGGAGAAGTAGTAACTTAAGTCCTCCTAGATTTTGACCTCAAGAGACAAAGTGCTAGGGTGTAGGCACTTCTAGGCCCTAGTGCCTTGCTCTCCTTAGCCTTTTTATGGAGTAGAACTTATGCAAAAATAACCAAATGCAAACCCTTAGAGTGCTAGCAATTCAGGGCTCTAGGGTTTCACTAGTTACTAGATCAATTTAGTGAAAAGCTTGGAAAATAAAACGTAAGAAAGTAGCAACTTAAGTTTCTTACTTCAAGCATTAAATACACCATGAAATTTAATAATCTTGTATGAGAAAATAAAACCATACAATAAACCATTCAATAGATGACAAAATGCATATTTCACTTACTTGCACCAAGAATAATCATGAGAATACCATGCAAGATCACCATAAAACTTCAAAAATTGATCCAAGTTGCAAAGATGAGCCTTAAACAAGAGTGTTGCCTCACAATTTCAGCCAATAACCGTAATAGGGCACAAATTTGAGACCTCTTGTCTATAAGGACAAGTTATGATTAAAATGAATGTCACTTTCTGCTTATTTATACAAAATTAACCTAAAATTAATTTCAGTTCATAATTATTGGGTTGACCTGGCTAGTTTTTTACACAAATTAAATTTGGACAAAATAAAATTAATTTGCATCTAAAAATCACTCCAGGGGTGACTTCATGCCCTTCTAGGGTGGTGTTGAGCCCCAAGTATGGAATACCGGGTAGGGAAGGTGAAATGTTGGGCCTCCAAAGGCTTGAAACCCTACCCATATGTGTCAATGCCTCATAAATTCCATCCAATATGAAACCCTAGCTCTTGATGACATCTAGGGATATCATGGTGACGTTCAGTTCCCTCAAGGGATAACGTCCATGTGGGAAAAGCAAGTTCCTCTGGGTCTAGGTCTTCCAGGGTGCCTCCAAAGGAAACGTCCTTCTTTCTCCAGGTGCAAGTTTTCAATCTCTTCTTACCCCTAGTTGGGGTTTCAGCATCCATCTGTGGGCTTTAAGTCCCCATGAAGATCTAAGCTAATCATTCCCTCATGTGTACTTTTCCATCGAGCAAGGTCCTGAAGCAACAACAAGTATGCCCTCCAGGGGTTCATAAGTCACATGGATCTTAGCATGTAAATCACATCTAATAATTAAATTACCTAAACATGTGCATCAAACCCCCCTTAACCCAAAAAAATGCTCAAAGACATTATGTAATTTGACAAGTTAGATTTGGATAAGGTCTCAGGGTGTCCTATTAAGCTAACCTCTCTTAAGTTTGGGGTGTTTCCTAGTTGAGATCTAGTCCAAGTCATGTAAGTGTATGAGGTGGCATGGGGTAAATATTTGGGCATGGGGTGCATGTAATAATAGGGAAATGTAGAGTGTTACTTGTGGGTGACTTTGTAAAGGGCGAGTTGCACCTTGTCATAAATGCAATTGTTTACTAACCCATTCATTGCCTTTTACTCTTAGCTTTATTTCTTTTGATATTTTTCTCTTGTGCTTCAAGGAAATAGTTGAGGGCCATTGTCCTAGCCTGATGACCAGAGGTAACAATGTTATCCACAAAAATTTCATGTAAATGAGAAGTTAGGCTCATGATGAGACCTCCTTTCTCTTCACTATGCCACTGAGAGACACTACCCTGGCTTGGTGACTAGATAGATGGTAGTGTCATACCGCTACATACCCATGGTCATAAAAGGTTGGCTCATGATGAGACCTCATATCCATCAACTAGTACCTTGAGTGTTTATGTTATATTATGGGTCCCCTTTTCTTACTGAAAATATTTTCACTGCTTTCTAGGGGATCCCTGGGTGAAGCATATGGAAGGTTTCAACATTGACTTTTAACTCTTGTCAACTACTTTTACTCTTTGGGCCTTTAGACCCTTCTTCCCACAAGGTAAGGTATGACTCTGACTAGTGTAGCCAATCCCAGTGCCCAAACAAGGATAGGGGAGATGAAAGGAATAAAGATGGAAAGTGGTAAGTATGGAGGGAACAGACAATGAATTTTCATGGATCCACCTAGTAGCAACCCATCCTAAAGGGAAATCAAGTTACTAGGGTGCCATGTCACCCTTCCCGGTATGAGCAAGGCAAAGAGCATAATTTCCAAGAAAATGTCATGAAATGAATAAGGATTTAATACACCATATTCAAGTGCTTAAAAAATCAAAGTGATACATACCATGATACCCAGACTCATTACCTCATGGAGCGAGACTCACCACTACTTCAGGACCAGGCTGGTGTGATGGATAATGTTGTTGGTGATGAGTGGACTGCACTGAAGAAAAGAGGGGCCCTTCGGGGCCATGCTCAAGTCGTCTGGCTCTCTGTACTCCATGTCTAGGACTTGTGGGCCTCGAGACATGATCTCCTTAGTTATCCCTAGGTTAGGGGATAACATCTGGCTCCAACTCAGGGACATGTGCTCACCGTAGAGCGCATGAGAACCTCAACATATCTGGTATGACTTGTGCCTTCTAAATCTCAACAAAAGACAGTAATCCCTATTGTGGTAATATCACCTCTTGTTCATATATGATAAAATAAACAAACAAGAGCATCTCTAGTATAGCATATGATTATATATATAACAAAAAAGAGCATCTCTAGTCTAGCATATGATTATATATATATATATATATATATATATATATATATATATATATATATATATATATATATATAATGAATCAAGACAATATGAAAAATGCAACTACAACTATGCTAGAATTATATGCAATCGTATGTACAATGGATGAAAATGCCTAACTAATCCTACTTACATGTTGGTTGAATGCTAGGTGTAGTCATATAACTAGTGAAACCATCCTAGTAATGCCTCATAGTACCTTCCTCTATACTTCATCATAAACCAAAACAATGACAGGTTAAGCACAAAAATAACATGAGTTAGAATATGTATCATATCATAGGAAATCCTAAAGTCTAGCTGATGGAGGCGGGAGGGAGGGACAAAATTATGCCAAGTTACACTTCTAGGAAAGTGCTCAATCCATCTCAGAAAAGGATCGTGAAAAATCAAAGGCTCGAAATATTGACTCAAAGAGTTTCAAGGTTTTCTACCTTGGACTTCATCACATCCCGAGGTCTGGGAAGGGACTAGAAAGAACCTAGAGGATGACCGACAACTTCTCAGGGCAAGGTTGGAATACCGAGATAACGAATTTCTTCTTAAGGCATTCAACCTACCCTTGAATTCTAAAAGAAGCTTTTCCCTGGAGAAAACTTAAGATAAGGGACATGTTTCCCAATTGCACCCTTAGTTACATAGTGAGGTAAAGTAATCGAAGGAGGTCGGAGTACCTTGTCACAAGTACCTTGTCATAAGAAATTTCCTCACCCTTATCAAGATTTGATCACAAAGATGGTTGATAATCTTCTTCATGGAATAAATCCAAGTTCTCAAAGGAATACTCATCAAAATCCTCAAGGTATGATCGAAAATCACCAGGAGAACATAGAACTGGGTCACCCTTGGGTTCTTGGAAAACATCTGCAACTGCATCATTGCCTTGTTGCCAAATGTCAAAATTAGTAGTAGTATATGATAGTTGTAAAGGAAACATTTGGAAATGACCCTCAATGCTATAAATGGGATCCCCATCATACCCAATCACATCCCATTTATGTTTCCCAACGTGTATGAACTCATCAATATTATCAAACATGTAATTACCTTTATCATAACACGGAGGGCTTAAAACATCCAAGGGCTCCTCTAACCGTTCTTCACTTTCCAAATCACAAAATAAAGCATCTTCAAAATCTTGGAAAGGGAAACAACTTACCGTATTCACTTCTTGTTGTGCAGGAGTGTCGAATACTTGGATGACTTCATCAAATGAAAGAGAAAGCATCAATGCTTCATCCTCATGACTTGCCCCTACATCTTTAGCTTCATAATACAGAGGGTCTAACTTGTCCAAGGATTCCCTTTGTTCTTCACCTTTTGAATCATAGAATAAGGTATCGTCAAAAACCTTAAAAGGAAAATGACTAACCTCGCCCTGTTGTTTTTGTGCAGGAGGAATAGGATCTCAGATGGATTTATCAGAGGGAGGAGCACACATTAATACTTTATCATCATGTTTGATATATTCAGGCTCTCTCTCTTCAACCAGATCTTCATTATCCTCGATAGAAGCATGAGTAAATTCTTGCTCTTCCTCATGGGATTGGAAACCTTCATTAGGACCCTTCTCCTCAACCTCTTGTTGGTCGATGACTTCTTCCCTTCTTTCCTAGAATTTACTAACAAAGATCTCAAGGGAAACTAATCCCTCCATACTAAGAGTATCTGGGGTATCTTTGGGGTCATCAAATTTGATTTCTGGAGTAAAGAGATGTTCTCCCTTGAACAAGGAGATATTTTCCTCGATTTGTATATCCGCATGATAAGCTTCTTGGATTGTTCTTGGCCCTTTTTACTAAGGAGAAACCCTAATTGCACTAAGAATTCATTGGTATAGAGGTAAACGAGGTACTTGTCTTCAGTATGATGGCTTCTAGGAATTTGTTGTAGCAAATTCTCAAACTTGGTATGAAATTTTTTGATAGTCTCGTTCTTAGTTTGTTTCATGTACTCGAGTCTTTTTATTAGCATGTGGATATCTTCTAATTTAATACCCCATTTCTTGAGAAAGGTTTCTTCTAACTAGTCCATAGATGTGATGCTAGCATCAGGGAGATCATCATACCATTTCCTAGCATTTCCATGAAGAGTGGTAGAGAAACGTTTCATTGCCAAATATTCAACATCATCACTGATAGGGTGGAGTTGAAAGAAATCCCAAAAATTACCCATGTGATCTTCAGCCCTAACCCCATCATTACCAGCGAATCTAGGGAGCCAATTTTCATACCTCGAAGGCATTTGTCAAGGGTAACCCGAAATTTCACTCATATACAAGGGTTTAAAATTACCTGGGTCCCATTGAGAAGCCATGGTTGGCTTTATCATTAGTGGAGTCGTTAGATAATCCTTGTAGGGATTATCAAAGGGAAAAGAGGGAATCACCCTCAGTGGAGTCGCCAAGTAATTATATTTGAAAAGTGAAAGGCATTAAGAAAAAGGCTTACCGAAAATTTGTTGTTCGAGGAGAATTGACTCGATGTTCCCCAGCAATGGTGCCAAAAATGTTATCACACAATCTATACTTGCCCAAATCCTGAAGGCAAGTAGGCTTATATTGTTAAGAACCAAATATCAATATAGCATAGAAAAACCTTAGAATAAGTACTCAATGCCTTGAAAAAGAGATAATTTCAGATAATAACCTTCTTCGAGGGGGCAACCTCCTTTTACCCCACTTAAATGTTCAAGTACAAGATGATTCAAAATGAAAATGTCTCTTTGGTACATATAGGAGACTAGGAGGTATAATTACAACTAATGGCCTAATGCCAACATAAATAAAATGACATTACTAATATAATATGCCCCAATTAAGGGGTAATGAGCCAATATTAGGGCTTAACATGCCCCTCCCCGTGAGACAAGTGTTGTCTACAACGCTTGAGTAACTATGGATGCTTCTGTATAAAAGACTCACCTTCCCAAGTGGAATCTTCAGTCGGTATTTTCCTCCATTTAATGAGATACTGTGAAATGGATCTATTCCTTAGATGGCGAATTCTTGTGTCAGTGATGGCTTCAAGCTCCAATATGATTTTTCCTTCCTCGTCAAGTTTTGGCAATATAGTTTGAACTGGGATCTTGTTGCCTATAACCTTCTTTAAGTATGAAACATGGAAAGTTGGGTGTACTCGTGAAGATGCAGGAAACTCCAATTTGTATGCCATAGTACCAATCTTTTGCAACACCTTATAAGGGCCATAGTACTTTGATGATAATTTATTATCCTTCTTGGCTTGCTTGAGGGACATCTGTTTGTATGGTTGTAGTCTTAAAAACACCCAATCCCCTACTTCAAAACTTCTTTCACTATGATGTTGACCTGCTTGTTGTTTCATGCGATTTTGTGCCATGGTCAGGTTGTCCTTTAAGATTTGGAGAACTTGTTGTTGATTATCGATGTGATCTTCCATTGCTTGAACCTTATAATTTTCTTTTAGAGAAGAAGTGATGGAAGGAGGGTGGTATCAATAAAGTGCCATAAATAGTGTCATTTTTGTTGTAGTGTGAAAGGAAGTGTTATACCACCATTCTGCCAAGGGTAACCATTTGAACCATTGTGTTTGTTTATCAGAGACAAAGCAATGAAGGTAGCCTTCCAGACTTTGTTCACTATCTCAGTTTGTCCATCAGATTAAGGATGATAGGATGAGCTATGAGCCAATTGAGTGCCCAAACAAGAAAACAATTCTGTCCAAAAATGTCCAGTGAAGATGGGATCTCTGTCACTTACAATAATCTTTGGGTTGCCATGTAGCTTTTGAATTGTCTCCATGAATGCGATGGAAACTGTACTAGCTTTGAAGGGATGAGAGAGTGCACAAAAGTG
>ML787611.1:185636-200750 GCA_009831015.1 Picea engelmannii
TGAGGTGTTTTAGAAGAAGGAGCATTGTTCTCTCTATAGATGTTAGGATTGGTCCTTCTAGTAGCCATAGCCATATTTTTACTTTCAACATTTCTTGCCACCTTAAATG
The DNA here is from genome assembly GCA_009831015.1 of Picea engelmannii. Classification (NCBI taxonomy): domain Eukaryota; kingdom Viridiplantae; phylum Streptophyta; class Pinopsida; order Pinales; family Pinaceae; genus Picea; species Picea engelmannii. The sequence continues at coordinate 185,746 of ML787611.1, forward strand.
CATTCTCCAATGATTTGGTTTCCCAAAGGCGAACTTAATTTTGAATGTTATCCTTTAAAGTTCCTATGAATACATCAATCAAGTGCTCATCTGGAATGTTGGTTACCTTTATATTCAATCTTTGGAAGTTATCAATGTGCTCGGTAATTGAACATTTTTTCTTGAGATTTATCAATTGGCTAAAGAAGGTATTGTTCCTTGTATCCTCATAGTGTTCTATCATTTCTTCCGTGAAAATTGTCCAAGTGACGAGTGATTTGCGAGAACAAAGCCATCGATACCATACAAATTGATTAGGTTCTAAATATAAAGAAGCAATTCGTACCTTTTGTGTATGTGGCACATTATGTAGATCAAAGAATTGCTCCATTTGAAGTATCCATGTGATTGGGTCCTTGCCATCAAACTTCCTCATATCGATCTTAGGAACGTGGTTGCTCTTCAACCCAAATTTGGAGTTTCTCCATTCTTGATTCATCTTCCTTGTGTCCTCATCATGAATTTCATGGGATGCATTTTCACTTTCAGGTGTCTTCTTTGTTACGAAAATTTTCAATACTTCCATGATCTCCTCTTTTAAGCCATCCATCTTTGCCTTCAACTTAGCTTCCATCTCTTGTAGTTCATCTTTTGTTACTGTCTTCTTTTGTAAATCATTTAAGTCCCTACGCATTTCTTCACCTTCATCAAGAGTCCAAGTAGGATTGTCTGGACGCTTATTTGGTGTAGAAGTTCCCTTTTTGGGTGGCATGTTGGCCAAGTATCACTTTTGAACCTTGATTTTGAGGTGGTTCTACTAGACAATATTTCTTCTATTGTATCTCCCAAGTTTCGGCCCTTTTGGGTATGAAACTTTCTTTTATGTAGTTCTATGATATGTCTTCTCTGCAATGCCACAAGTCTAATCAAAATTGGATGTGCCAAGTGTAATTTATGGTAACTTCCCCACAACTTGCAGATTTTTTTCTTTCCAAGAGATCTCACTTGTATAGCGTGCCCCACACAAAATAATTGATATAGAATTCTGAAACTCGTACCAGAAATACTACAAACTGTCCACAATCCAATGAAACTAGTCCCACTCAATTTGGATACTCTAGGAAAAAGTTATGATTGTTTTACTTGGAACACCTTCTTGAGACTAGTCAATAGGACTAGTCAGATACCCTATCTTACACAGGGTGTATCTACAAATTTAAGATGACCCAAAAGCTGAAATTTTTACCACAGATACCTTACTAATTTTTGTGAATAGCCTCTAGAGTTTAGGGTCTGAAATGTTACAAAAAAATTTTGATAGTGAAAATTCCGTAATGACTCAGTTCGGGATGATTCGAGAACCCTATCTTGTAAAGGTTGTATCTACGAAAGTATAAGGCCTCAGGAGCTGAAATTTTAACCCAACGTACCTTGATCCGTCTACTAAATATCCTCCAAGACGTTCCTTCTGAAACTTTGTAGAAAAAAATTTGTAGCGAAAATTCCAAGGTGTCTCAGATGTAGCAGCAAAACCCCAAGACCTTGAGCTCTGATACCATATGTTAAGAACCAAATATCAATATAGCATAGAAAAACCTTAGAAAAAGTACTCAAAACCTTGAAAAATAGATAATTTAAGATAATAAGACTCTTCAAGGGTGAAACCTCCTTTTACCCCACTTAAATGTTCAAGTACAAGATGATTCAAAATGAAAATGTCTCTTGTGTATATATAGAAGACTAGGAGGTATAATTACAACTAATGGCCTAAAGACGACATAAATAAAATAACATTACTAATATAATATGCCCCAATTAAGGGATAATGAGCCAATATTAGGGCTTAACATAGATTGACGTAACACGGAGGTATTCCTATCATTGACACCCCAATAGGGTACCTCTTTCTCTTTAGGAGAAGGATAAATCCACTTCAAGGGAGGCATCACAAGACCTAGGGGATTTGAGGAAAGGAAAAAGGTAAGGCTAACCACCCCTCTCTCTAGGTCAATCAAAAAAAACTGAAGTCTCATTGGATGAAGCAAAGGAGAATAAAGTGTACTTGCCCCTTACCAATACAACAACAAAAGTTATGACAGCAACAAGTGATGATGAATGCGTCAACAAGACTTCAAGTTTATAGAGATGATTGTTATCAATCAATGTATGAAGCAAGTGATAAACATATAGCAGCAATAATTAATTAATGACATTTGTAATAACATCTAGAAAATGCACTTGAATAGACAATATAACAAGATATTGTGAAGTCCTGAAATGATAACATTTGTCTCATACAATTTATAGATATGTGTCAATCAGAAAATAAACTCTAACATGTTGTCAATGATAACTGTAGCAATAACAAAATAAATTAATGACAACGTTAGTAAAATATTCATAAAAGTATTTAGAAAGGCAATTTGATGCACACTTTAGTCTTGGTTGATTGTACCTTGCCTTATACAATTTATGGATTGATTTAAGTGGTCAAACAAGTTTGGATAAGCTACAAAATGATGGTTGTAGCAGTGATTATGATAGGAGCAGCTTAGTGGTTATTATTCCTAGACTAGGTTAGCAAGTTAGTTTAGGTTAGTAGGGTTTAGGTAGAGAAATTTAATTTGAAGTTTGATGATTCTTTTCAAGAAACAAGGGTTGAAAACTAGTGCCTTTTAGGGGTAAATGGAGTCAATGTGGGCGGCTCCTTCTAAGGCTGCAAATTAATGATGATACACAAAAGTCTAAGAGGGAAAAAGTCTAGGAGAAGTAGTAAATTAAGTCCTCCTAGATTTTGACCTCAAGAGACAAAGTGTTAGGGTGTAGGCACTTCTAGTCCCTAGCGCCTTGCTCTCCTTAGCATTTTTATGGAGTATAAATTATGCAACAATAACCAAATGCAAACCCTTAGAGTGCTAGAAATTCAAGGCTCTAGGGTTTCACTAGTTACTAGATCAATTTAGTGAAAATATTGGCAAATAAAAAGTAAGAAAGTAGAACCTTAAGTTTCTTACTTCAAGCGTTAAATACACCATGCAATTTCATAATCTTGTATGAGAAAATAAAACCATACAATAAACCATTCAATAGATGACAAAATGCAGATTTCACTTACTTGCACCAAGAATAATCATGATAATACCATGCAAGATCACCATAAAACTTCAAAAATTGATCCAAGTTGCAAAGATGAGCCTTAAACAAGAGTGGTGCCTCACAGTTTCAGCCAATAACCCTAATAGGGCACAAATTTCAGACCTCTTGTCTCCAAGGACAAGTTATGATTAAAATGAATGTCACTTTCTGCTTATTTATACAAAATTTGCATCTAAAAATCACTCCAAGGGTGACTTAACGCCCTTCTAGGGTGACGTTCAACCCCAAGTATCGAACACAGGGCAGGGAAGGTGAAACGTTGGGCCTCTAAAGGCCTGACAGCCTGCCCATATGTGTTAATTCCTCATAAATGTCATCCAAGATGAAACCCTAGCTCTGCATGACATCTAGGGCTATCATGGTGACATCCAATGCCCTTAAGGGCTAATGTCCATGTGGGAAAAGCATGATCCCCTAAGTCTAGGTCTTTCAGGGTGCCTCCAAAGGCAACATCCTTCTTTCTCTCGGTGCAAGTTTTCAATCTCTTCTTACCCCTAGCAGGGGTTTCAACATCCATTTGCGGGATTTAAGTCCCCATGAAGGTATGAGATAATCATTCCCTCATGTGTACATATCCATCGATAAAGGTCCTACAACAACAACAAGTACACCCTCTAGGGGTTCATAAGCTACATGGATCATATCATGTAAATCACATCTAATAATTATATTACCCAAACATGTGCATCAAGCCCCACTTAACCCAGACAAATGCTCAAAGAAGTTATGCAATTTGACAAGTTAGGTTTGGAGAAGGTCTCATGGTGTCCTATTGAGCTAACCTCTCTTAAGTTTGGGGTGTTTCCCAGGTGAGATCTAGTCCAAGTCATGTAAGTGTATGAGGTGGCATGGGGTAAATATTTGGGCATGGGATGCATGTAATAATAGGTAAATGTAGAGTCTTTCATGTGGGTGCCTTTGTAGAGGGCGAGTTGCACCTTGCCATAAATGCAATTGTTTCCCAGCCCATTCATTTCCTTTTACTATTAGCTTTATTTCTTTTGATATTTTTCTCTTGTACTTCAAGGAAATAGTTGAGGTCCATTGTCCTGGCTTGATGACCAGAGGTAACAATGTTATCCACAAACATTTCACGAAAATGAAAAGGTTGGATCATGATGAGACCCCCTTTCTCTTGGCTATGCCACCAAGAGCCACTACACTGGCTTGGTGACCAGATAGGTGGTAGTGTCATACCACTACATGCGCATGGTCATAATAGGTTGGCTCGTGATGAAACCTCCTATCCATCAACTAGTACCTTGAGTGTTTATGTTATCTTATGAGTCCCCTTTTCTTACTGAAAATATTTTCACTACTTTCTTGGGTATTCCTGGGTGAAGCATCTCGAAGGTTTCAACATTTTCTTTTAACTCTTGCAAGCTACTTTTACCCTCTGGGCATTTAGCCTCTTCTTCCCACAAGGTAAGGTACAACTCTTCCTAGTGTAACTAGTCCCAATGTCCAAACAAGGATAAGGGATATGAAAGGAATAAAGATGGAAAGTGGTAATTATGGAGGGAATGGACGATGCCTTTTCACAGATCCACCCAGTAGAAACCCATCCTAAAGGGAAATCAACTTACTAGGGCGCCATGTCACCCTTCCAGGTATGAACGAGGAAGAGAACATAATTTCCAAGAAAACATCATGAAATGAATAAGGATTTAATATAACATATTCAAGTTCTTCAAAAATCAAAGTGATACATACCATGATACCTGGAATCATTACCTCATTGAGCAAGACTCACCAATACTTCAGGACCAGGCTGGTGTGATGGATACTGCTGCTGGTGATAAGTGGATTGCATTGAAGAAAAGAGGGGGCCCTCTGGGGCCATGCTCAAGTCGTTTGTCTCTCAGTACTCCATGTCTAGGACCTATGGGCCTCGATACATGATCTCCTTAGTTATCCATGTTGAATTTTGATGGTTAAGCTTATGCACACTTGATTTCAATTTAGCATTAACTGAACCATAACCATTTGCAGCAATAATACAAGTTGTAGTAAACCAATATCACAAAAAGAATAACTATGCACAGGAACACAAGAAGCATCATGGGAAAACCCTTCTCAACCAAGGGAAAAAACCAACAATCCTTTGCTAATATTGCCAAGAGAATATCCACCATCCACCACCAAACCCTAGCACACAAGAGGGTGTTGCTATGACTGAGAAAGTTGGTGCCTAGGAAAGTGTGCCCTAATTTCACACCTCAACTCCTGTGTTGAGTGAATGACACAATAATAATGAGTAATCCATAATGGGGATCTACTCTTATAAATACAAGACCTAGAAACATTAAATAGATGTGTCTATTGGAACAATAGGGTTGACCTATACAACTTAATAATATAATTAATAATTATAGAATATTAATTATCTTTACTTGGTGGGGCCGACTTGTACCCTTCACAACACAAATTAGGGTTTTACCAAAGTATCACTCTCTGACAATATAGCAAGGATCTCTCTCATCCTCTAGTGCTCAGCCACTAGGGACATGTCCACTTGTGCTCACCCATAGGGACGTGACTCTCAACAAATTAACTCAACTAAGTCCATAGGAGTATCATTTGGAGAACCATCTCAACTCAACTAAGTGCATAGGAGTACAAGGCAGGAGACCATCTCAATTCATCTCAACTCAGTCCAAAGGACTAGACAAGAGACCAAACGTCATCATAACTCAGTCCAGAGTCTGACGCACACCCATCACATGGGCACACCCAACACATGGGATCTCTCATAGATCGTCTCAACTAAGTCTAGAGGAGAACAACCTGGAGAATGTCACACATCGTTGTAATCATCAACACTCCCTCTCAGCTAGGGAGGCATTCTCCACCAGGCCAAGTCTCTCTTGTAAGTACTCAAACTTCGTCCTGGAAAGCGGTTTGTTGAAGACATCTACAACCTTCTTGTGTGTAGAAAGGTACATCACATACACTTCTTTACTCTGCACCATATCTCCGATATAATGGTATTTGATCTCAATGTGTTTCAATTTATCATAAAACACAGGATTCTCGAAGAGCTTCACACAACTCTGGTTATCACAATGGATAACAATGGAATCCATCTCATGTCCAAATAAGTCTTCAAGGAGCTTGCAAAGCCTCACTACTTCATGGAATGCCACACATAATGTGATGGATTATGTTTTGTCAGTACTCAAATCCACATAAGTTTTTTCACTTCTGGTCCAAAGTGCTCCCTGCCAAATCTACATCAGCATATCCCTGCAATCTCATGTCTACACCGGAGGCATACCTCAGGCCATAACCAATTGTGCCTTGTAGATAGCTCAACACATGATTCCTTGCTATCTGTGTGTCTGTCTCGGCTGACTCATAAACTGACTGAGTGCACTCACTGCATAGCATATATCAGGTCTGATGTTAGCCAGATACATTAATGATTCAATTAGCTATCTGTAAAGATGTGGATCAATCTCTCCTGGATTAGTAGAAGCCTCATTCATTTTATTCAAATTCATCACCATCGGTGTAGGCATGGATTTGCAATCCATCATCCTGAATCTCTTTAATATCTCAATTGTATATTTTCCTTGACTCAAGAAAATATCATCAGTCCTCCACCATACTTCTAGTCCAAGAAGTAGTGCATTATACCACAGTTCTTCATCTCAAATTCAAAATCCAATCCACGCTTGCATTCAACAATAAGGATTTTTGAATCAGTGAGGAATAAATTATCACATATAGGACCAAAATCAAGCAGTCGACACCAACAATGTGATAGTATAGGTTTGGATCAACAACACTCTTGTTGAAGCCCAAATTCATCAAGTGTCCAACAATCATGCTCAAGGTGATTTCTTTAGTCCATATAGGGATTTATTCAACTTGTATAATAAGAATCCTTCTCATGTGTCACAAATCCATCTGGCTGCTCGATGTAAACTTCTTCCTTAATCTCACCATTGAGAAAGGCTTGTCTTTACATCCATCAAATGCAGTATCCAACCCATGGATGCAGCAAGAGTAATAATCGTACAGATGGAAGTTTATTTGGACAACATGAGAAAATGTCTCCTCATAATATATTCTCTCCACCTGAGATAATATTCTAGCCACAAATCTCGCTTTTTACTTCTCGACAGTTCCATCAGTTGCATGTTTGATCTTATAGATCCACTTGGAAGTCACTAGATACTTCCCTTTTGGTCTTGGAACAATATCCCACACATCATTCTTCAAGATGGACTGATACTCTTTAGTCATAGAATCTTACCAAAACTATTGTCCTTTTTCTTCTCCATGACAAGAAGGTTCAATATCAATGATGTGGCTCATAGCTAGAACATAGCTCAAAAATATTTGTGGTCTCTTTCTCTCTCGGAATGTATCACAAGGAGTTGCATGTCCCTCTGCCTCTAGCAGAGTCTGTCGACCCCATGTAGGCCTCTCCTAGCCTACTGCCATGTCTCTGGGAATCCTCAGCTGGAGCTACAGGATCAACTGGATCAATAATTGTCTCCCTTTGAACTACTGAAGAGGGAGAAGGTATTGTTTCTTCCTTCTTCTCAAATAGTTTGACTCCCTCTGAAGTCTGAAGGATAGACATCTTCCTTTCCTTTTCTGAAGGATAGACATTCCATGTCTTCTCAGGTCCTCTACTGCCTCTACAGTACTTTGTTGGCCTCCCATACTAGGATAATAACCAAGATGACCTCTAGTAGGGATAACAATCAAAATGGCCTCCTGTACTAGGATAATAACCAAAGTAAATTAGACTCTCATACCAGGGATCATGGCCCTTCAATAATGAAATAATAAATCTGGCTTCCCATACTAGAATAATAACCAAGATGGCCTCCTGTAGGGATAATAACCAAAATGGCCTCCTGTACTAGGATAACAACCAACCAAGAAAATATTGGACTCTCGTACCAGGGATAATGATCCAAGTCATGGGGAATCCCATACCAGAGATAACACCCTTCATTATAAAATTCAAGTTACTACAAAGTAATGATCAAATAAGGAAAGTAGCACAAACTTACCTTAGTCTACAATCATGCTCAATATTGCTTTTGATCTTCCTAAGAAAGTTGAGAAAGAGAATAACTCCTTGTCGTTCTTTCTTGCATTCCTTGACTTATTTTGAGGTGGCTAAAGTTGTGTTCCTCTCTTCTTGCATAGTGACAAGGGCTTAAAACCTTGCACATCACTAAGTCTAGTCTCCTCCCTAGAGCTTGAATAGCATGCACTTATAGCACACACTCAAGAGTCACCCCAAGTATTGTTCTTGAGACAAGTTTCAGGAATTTTACCTCAAAATAGAAATTTCTTCAAACTCAGATTACTTTCTGTAGCAGACCTAAAACTTGTGCCCAAGATTCAAATTTGGTCTAGTTGCTTCTCAATCTACTCTGACCCTTCTGCCTTTTTGGATGGTTGTAGATAGTATAGGCCTTAGAATAGATCTTTATATACCTTGAAACATATGTCATCTTAGCCTTAATATCTACTACAGGACAAGCCTCAGATCCGCATTAAAGACTGAAAAATCTTGCCTCAGAATTAGGCCTCAAATTAGCTTCAGAAATTTGGCCTTGTTGCCTCAGGTATCTCACCATTATAGCCTCATATCTCTTTAGTCTGTTGCCTCGAAAGTCACCTTTTTTTTGCCTCAGATATCACCTTTTTGTTGCCTCATAAATCACTTTTTCGTTGCCTCAGAGATCACCCTTTTCTTTGCCTCAGAGATCACCCTTTTCTCTGCCTCGAAAATCACCTTTTTGTTGCCTCGGATTTCTTGTTTTCATAGCCTTAATTCTACCATAGAATAGGCTTAGAACGGACCTTGATATTTGTCCTAGAATGCTTCTGCAAACATGGCTTTAGGCTGCCTTATCACTTGTTTCAAAAATTGCCTTAGAACAGGCCCAAACTCTGTCACAAGAACTGTCTTTAAATCATCTTCAGAGTCTCAGAACTGCCACATAATAGGCCTCTGGCTCGGCCTTCCTCCCTCATAAATTTACCTTAAAAACAACACTCAAACATAGACATGAAACTCAGCCTTAAGTCTACGGTTAAGGACTGAAACTCGACCTTAAGTCTGTTGTTTAAGTCTATTGCTAGGTCTGTGGTTTAGGTCTCTTTCTAGCTATGAAATCCCTATAGGGTCTTCTCCATACGGTCTCCTTTTAAGACCCTCATTAATTCTCAACTTGCTTTAAACTTTCACCACAAAGGTTAAGGGGGGTTTGACCCTCTCCTTAGACCAACAACGGGGGTCTAGCTGCCTTTATATGTCCATGACCTACCTTTATTTGTTGTGAAATAGGTCATCTTCAAGAACTGTTATGATACCATGTTGAATTTTGATGGTTAAGCTTATGCACACTTGCTTTCAATTTAGCATTAACTGAACCATAACCATTTGCAGCAATAATACAAGCTGCAGTAAACCAAGATCACAAGAAGAATAACCATGCACAAGAACACAAGAAGTATCCTGGGAAAACCCTTCTCAACCAGGGGAAAATCCCAACAATCATTTGCTTATATTGCCAAGATAATATCCACCATCCACCACCAAACCCTAGCACACAAGAGGGTGTTTCTATGACTGAGAAAGTTGGCGCTTAGGAAAGTGCACCCTAATTTCAGGCCTCAACTCTTGTGTTGAGTGAATGACACAATAATAATGAGCAATCCACAATGGGGATCTACTCTTATAAATACAAGACCTAGACACATCAAATGGATGTGTCTATTGGCACAATAGGGCTGACCTGTACAACTTAATAATATAATTAATAATTACAAAATATTAATTATATTTACTTGGTGGGGCCGACTTGTACCCTTCACAATACAAATTAGGGTTTTACCAAAGTCTCACTCTCTAACAATATAGCAAGGATATCTCTCATCCTCTAGTGCTTAGCCAGTAGGGACATGTCCACCTGTGCTCACCCACAGGGATGTCACTCTCAACAGATTAACTCAATTGAGTCCATAGGAGTACCATCTGGAGAACCATCTCAAGTTGACTCAACTAAGTCCATAGGAGTACAAGGCAGGAGACCATCTCAAGATGACTCAACTCGGTCCAGAGGAGTACAAGGCAAGAGACCGTCTCAAGTCATCTCAACTCAATCCAGAGGAGTATATAAGAGAACACGGGTCATCACAACTCTTTCTAGAGTCTAACGCACACCCATCACATGGGCTCTCTCATAGATCATCTCAACTCAATCCAGAGGAGAATGACCTGGAGAATGTCACACGTCGCTACAATCATCATCAATCCCTAGGTTAGGGGATAACATGCCCTTATGAGGAAATAAAATTGTAGTTGATAGCCTATCCCACCTGGTTGCTATCTCCCTAGCTTCCCCCTACACCCTTTCCTTGTCCCCTTCCCCAACACACCTAAGTGCTCACTCACTCTTTATGTACCATCACTGTCTTCTAGGGCCCTAACTTGACCCTCTCTCTCACAAGAACTGTTGGATTACTGAGAGGGGGGGGGGGGTGAATCAGTAATAGAGCAATTTAATCCTTTTTAACCATATAATCCAAGTGTTATATCAATGAAGCATTATCATCCAATAATTGCAGAGTAAATAAGCAATGAACAAATGAAAAAACATACACATACACAGTACACCAATGTTTTACGTGGAAACCCAAATCGGTAGAAAACTACGGAATGCTTTTTCTTATATGTCTTGAAGAATTACATTCATTGGAAGCACCAACTTCCTTTGTTTTCCAACTACAACTGGAAGGCGGCTCCAACCCCCTAGTTTCTCAGGCCACAACCTAAGGGAAGCTCCAACTCCCCAATTCTCTGGCTACAACCAGAAGGACGCTACAACCCCCTATGTTCTCTGGCTACAACCGGAAGGTGGCTACAACCACATGTCCTTGCCTCGTCCTGCCACCCTGAAGTAGAAGTAGAGTGATGGAACCACTGTCAACCTCTCACTGTGAGATATATCGTTGTAAACATGTACCAATAAATTTGAACCATGCATCAACCATGGATCAACCTGTACCTCAACCTGTAATCAACTTGTACCATAAACAAGTGCATCAACCATGCACCAACCTGTACCAAATAACCTGTAATCAACCTATACCATAAACAAGTGCATCCAACCATGTACCAAGTATGTATCAATCATGTGTCAACTACTCATTAACTACGACTCATCAATATGTACCAACATCATCAACTATACACCTTTGTATGTGCCAACTCATCAACTACTTGTCTCAACCATGTACTCAACATGTACCACAACCAAAAGCCCTCATCAATTTCATCATCCAAATCTGATTTGTAGCTCTATAATAGACCTAGTGTATATGATCACATTCCTGCAAACCTTCCTTAACATTAAAAACAAGAAACTAGCATTTTCATCAAACTTTTCTTTAGTCTCACATGCCCAGTTTTGGATTAGTCAACAACCCTAACTTGAAGTAATCATAACTTTGAACCTGTAATGTATAAAGATCTGAAACTGATATACAATGTTCTTCAGTGTGTTTTATGCAATTGCTCCAAGTTTCACTACTTGGAACCTCTCAGAAAAGGAGTTATAGCAAAAATGGCATACCGCTATCCATCAAACAAACTTGGGTCCATTACCCAAACCTGGGGTCTCCAACTTCTCATGGCCATAACTTTCTAACCGTGAGGAGTTATGTGATGTTTCACATACCACCAGAAATGGAATGACAATGTTGCTCCACTAGTGCTAAGTAGAACGTTGCTCCACTCGTGCTTCATCGGTCATCAATACAACCTGCTCAATCTGCATCTGTGTAGGCAATAAGTGATGGATCTTTTCCTTTTGGATACCATAATCCAAACTCTTATGTTCCTTTGAGATATCTGAAAATCCTCTTTACTACTAATACATGCGATTCCTTTGGTGTTGCTTGAAATAGTGTCACCTGTCCAACTGCTTGCATTACATCTGGTCTGGATGTTGTCACATATAGTAGGCTGCCAATCATTGACTTGTATTGCCTCTAATTTGTAGACTTTGAATCATCATATTTTCTCAACTTACAACTGGTTTGCATGGAAGTGATAACTGGTTTGCAATATTCCATTCTGAACCTCTTTAGCATTTCTCTAATATACTTGGTTTGGGAAATAAAAATTCCTTGGTTGCTTTGACGTATCCAAAGTCCCAGAAAGAAGGATAGTTCTCCAAGTAACGACATTTCAAATTCATTCTGCATGTCTTTTGCAAATTTTTGTCTTAACTTGTCATCATCACTACCAAAAATAATATCATCAACATAAACTTCAATTAATAAAATATTACTTTGACTTACCTTGATGTAGAGGTTGTTGTCTACACTTCCTTTTATGAACCCTGCCTGTTGCAGACATTTATCCAGTCTAGAGTACCATGCTCTAGGAGCCTGTTTTAGACCATACAAGGCCTTATTTAATTTACATACATAGTTTGTGTTCTCTGACAACTGAAATCCTTATGGTTGTTCAGTGTAGACTTCTTCTTCAAGTTCCCCATTCAGAAAAGCTGATTTTATGTCCATCTGATATACTATAACATTTTTGGAGCATGCATAAGCTAAAAGTAAACGGATTGCTTCCATTTTGGAAATTGGGGCAAATGTCTCTTCAAAGTTGATTCCTTCAATCTGTGCATATTCTTTACATACCAATCTAGCTTTGTTCCTTGTAACTTGTCCATCTTCATTCAATTTATTCCAGAAAACCCATTTTGTGACGATCACATTCTTATTCTTTGGTCTTGGAACCAATCCCCAAGTTCCATTTTTATCTATTTGATCCAATTATTCATCCATGGCATTATTCCAAAATTCATCCTTGTTGGCTTCTTCAAAACAATTTGGTTCAATTGTAGATAAGAGATCCAGGTGTGTTTGTTCTAGTGAACGGATTTTTCTTCTAGTCTCAACTCTTGCATCTTTGTTTCCAATAATCTGATCTGAAGGATGATTCTTCTGTACTTGTTTGCTAGGTTTCTTTGAAGATACTTTCTGAACTTTCTCTTCTGCTTCTGTCATATTCTCTTCATCTTCACCTTCCTCTTCTACTTCTTTTTCATCTTCTTCTTCGAAAATTTGTTCCATTGATTTGTTTTCTTCTTCCTTTGATTTTGGTCTGTCTGTTTCATCAATTGTTATGTTGATGCTTTCCACAACTTTGTTCAATCTTAGATCATAACACTTATATGCTTTCCTTGTACTTGAGTAACCAACAAGTATTCTTTTTTCCACACGAGAGTCAAACTTTCCCATTCTGCCATCTTCTCTTTTGATGTAGCATTTTCTTCCAAAAACTCTGAAGTGTTTCACATTTGTTGGACTTCCTTTCCATAGCTCGTAGGGAGTTTTATCAGTGTTGTTTTTTAGCATTACTCTATTTTGAATGTGAATTGTTTTATGCACTACCTGTGTCCAAAATATATCTGTCAATTTGGAATCCATTAGCATTGTTCGAGCCATTTCTTGTACTTTCTTGTTCTTTCTTTCAACAACTCCATTCTGTTAAGGTGTCCTAGCAATGGAGAATTGTCTTTTTATTCCATGACTGCTACAGTAGTCCATAAATTACTTTGAAGTGAACTCTCCTCCATTATCAGATCTCAAACATTTGATTCTTGAATCCATCTCGTTTTCAACCATTTCCTTATAGATCTTGAAGTTTTCAAAAGATTATGACTTGTTCTTAAGAAAGAAAACTGCAGTCATTATTGTATAATCATCAACTAATAACATAACGTATTTTTTACCTTTTAATCCCTTTGTTGCAGTTGGTCCAACTAGATCAGTGTGCACAATTTTCAGTGGTCTTGTTGTTGAATATTCCTTTGATTTGAACCTGGTCTTTGTTTTCTTTCCTTGTTGACAATGCTTGCATAAAGTGTTGGTTGGTTTCATGATCTGGGGCATTTCTCTGACTGCTTCTATTTTGTTGACTTTGACAAGGTTATCAAAATGCATGTGACCCATTCTTCTATGCCATAACCAACTTTCATCTTCCTTTCCTAGACAACACTTTTCATTTCCAATTTCACTTAACACATATATGTTGCTTGAAGTTCTTGCAGCTATACCGACCAATTTCCCTAAACCTTCTTTTCTTGTCTCACAGTTTTCTGAATCGAAAGTAATTTTATGACTCACACATTTGACTCACACTTAGAATATTATGTTTCATATATTCTACCAGTAGAACATTTTGTGCCTTTTCATTCTTGTTCCCAATTTAGACTGTGCCTTCTCCAATGATTTTGGATGAATTATCATTTCTGAAGGAGACTGATCCATTTTTTGCTTTTTGTAATGTAAGAAATTTGTCTTTATCACCTGTCATGTGTTTTGAACATCCACTCTCAACATACCAACTGTGTTTCTTCTTCTTAGCTTGTAGAGTGACTGTGCATTTTTCATTGTTATATTGATCTTGCTTTCTTATCCATGTCGTTTTATGAGGTTCTTGTCTGTGACTAGTGTTATTCTGATGAGGTTCTTTAGGAGGGATTGTCATTCTGCAATCCTTGGCCATGTGTCCAAAATTGTTACATTTGTAACATTCCACTTCAGTGCTCAAAGATTCAAACCTGTTGTAACTTCTTCTTTGTGTGTCACTAGGGCTCCTTGAATAATCCCTTTGTGTATAACTCTCAAAGTTGTTATTGTTCTTGTTGTTAGATCTGCAATTCACATCTTTATGTCCAAAATTATTACATGCATAACATAAACCAAAAAATATAGTTTGATACCTGGGAGTTGAAGATCTTCTGAAAGGAGGTGCTCTTATGAATCCTTCTTCTTCTTGAGGCCTATCTATCTGTTGTTGATTCTGAAAT
>ML787611.1:215168-233191 GCA_009831015.1 Picea engelmannii
AGTGTACATACTTCTGGGGTGTAAATACTTCATGGGGTATAAACACGATTGAAAGCAAGGACCTCTGAATCAGGAAGATAATCAGGCTCCACAACCAACAAGCCTTCCTTAAGATCCAACGGCTCAAGTTATTTCGGGCTTCCGGGTACCGAAAGTTCAAAACTCTCGATCCCAAAACACTTGTCACCATAATCCCCGAATTCTCGAACCCCGAAACACCGAAATGCCACTTCAAGTATTTTTCAGGTTTCGCAACTCCGAGTTTTTCAATACAAAGGCCCCTGGCTCCTTGTCATCCGGACTTCCGGTATTCCAAATTCCAAATTACCGAAATCCCAAAATTCACATCAAGTTCTGTCGTGACTCACGACTTCAGGATTTTTTCTCTACTATGCCTGACTCCTTGTCATCAGGACCCTTGAAATGCCGAACTCCGAAATTTCAAAACGCCGAAAAATCTACACCTCGCCTTCACACACGATAACCCAGTTCGTGCTTCGGGAGTTCGAGTGACCAAGGGCTTCGTCCACACTTCGGACTTACAACCCCCGAAATGCTTAAAAGATCTTGACGGTCCAACAGTCGCGATCAATGGTCCACATTGGATCCTAACTTTCTAAGGATGGATTCGTCCAATGCTTAACTTCCCCGCAGCTCTCTTGGATCCTATGGTCCTCGCTATTTCATGAATTCTCCATAGAGAATTTCGACCATTCGATTCTTCCCTCAAGAATCTCTATGGAACAAACCAATGTTCCTTCACTGGAACTTAACCTTCTGCACGAAGATTCTTCTTCCTACCTTCCTTCGAACACTTCAAAGGCGCTATCCCTTCTGAGCTTTCTCTGGTAAATTCAAGCCTCGAAAAAGGGCCTTTGCTCGCACTCCTTGCGGCAGACCTTCAAATACTTCTGCGTATTTGAACTCTCAACTCTGTGCACCTTCTATGACAACAATATTTCTCTCTTCCCCCTTAGTTAATAACTTCTAAGGACTCAACTAGCCTGCGCACGCCTTGCACGGCTCCTGTGCTTCACTTGTACTTCTGCTGGAATGAGAACAACGGTATCCTTTCTGAGCTTTCAGAGATAAACTCTAAACCTTCGTCAACACACTCCTTGCGTATGCTTCACTGCACTCCTTGTAGGAACTTCTCTCACTCAGGAAGAGAAACAATTGAAACTCATTCTCTCTCTCTCTCAGACTTCAAACATTCAACATGAAGTCATACATTCAACACAGTATTAAAGAAAATACATAACAGAGAGATTAAAACAACTGTGAGAATACCATTCACCATGTATAAACAGAAAACATCATAACACCATGAAATCTGATTCAAAGCTTCATATATTAATTCAAAGCTTTTGTATATGGGTTCTTCTCTACAACTTTCTGCTACAGCGTTCTTCTTCTTCTCCTCTATGCTAATGTTACAATGATCTAATGAATGTCATAATACAAAGACAAGGGTGTCTATATCCGTTTTCCCTCCTATTCTTCTAAACTGTCTAATCTCTAATTCAAACCTACCTACTTTCATTAACTATGCATAAATGCCTCTACCTTCTACAGATGAGAGTGAATCGCTCATGATCTGTTTACAATATACAAGTACACTTCCCTTTAACCATCACATTAATGCTTCAAAAACATTTCAAAAATGTGCGCTGGAGGTCTTCCAGCTATCTTCTGCCTTTTACGTTGCTTGCTTGGCTGGCTGCTTGCGATGCTCCTGCATCATCTCACCCCTCTGACTTGGTTGAATCAAGTCTCCCGAAGTGACTCTAATCGCATAATAAGGGAATCCAAAAATGGGGACATGACATGTTCATACGCACAACAAATATGGACAGACACAAAGCACGTTACAAGTGTTAAAATGTATGGGTGGGTGATTCTCTGGAAGATAGCTTGAAAGCATAGTGCAACAAAAAAAAAATTAAATGAGTTTAATTGGGGTATCTAGTTGGCCAGAAACTCCCAATATTTTGAACAATAATATATTCCTACCCTTCAATGCTTCTCTCGGGTTAGATCAATTGTTTCAAGCTGCAAAATCCTTGTTAAGTATGGTTCTCCTCGACAAATAAGTAATCTAGAAATTAAGTCTCAGGCCTAGAGTTTCTTTGATGGAGCAAGGCAAGGGCCCCTGAAGTTTACTAGTGTTGGTGGATGCTTATACATTTATCGTCAAGTTCAAAACTATATTGGGGAAGGATAAAATAATCATGTTGAATTCATGGCTTTGAGATTACTTCTAAAATGTGCCTGTAGAAAAATGTCAAAAATATTGAGATATTTTGGGATTCAATCCTAGTCATTCATTGGATTAAAGGCATTTCTCATTTTATTGGTGATTAACTGAAAGAGGTAGCAAATTCCTTTGAACTGATCCCTTTCACTCATATATACAGGGAGTTGAACGAGGCAGCAGAAACTTTCTCAAAAGAAACAGAATAGACAGTTGAAGGGTTCATGTCCCTGTAGGAAATTAGAGATGGAATTCTGTCACTTCTATTATTAGATTTTGAACTATGGTTTTTTATTTTTGCTTATAGAAGATGAAGGTCTTTTGGTTCTAATTTGGACATTTATTATCATGATGCTAATGTTATAGTTTCCTATGTTGTTTTTGGACCTATTATGGTTTGTATGTAAGAAAGTGTATATGGACTTAGGTAAGGACTGTCGTAGTGTTATTTTTTGGGGGGTTTCTCCTTGAGCTACCTATTCTTAGAGATGATAAAATATTTCTTTGGTTCAAGGATACCATGCCCATGAAATATGATAAGTGTTGTATGCACCTGAACAATGTAATTTCCATCTCTCTATAAATAGATATTGCAATTTTTTCTTTGGAAAAAAAGGTTGGAATAGGGAGTAAAACAAGACATTCTTCAAATACAGTGAGGAGGTTAAGAACGTAAATATGGAAATCAATTTTCACCAAATCAAAACAATAAAACCAATACAGATCTTTTCCTGTGGATACTTACAAGAAAAAAAACAATTTCCCTTTTATGAGTATAATATATGCATTCTAATGTAACACATCTTTGGAATATCATAGGATAGGAGAGGAGAGAAGATTTTAAATTCATATAAACTATTGCAAGATGACAAACACGTTGTCAATTGAGTCTAGCCTAAGTGGTTGTATGATGGACTATTCTCCTCCCCACCTAGGTTATATTCCTGTTAAGTGACATAAAAAAACTTCAAGATTCTACAAAATTTGGTTTACCATGGGTAACATCCTTTGAATGAGGGGAAGTGCCCAGTGGGTTTCCCCTGAAATATACATTGTGTGGAATATAAAAAAAAAGGCGCCAAACACAATGTATCAGAGAACTAGAAGGAAATAGTTATATGATGAAAGACTAAAAAATCAAAAATATCAAGCAAACAAGCTACAAGATTGCTCAATGTGGTGCATATAGGTTTGTGCAAGCTAATGAAAATGATAACGTAAGGTGGGGCTCCATATTTATTGATGACCACTCTGATTTTGTTTGTGCATTTTCAACATCTTGCAACACATAGATTATAGGACCCGTAACTGTGAAAGGGAGCAGAATACAATTCTAGATGACGAATCCAACGGATAGTTTCGTGATGTGTTACAAACCTTGGCTTAGGAAGTCTAGAGAGTAAGATTTAGACTCAAGCTTGGCTAAAAATCAGGAAAAACTCAGCAAATTTTTCCAAGCAGAATGGAAATTCTTTACTCTTTGAGTCATATAAACTTATAATGTGGGGTTACAAATCTTGGCTCAACGAAAAACTTAGGGAGTCTGGAGAATAAGATTTAGACTCAGGCTTGTCTAAAACTTAGGAAATGCTCAGCTAATTTTGTTAAGCAGAATGGCATATAAACTTATAACATGGGGTTGACAAATCACACTCATTGACCTGTAAAAAAACAAGGCAAGTATTCATGGGTCAGACTGATGTCGAACTACTGAGTTTGACTTGGGAGTACTTGACAAATCAGCAGGGTATTGTAACAAGGGAAACCATTAATGCTCAGTATAAAGTAAGGTTCAATGAATAAAGACTTCATAACCAACAAGAATATACATTGCAACAATAAACTTACCTTTTGAACTTCATCATAGCTATCCAAAAGGCCGGCAAATTTATTGGCTTCCAGTGAGGATCAAGGTTTACCCACATGTAGTGTCCCCAAAGCCCAATAAAAAGCATCAAATCTGAACTGAGTTATCATTTCTAATTTTGAAAAAAAAAAGACTAGAAAAATGGCAAAAGCCCATTAAAGACACATAAAAATCATATTGCTATGCTCTTCCATAATTTCTGTACAAAAGCAGAATGTGCCAAAAAACCGAAATCTATCGTTTCTTTTTGCCCAAAAAACCAAGAGAAAAAATATAAAAATCTTATCCTGTGTGAATGAAAACCCAGAGGATAAAGAAAGGTTCAAGAAACAAGGACTTCATAACCCACAAGAATCTAACATTGCAACAATAAAATTGCCTTTTGAACTTCATCATAGTTGTCCCCCAGACCGGAAAATTTATCGGCTTCCAGTCGAGGTCGAGGTTTCATAACATGTCATGTCTCCCATCAAATCTGAACTGAGAAATCATTTATAATAATAATAAAAAAATACTAGTAAAAAGGCAAAATCCCATTGAGACACATAAATTTCATATTTCCCAGCTCGTCCCTAATTTCTCTAGGAAAGAAGAATATCGCAACACCTGAAATATATCATTATTTTTTTCCGAAAAACAAAAGAAAAAGATAAACATCGTATCCTCTGTGAGAGAAAACCCCAAATTTTCAGTTTCAGGGAAGTCGTGAATGTAACTTACGAAAAGGAAAATAACTTGTGGAGATTTGGAACCAGCGCTCGGTTGGCCATAACTCATATTTAAATGTTAGTATGGTAAATGTGTCCTTTATTTAAGATTCGAGGAAAATGATTGGGTTGATGTTAATATTGTAATTAAAATTTGTTTTTTATTAAAATTAATAATTTCATCCATTCAAAATTTTAATTTTGGTAGAGATTGGTTGGTCGATTCGATAAATTGGAAAATGTTAAAAACTTAAAATATCCAACCTTCTTCTATTCAAATTGTATTGATATTAGTTCCAAAATAACAAAGATATCATTATGTGAAATATAGTATTAAAATAAAAATCTTAAAGTAGACCATTTTCTACCACACTACCACGTCATGTTAAAATGGTTAAATTTGGTCAGATTCATTGAATAACTTAAGTGAAACTCACCAAGTTTGGGTGGAACTAGTCAAATTTGATTAAATTTGGTCTTCATTATAGTCATCTAATTATGTAGAAAACTTACTCTTGGTTGTAGAAAATATTGAGCCCCACAATCATGATTAGTCATCACCTCTAGTTCCGCATCATTGGGGGTTCTACTCGGCACCAAGGAACTACTTAATTCTCAAGATCGATACGAGGAAGTTTGATGGAAAATATCTTATAATATGGATATTCTAGATGGATCAGTTCTTTGATCTACACCAAGTGCCAACCTTACAAAAGGTAAATCTTGCATCCTTGTATTTATAAAATAATCAATTTGTCTGGTATCAATGGCTTTGTGAGAGAAAAAATGATTTTATTACCTCTTAGTCCATTTTTACGAATGAATTGATAACACATTATGGGGATATTAAGAGCAATACACTATTTAGTCGATTGATAAATCTTTGACAATGAAATTGCAAATTAACTATAGAGTGTGCTTCAATCGACCTTCATGGCTTCATCCTTTAGAGGTGGTGGCTCCCCTCCCCCTCCCTTCTCTAACATTGATGTGTTCTAAGCTATAATTTCTTCCCTTGGTAAATCTGTTAAACAACCCCCTTCACGATTTGTTAAGCGCTTGGATGAAATACCTAAAAGTATTCTTCTTCCTTAAAACACATGTCAAATTACACTAAAGCTCGCAAATAGAGATCCGATCAGAAACATTGTGAGAATGTAGCCCTCTCCCAGGGTTATCCCAATCTATATTCATAAGAACTGGGCAAGTTTAATCAAAGGTAAGCTTTCTCACTACTTATGTGATCAGGGGTTTTAGGCATTTTACTTTGAAAATAAATAATATAGGAATATAATACTCCGAAGTGGGTTGTACTTCCATGGCACCAAAGGGTTGTGTCTAAATAGTTGACACCATATTTTAACCTAGAAAATGATATTCCCTCAACAGTCCCAGTAACAGTGAGGTTTCCATTACATTGTTGGAATGACAATATCATGAGAAGTATTGGTAACACCCTAGGCACATATGTAGACAAAGCTAAACCAAAATATGGAATGTTTGTTGTGCTCTCATTTATGTCTAAGTGGATTTGGAAAAAGGTTTGCCTGAAGCGGTCCAAGGAACCATGGACAACTGGACATGCATTCACCCTGTGGATTATGAACAACTTTCATTCAAATGTAAGCAGTGCCATGAATATGGGAATTTTGCTAAACATTGTCCAAAAATTATTGTCCCAAAGCAAGAGGCTCACTAGAAACACTATCAATGACAATAGGTGAAGAAAAAAAAGACATGAAACAAACAACCAGTCAATGCACCACAAGTCAATCCAACACAATCTATAGTTGTAGCAATACAACCTTCAGGAATAGGTTTAATAATGGATCAACCCTCATTGTTTGGTTCATCAAATGAGACATTAAAAAACTAGAAAGGATCACCTTTAGAAGGTAAAGGGACCACCCCAATAAGCAAGAGGTATGAATCCTTTCTCATGGGGATAATATCCCTACCACATGAACAATTGGAATTCCTTTATTTAATGTTGGTTGCTCTTTGGAAGTCCCAATTTTGGAAGAAAATCCCAATTTTGTGTCCTCGCCAAAAATGCATTATGAAATACATGAGAAAGAAGAGGATTTACCATATAAGCCTTTCAAAGGCCCTAGTCCCATTGACATTAACCCTATGTAGATTAAGATTCACTTAGAATATGATCCAGGAGTAGATGATGTAAAAGACGAGCTTGCAGCAGAAGGAAAGCAACAAGAGAATGTTAGTAGGAAACCTCATAAGGAAAAGAGGGAAGAGGCAGCTGAAAAGGAGAAATAATTGGGACACTAACTTACATTGGATAAAGTTACGAGAGCCACAAGAGGATCAAGGAATAAAATAGGTCCTAATCCACCTCTAAGTGAGACCCACAAAAATACAACCAAATGATGAAAATTGTATACTGGAATTGTAGGAGCTTGGGGGGGAATAAAATAAGGTATAATCAGTCAAGGAATTGAAAAATTTAGAGAAACATTCAATGCTTCTACTCCAGGAGACTAAATTAGAGTCAAAAGAAACCTTAGCAAAATGTAAAAGAATATGGAAATACAGTGAGGGTCAAACTATTAGAACTAGAGGGGCCTTTGGGGGTCTTTGCACAATATGGAACAACACAATAATGAGATTAATTTTTTAATAACAAACCCAACATTGGTTGTTGACCAGTCTTACACATCTGTTTTTCGGGTGCAACCTTCAATGTAGTAAACATATACATGCCCTTTGCATACTCTGAAAAGGTTGAATGTTAGGTCTCCCTAATGGCTTTGAAAGGGTCTGAGTTTTGGAATCAAAATATTGTGTCAGAAGATTTAATACCACCATGTGCCAAAAAGAGGAGCAAGGAGGTAGCATTGTTAGATATCCCTCGAGGGATCAGATGGAAGACTTGATCTCCATGGGGGATTTAGTGGATATAAAAATCTCAAGGGGAAAATTCACATGGTCAAATAAGAGGGAAATTCTAGGCCATATTGCTACTCGACTGGATAGGTTACTTCTACAGAGCTTGTTTTTGGAGAGTGCATATACAACCTTGATTCTGATTATGTTCAGAATGAAATGAAAGAAGAGAAATTACAATGAAATACTCATGAAACTTGTCAAAAACAGAGAAATGCAACAATACTTGATTTCTATTAATGAAATAATTGTAAAGAGACTGTAAAGATACAGAGTGCAAGACTCGCTAGAATGGTGGAAGTTTTATCTCTGAGAAGAGATGCAGCAACTATGCTCATTCGCTAGAAGATCATTACAATGAGGCTCTAAAGTCATTTTTATGTTGAACAGGAATGAAAAAACCTTAGACATCCAAAAACCTAAACCTAGGAGATGAAACTCCAAAATCCATGTGGGCCCCGTTTGGGTAAGTTAGTACATTAACTTCCTGGGGTCCTAACTTTTGCATACGATCTCCGTTTTATGAGCGTGATAGCCCGTTGGAAAGGTATTTTCGAGAAATACACATTACATTGTCAAACTCTAACTCCACCTATAGTTTGACTATGGTGATCCAAAATAACATTTTTTAGGGCCCCAAAACGGCCCTGGAAGTACATCAAGATGTGCTAACATGAAAACATACAAAATAAGCCATTTGGATTAGGTGGGAGTGTTGAACAACTGAGGAGGGGAGGGGGGGGTGAATCAGTAGTTACCGTGCTTGCTTCTTTTAAATTCTTTACAAGGCACTCAATGATGATCACAATAATGCAGAGAAATAAGCAATGGCACATTCAACATCAGTCACACATATATGAGATACACAGAGACAAATATTTCCCGAGGAAACCCATAAAGGGTAAAAACCTCTTCTTATTTATATGATAAGTATTATTTACATTCTTTACATTATCATACATATGAGCACCAACTCATTGTGAGGCTACAACCTCTATTTTGCAAGTTGCAACTTGCTGAGAGCACCAACTCTCTGTTTTCTCTAGCACCCACTAGAAGGAAGCACCAACTTTCTGGTTTCTCTAGAACCAACTAGAAGGAAGCACCAACTCCCTGGTTTCTCTAGCACCCACTAGAAGGAAGCTACAACTCCTTGTGTTCAAGCACTCACTTGAACCTTTGAGGACACCAGTCCTCCCTAGCACCTCCCTACCACCCAGATTTATGAATATCAATTACTGAGACTTATTACAGTGATATAGTGTTCAACAACAGCTTACCAGTCTCATCACTGTTCTGCAAGATTTCGTTGCTCTGTCTTCCTCACTCTCTTTCTGCACTCTTCCATTGCCCTTTTCTATTCTTCTGCCTCTTGTGCATTCTGCACCATTCCCATTCAATGCACCTTTTGTCTTCTGTCACTTTCAGCTACTGCACTTCACCTCCTTCTTCACAGATACATCCCTCACCCCAGCAACCACACCCATCTCTTCTTTGTTCCCCATTCTTATACTCCCTGTGCATCTTGTGCATTCTCCATATCCCATGGTTCTGCATACTCTACATGTCGAGTGCTTTGCCTGTTCATCATGGCAGCTCTTCAGCTTCTCTGTTTGTTCATGCCATATGTACATCATCACTGGGTGTCATAATCAGATTCCTTTGCCTCACCATCAGTTGAGAATCTTCATCTTCTGTTACAGTCGAGCTCAACTATTATGTTGCAGTTACCAGCTGTCAATCGCCTCCATGAACAGTCTTTGTTCTACTGCCATATCCCTTGAAACTATTCACCTTCTCTGTCAATCACACTGAAGTGTCTTTGAGTCCTCTAGCAGAAACCATCAGTGGTTTCTAGCGGTTACACTGTGAGGAGCAGTATTAGCCCTCCGATCGTGCCCAAATTCACCTGCACCGATGGATTGGCTCCATGGGATCTTGCATTCATTTCGGCATTTCGGTCTTCGGCATTTCAGGATCACCGTGGTGGAATAATTTATTTCTCTCCATTTCCCGACCCCCGAAACTCTGAAAAGGAGCTTAACTCCTTCCCCCAACTTTTGTTGATGTGACCAAGGGTTGTGACCTCTTGCTGAGCCTAACCGTGTTTCGCATTTCGGCTTTTCGGCAATTCAGCATTCGTGTGATCAAGTTTCTTGCCTCTCCATGTTGCAGTTCCTAAAACTCCGAAAAGGAGCTTAACTTTTCATACTCTTCTCTACAGTTCTTCGACGATGTGACCACCGGCTGTGACCACAACCTTATTCAAAAACTGCATTTGTCAATTTTTCGTTTCGGCACTTCGGCTAATCAGCATTTCGCGACTTCGTGTTTCGTGATTTCGGGACTCCTGAGATTATGAGTCTTCACTCTTGACTCCTCCTACTCCCGGTATCTGAAACTCCGAAAGGGAGTCGGATAAATGGTCCACAGTCTCCCTTTGATCAACGATTCATATTAGATCGCGGTTTTGCATTTTGTGATTTCGTCGTTTTTCCCTTCGAGTTTTCGAGACTCACAGTGGTCCCTTTCGACATTTCAGAGTTTGATACATCGTGATGTGGAGTCTTTGCTTGCTATGTAAAACCCCAAAATAGAAAGTTTCGATGTGATGTAAACCTGTTGACGTCACACGTGGATTGACACGTGTCGAATAGCTGCCACGTGTCACTCTGATTCGTGACTTACATATGCCTGACATGTTGAATCAGCCTTACACTTGTCATTGCCTAATTGTGCCACATGTCCTTAGCTGATGTGGTTTGTTGACATGTATGTTTCAAGATTTTTCATTTCGACACTTCGGGACTCCTTATGATGAGAGTCTATGACTTCTCCATCTCCCGGTAACCGAAATCCCGATATGATGTGCCTGCTTCTGGAATTTTGGCGTTTCGCTTTTCGGCACTTTGGGACTCCTGTTGTTGAGAGTCTCTGACTTCTCCATCTCCCGGTATCCAAAATCCCAGTATCCATTACTTCGAGTAATGTGCATGTTTTGGGTTTTTGGGATTTCGCATTTCGGCACTTCGGGACTTCTGATGACAAGAGTCTGTGACATCTCTATCTCCCGGTAGCCAAAATCCCGATATTCAAAACTTTGAGTGATGCGTCTGTTTCGCGATTTTGGGGTTTCGCCTTTCGGCATTTCGGGACTCCTGTGTTGGAGAGTTTCGACTCTTGACTTCTCCATCTCCCAGTAACCGAAACTCCGAAATGGAGTCTTTGTTGAGGTGCCTATTTCATATTTTTCGGGGTTGCGCATTTCACCTTGCTCGTTAAAGAGCATGCAGATTTTCCTGGATCCAATGTCGGTCGGACCACGGGCTCAGATCTGATGTTCATCGGGAAATATCAATGAGATCCATCACTGAATACTCTGATCTTGTCGAGCTAGCTCTGCATCGTCTTCCCAAAAGACTTCTGGTGCCCGCCTGGCACATCCTTCCTGTACTCAAGTCATCATCACTATTGTACTTGCCATCAATGACAAGCATATATTGTCTTTAAAACATGCCAACAGGGAGGCCACCAGTATCCACTTGGAAGATGTGTAGGGATCTAGACATCCCCGAAAGTGTAGAAACCACAATCACAAATAAGTATATAAGAACCTGATGAACTAAAAACTAGCAAAAGGAGCCAATTTTAACAGGTGGGTGGGCACCAATATCCACCTAGATTAATCCTCCCCCCATAGGAAGAAATGGTCTCCATTGCATTGAGTGCCTAGGGAAGAGGGGAAAGAATGTTCTGAATATGAATATTGGTGAGTTGTGTGCTTTACTGGAGAATTTTTGTTTCTTGGTATGTGGAAGATTGTCACAAAATGGTTGTTGGCGGGGTTGAATATGCTCCACCACCCTGTTGTCTCTGAGTTTGACGGGGCATTATGTAGGAACAATATCTTCTTTCTCTTTGACAATATGTTTGTGCTGTATAGTAGGTGTTGAGGTTACAATGGTTGTAGTGGTCTTATGTTCATCCTTTGAATAGACTATGAAGAGGATGAATTTTTCAGTATGTGAGATTACCTTGTGACACTGTTTTGGTGGAGCAATAGTCAGAACTACCTCTGGTATCTGATAATATGACCTCCCAGAGTAATAATGACATTATAGGGTCTAGACTCATAGACAACATGTCATCTCCACATATATGGTTAGCCCAAAACCACATCACAGAAATCAAGAGGGGAAACATCACACACTGCCTCATCCTTGAAGGGTTGGATGCCATAGGACAGGTCGCATTATTGGCTGACACAGAGATATCATCCCTGGTGAATCCACCCGATGTTGTATGGATACGGGTGTGGTGTTGTCGATAACCCCAACTATTTGAAGGCCTTAGCTGAGATGAGGTTATTCTCATTTCCATTAACAACAATGAAAT
The DNA here is from genome assembly GCA_009831015.1 of Picea engelmannii. Lineage (NCBI taxonomy): Eukaryota > Viridiplantae > Streptophyta > Pinopsida > Pinales > Pinaceae > Picea > Picea engelmannii. The sequence goes on from ML787611.1 coordinate 227,296, forward strand.
GCAACGGGGTCCCCTTCACCCACATCTGTGAATGGAAGAGGCGCTCCCCCTCTTCAAGATCCACTAATTCTTCTGGTTGAATTGTTGCGGTCACGACAGTGGCAGTGGGGTCTGCATCAATGATCTGTATGTTTTGAATATTTGTTGGATCGGATTCTGAATCAGGGTTCGGATCCATGTCTTTGACCTCGACCACCAATGAATGTTTCAAGAGACATTCATTGGTGTTGTGCCAGAGGATTTTCTGGAAGTCACACCACTTCCCAGTGACATTCTTCATCTTCCCTTTACCCGTATTGTCACGTGTCTTGGATTGGTTTTCTAAGGGTTGTTGGTTAGGGTCATCTTTACCGTGCTTTGGTTGTTGCATATTTGTAGACCCGGATTCCCATTTGCTCTGGTGCCTAAATTTTTGCTTGATTTTGAAAGCATATCGATAGGCAACTCCCAATGATGAGATGTTTAGGAAATCCATTTCAGTTTGGATGTACCTATGTAGAGCCCCATGATATTTCAAAACTAGATGTCACTTGGAATCCTTGATACCCAGCTTGGTGCGCAACTTATGGAAAGTATTCATGAACTCCGACACTATTTGGCTCTTCTCTCGCCATAGTGTGATCCATCTCATGTACTAATCTTCATAGTTATCAACATGATAGTACTATCCTCTGACCACATCCAAAAAAAAATCACAAGTGGGCTCGGCCCCATAGATTCCATATTCCTCTGTGGAACGTTTCTCCCAGTAAGTTTCCTACCAATGTTTGACATGGGGGGGAACCTTGAGTGCGAAGGTGATATTTTCCCTGTCGGAAAAATTTTGAACAAAGAAATATCCTTCTAATAGACTTAACCATTTTTCTAGGGAATCTGCAAATATATGACCTTCAAATATGGGAATATCAAAATTAAGTTGTACCTTGAAGGGAGAGGTTCCTCCAAAATGGTCGTTTGATGAACATGCGACTGTTGCTATCGACAGGCGTTAAATAATGTGTGCAAAATTCTCCATCATTTCATCCCTTTGTTGCCTAAGAGATTGCTCAAGAAACAGGTTAATAGAATATTATGCTCCATTGTATTTATTTTATGCCACCATCAAGGGTTTCTTGGGTGTGCGAGAGTGATTGTCCTCAAGAGAGAAAAAATCGAGACCCAACTAGCTATACCCGAACCTCGTTGGGGACATGCACTGAAAAATGATCAAGAGCAGCCTGCTTTGATACCACTGATCCGGATTATGTTCAAAACGAAATGAAAGCAGATAAATTACAATGAAATAATGATGAAAATTTCCAGAAACAGAGAAATAAAACAATACTTGATTTCTATTAATGAAAGAATTGTAAAGAGACTGTAAAAATACAGAGTGCAAGACTTGCTAGAATGGTCGTAGCTTTATCTTTGAGAAGAGATGTGATGGCTACGCTCATTCACCAGAAGATCATTGCAATGAGGCTCTGAAGGCCTTTTTATGTTGTACAGGAATGCCAAAACCTTAGACATCCAAAAACCTAACCCTAGGATATGAAACACCAAAATTCATGTGGGCCCCATTTGGGTAAGTTAGTACAATAACTTCTCGGGGTCGTAACTTTTGCAGACGATCTTTGTTTTAGGCGCGTGATAGCCCATTGGAAAGGTATTTTCGAGAACTATGCATTACAGTGTCAAACTCTGACTCTGTCTATAGTTTGATTGTGGCGAGCCAAAATAACACTATTTAGGGCCCCAAAACAGCCTTGGAAGTACAACAAGATGTACTGACATGAAAACATAATAAATAATCCATTTGGATTATGTGGGAGGCCACCAGTATCCACTTGGAAGATGCGTAGGGATCCAGACAGCCATGAAAGTGTAGAACCCACTATTACAAAGAAGTACAAAAGAATGTGTTGAACTAAAAACTGGCAAAAGGAGCCAGTTGGAACAGGTGGGTGACCACCAATATTCACCTGGATCAAACCTCTTCTAGAATTATCGCATGGGCCATTTTAGATCACAGACCTATCACACTTCAACTGACCAAAATACCTAATTATGGGCCTATCCCCTTCAGATTTAATCCAGTTTGGCTGCAGACAAAAACTGTTATGGACATTATCTCTAAAACATGGAGTGGATGGATAAGTCGATCATTAGTATATATATGGGAACGCAAGTTAAAATCTCTTAAAATTCCTCTCAAGAAATGGGATAAAACCTATTATACACTACTATAAAGAGAGATACAAGAGAACAAGGATAAGATTAATTAAATCCATGAAAAGCTAGAGAGATAAAATGTCACAAATGAGTTGTTAAAGGAGGAGAAAGAAGCCTTCCACAAATATCAAAATGTTTTGAGAACCGAGGAAGCAATTTGGAGATTAAAGTCTTGAAGTTTGTGGCTTACAAATGGCGATAGGAACACCAATTTTTTTCATAAACAAGCCAGGGATGGAATTTGGAAAACAATGTTAAGGAGATTCTAACCCCCAGTGGGACTTTAGCCTCCAATTATGAAGAAATTAAGGAGGCAGTTGTTTATCACTTTGTTGATATTTGTGCTGAAAAGGATGGAGATAATATGGAAGATTTTTCATCTTTGTTGCATAATATCCCCTCTCTAGTATCATTTGACGAGAATCTAAAACTAACTAAAGAAGTATAAGAGAAGCAGATCAAGAAAGTGATTTGGGACCTTGCATCGAATAAATCCCCTAGTCCAGATGGTTTTACCATACACTTCTATAGAAGCTATTGGAACCATCCCTAGTTAGGATTGGGGGAAAAATAGCTAATGCATGCTGGTAAAGCTCCAGGAAACTAGTAACTATTCGATTATTCCATCCCATTCAACCATCAAATTTGATCTAATTTGGATAATCAAGTACATTCAAAGGTCTTTCAGAATTGGGGGAGCAATCAATTATGCATTTTTATTTCTAATTCCAAAAGAAGAGAATCTCTCATCCTCAAGATTTCAACCCATCCCATTATGTAATGCTTCATACAAAATAATGTCTAAAGTGATAGCCACCGAGCTAAAACAATTACTTCATAAGATAATATCAAAAAATCAAGGAGGGTTTACGACAAAGAGACAAATCATGGACAACATCATTTTAGTGCAAGAGGTGATCGACTCCAGGAAGTTGAAAAGAGATAAAGGTGTGCTTATTAAATTAGACATGGCTAATGTGTTTGATTGAGTTATAGATTCATTTATTTTTGAAGGAATGAAAAAAATAGGGTTTGCTCATCATTTATAAGATGGGTTTGCTCATGTAAAAGCAACCTTTGGATCTCTCCTCTAGTTAATGGGTGCTCCTATGGCTTCTTTAAAGCAATAAAAGGCCTAAGACAAGGTCACCCTCTATCTCTAGTTCTCTACATCATAATGGTCAAATTTATCAGGAGGTTGCTCGAATTTGAAAGAAACGGTAAGAACCTCCCCATGATATAAGTAGTGAGAGGTGTCAAGAGTATTAATCACTCTCAATTTTTTGATGATACCTTATTATTGGGAGGGGCCATCACTGTCATGGCGTGAAGATTCAATAAAATCTTGGATATATATTTTCAAGCTTCTAGAGGCCTGATTAGTCATAACAAATACCAAATATATGCTTGGAATGTGAATAAAACTCTCCTAAATGCAATCTCAAGTGTATTTCAATTTCCTCGCAATGAATCTTGAACCTCTTTCAAATACCTAGGTATGCCCATATGTCTTTGGTCTTCCTCTTCTCACTTGTGGTAGTAGGTTATCAACAAAATCAATGCCAAATTCACTTTGTGGGGAGCACATTGGCTTAAATTCATAGGTCACTTGGTTCTTATCAAATATATCTCATCATCATAACCTATATTTCAATATTCTTCCCTACTAGCTCCCATGGGAATTAAGCAACAAATATCGCAATACATTAGGAGGTTTCTTTGGAAAGGGGGGGAAACAAATAGTAAGTGATATCATGTGGTCAACTAGGCTATGGTAAGAGCACCTAAGGCATGTGGTGGACTTGGTATAAAGGACCCTACTTTAATGAATTTAGCACTATTATCCAATATCCTATGGTGGCTAATCACGGGGATTTATGATTGGTGGAAAAAAATACACATAAAAATTGTTATGTGGGGCATAAAGAAACGATGACTTGGGACAACTCTTGCAACAAGGGAAGGATCCACAATTTGGAAATTGATGAAGTCCCCCATTTATTATTCAAGTCTATCTTGGTGCAATGTTAGTATCATGGGAAATCAACCTCTTAATTAAAACCAAAAACACCTTCCTCTTTAAGAATGTTTAGTTTCTCAAGGAAAGTGCACTCTGTATGACATTGTACTTGGTCCAATTCGAGATTGAGGATTTTTTGGAATCTGGGATCACCTCCATGTTATCTTGTCCTGATAGTTAATCAACTACAAACATTCCTTAAAGGTAGTGCTCCAATATGTCTAACTTCCACAGATCAAAGAATTTGGGGCACCAAAAAGTATACATTGTCAAGAAAGTTCATGAACATCAGTTAGAAAATCTCTCTCTTCCATCCAAATCTTCGATCTAGGAAAAAATTCGGCATCTGAATGGTATTCCAAAAATAAACATCTTTTGTCGGACTTTGGCCCATGGGATGATTTTGACAGCTGGAAATTTTATGAAGAAGGGGATCCATAGGCTGTCGAGATGCGCTCTCTACCTGAATAGTGTTGAAATTGTGCATCATCTTTTCCTATATTGTGACTTTGTTAAGCAGGTATGGAAGTGATAAATATGGGGAATTGAACACATATTTCAGAAGCTCAACATTTGGAAAATCTTATTTGACAAATGGTGCTCTATATACATGGGATCCTTCCAAAATGAACCTGTTAGGGTCCTAACTCGCACATAGGTAGAACAATATATTCGGATCTAATAAAGGTCAATATTAATATTTCCTTTCAATAAAATAGAATAAGGCGAATGTAAGAAGACCTAATACAAGCTTCCGCTTCTAGAAGGATCTTCCTCTCGATGCTTCTTTTTAGTATAAATAGGAGTCGAGGGTATGACAACCCCATCTTGGATATTATTGTAATAGATATCTACTCAACTGGAGGTTGCCCCCTGGAAGAGGCCTGTGAAAATTGCTTTCAGATTCAAAGTGTTATTTCTGTTATTATTCTCTTAACATTTTAGTGCTATTGTGGTGAATGTTCTTGTTATATTGTTGTTATTCTACCATTTCTAGCATTTTATTTCTATTCTGCATACATTTTATGTCTGGTATATTACAAGTGGTATCAGAGCACTTTCCTCGGCAGAAAGTGTGGGTTAAAATATTTTTTCCAGGGTAGAGACGTATTCCAATGTCTTTAAGCCACAGAGATCTGTCGTTACGCGCATAAACCCGTGGTTGAGGGATTCATACATGCAGGAAATACAAGTGGTACTTAAGCACACATCTGTTGGCCACCCTTGTAACCCTTGTTGGTACCCCTTCGAGTGGTAGCGCATCAGACAACACCTGTGTGCGGATCGACCTAGATTACATGAAGCCCTCTTTAGATAAACCGATCAGTCGCCTGACTACTATAGTGTCACCGAGAACAGCACTCAGGAAGATACTCTCTAGTACCTGGGTAGTCGGGTAGTACGGCTAAGGGTACGGTCTATCCTACTTAGTTAGTGCCTTGATATATTGGTCTGAGTACTACTGTTGGACCCCGCACGTATATCAGAGAGCTATAGCACAAGGCAAACCCTTGTTTGTAGAACCCTTGAATACCTAACCCTTGGGGACAGAAACATAAAAAAATTAAAACAGACAAGATCTATTGTCGTGCAACTGTGTTCGGGTTGCCAATTAAATACACATTTATTTCTCGTTAAGAATTTAGGAATTTCCTCTCTGTAGTA
>ML787611.1:239499-254135 GCA_009831015.1 Picea engelmannii
ACACACAGTGATCCTCTTTGCTTCTTGTGAAGCCAAGTCCCAACATATAAGTATCAAATTTTTGATACCACATCCTTGGTGATTGTTTTAAACCATACAAGGACTTTTTCAACTTGCATACCAGCTCCTTCTTTCCCTTCACATCATAACCTTCTAGTTTCTTCATATAGATTTCTTCTTCTAGATCCCCATGTAGGAATGTTGTCTTCACGTACATATGTTCTAATTCAAAATCAAATGCAGCAGCAATAGATAACATAAATATTATAAAGGTTAACTTGGCAACAAGAGAAAAAATCTCACCAAAATCAATTCCCTCAACCTAGGAATAACCCTTTTCTACTAATCAAGATTTGTATTTCTCCACTTTTCCTTCTGCATTCAGCATCTTTTTAAATACTCATTTGTTGCCAATGGGCTTTCTTCCATCCGGAAACTCCACTAGATCCCAAGCCTCATTCTTATCTAAAGATGCCATTTCTTCGTCCATGGCCCTTTTCCAGAGATTTCCATCCTCTGAATCCACTGCCTCCCTAAAAGTTCTAGGATCATCATTAGTAATAGACAAAGATAAATTTGAACAGAAATCAGATGCAGTATACCTTTCTGGTAGCCTTCTTTCTCGAACCGATCTCCTCAATACTGGAGTATGAGGATATTCTTCTTCTGATTCTTGTTCTTTTGTAGAGTCTGATTCATCATCCTTTAAATCAAACTCTATTTTATCTAGTTCTTCCTTACTTGGTAGGAATTCCTCTTTAACAACATCCTTCATTTCTCTAAATACCACATCTCGGCTATACACTACCTTCTTAGTTTATGGGTTCCAAAGCTTATAACCTTTGAGACCATCTTTATATCCAATAAAGATACACTTTTTAGCCTTCTTATCTAGCTTACTCTTGTTTTCCTTTGGAACATGAACATTGCATCACAACCAAATACATTGAGATGTGTGAGAGAAGGTTCCTTACCAGTCCATACCTCTTGTGGAGTCTTGTCATCCAATGCTGATGAGGGTGATTTTTTGACCAGGTAATATGCAGTACCCGCTACCTCTACCCATAATTCTTTCCCTAACCCGGCACCACTAAGCATGCACCTTGTTTTTTCCATGAGCGTCGTGTTCATCCTTTCTGCAAATCCATTATGTTAAGGTATGTATGGAGTAGTCTTATGTGTTTCTATACAACACTTCTTAAAGAATTCTTCAAATTCATTCCCGCAGAACTCTCCGCCATTATTTGTCCTCAACACCTTAATTCTTTTTTCTGTTTGATTCTCAACAAGAGACTTAAACTCTTTAAACCTATAAAAGACTTCATATTTCTTCCTGAGGAAATATATCCAAGTATTCCTTGAGAAGTCATCTATAAATGAGACATAGTACACAGATTTTCCCAATGATAGGACCAACACGGGTCCAAAAACATCACTGTGAACTAGCTGTAAAATTCCTTTTGTCCTCGTTGCACCAGAGGGGAATCTTACCTGATTCTGCTTCCCATATAGAAAATGTTCACAGAAATCAAAATCTAGAGAGAAGTTATGCATACCTTCAACCATACCTTTACCGTGTAGTAGTCGAAGACCCTTCTCTTTGATATGCCCTGGTCTTTGATGCCACAACATAACCTTTTCTACAGAGACTGTAGGAGTTCTTTCTTCTTCAAATCCAATATCAGGAACAATGGAACTATTAAACCCATCACTAATAGTTCTTCCTTGTAGCTTATACAGAGTTCCAAACTGAACTCCCTTCAGCAACACCATTGCTCCTCAAATCATCCTGCATGTTTCCTTTTCAAATATTGTTTTTACCCTTGCATCGTCCATTTTGCTTACAAAAATCAAATTTCCGGCCAAACTTGGGATGTGCAGAACACCAAGCAGTTTTATAATCCTTCCATCTAGGAGCCTCAAATTGAATTTTCCTCGTCCTATGATTTTGGTTGTCGAATCATCACCTAAGAAAAAATTACCTCCACCATATCTTTCATATTCACAGGACCACTCTCTATGGGGAGTCATATGAAAGGATGCACCAAATTCAACCAACCATGCCTCATGATCTGCATGTGTGCTTGAAGAAGCCAAGTACACATCCCCTCCTTCTTCCTTGGAGGTTTTTTCTTCTGTAGAAGGAGATTCTTCAGATCCCTTCTTTTTCTCAACTTTGGATCTACATCGCTTCTTGTAGTACCCTTCTTTTCCACATCTCCAACATAACTTTACAAACTTTCTGGGAGAGTTAGATCTACCCTTAGACTTAGATCTCCCACTTGAGAACTTAGTTCTATTTCTTTCCTGGGAATGTCCTCCTGCAAATAATGTGTATGTGCTCTATCCTTCCATATTCTTCTGTCTCATCTCCTCCGACAACAAGGATGAGACCACTTCATCAAACTTCAAGTAAGTTGTATTACTACCTATGGACACAACCAGACTATCCCGGGAGTCTGGTAAAGAACACAGTAAACTGATACATTTATCTTCATCTGAAATTTTAATCTCAACAGATACTAATTGACTTACCACAGTATTGAAGGTGTTCAAATGCTCTACCACCAAGTCTCCATCTCTCATCCTCGAGTTATACAACTTATTTCTCATGAATAGTTTATTTACTAGGGACTTAGACTGATACAAATTCCCCAACTTTCCCATAAATCATTGGTTATGGCTTCCTCTGACACATTCAGTAATACTAAATCTTAGAGGCACAGTCAGATTGTGCTCTTTGCCTTCCGATCCAACTTTTTCCAGTCATCTGTTGAAGTTCATGTAGGTGCAGTGCCTGGATCTACCACAATCCACTGATCTCTTTCCACCAATAGATCTTCCATCTTGAGCTTCCATAGCTCAAAACTTTGCCCATTAAACTTCTCAATCTCCATTTTCGAATTGCTTGCCATTTTTTCACCTAAAAAATCAATACCACAGATCTCCCACTGTAAAAAGGCTTATCATAGTCCCGAGCCAAACCCTTGACCACAAAGGCATCCCCTCGAAGCCAACAAAACTCTGATACGAAATGTAGATTTTAACCTTGTACAATATTTACTGCAAAAAGATTTTCAGTAAAAGAACAGAAAAGATACAATAGCAAATACAAACATTACACGGAGATTTTTCCCTTGGAAACCCAAACTGGGAAAACCAACATATTCTATATTCATTCATTGTGATACATTGTTTACAATACAATATACATATAGGAGCCAATGGCATCCAAAACCCTAACCCAATGACCTGGATTAGTCAACAGCCCTAATTCCTTAACCAGAAATAGAAAACCATCGGCAAAAACCCATGTGCCAAAAACCACCTAAATATGTGACACTACTACTCGTGCAAGGAATATAACACATACCCAACAGACTCAAGAGAATTTCAAAACTTGGAAATCAAACCAAGCCTCCTTTTTTCTCTTCTTTGATGGTGCTTCCAAGAGAAATCCAGGGGTGTTAAGAGAAATCTTAGTACAATTTCTATCAACCTTGTTGAAATGCAAGCCCTAATGCAAGGTTTGGATATATCCAAGTCCTTAAATTTTCTGAAATTGATCATTGTTGGGGATTCCCTAATTGTCATTAGGCATATGGTTTAGGGAACCAAGCCATTGGATGTTAGATTGGCAATTGTGATTGAAAGAATAAGGAAAATTCAGACAGCTTTCTCTGACATCAATTACTATCATGTCAAAAGGGATAATAACCAAGAAGCAGATCGATATGCAAACTTCACCATCTTGAAAAAGGAGGGGTGTCTAACCCTTAACAACATAGATTATTATAAACCCATTCCATAACCCATTAAGGAAATTCCACTTGTCAAACACTTAAGTCAACATGCAATCAAGGTAGTGGTCTAAAAAGTGTACAAGATCAAGAGAACCACTATGGGACTCACCATTATCACCCATGTGAACTGGCCAAACAAAGGAAAATTGGTACAGGTTCCTCGATCCCCTCTTCAATTACAAAACCAGTCTTTTATATTTCCAAGCCCATAGTTTCATATTTATTTGTAAACCTCCTCAGGTCTATAAATTTATAAATATTCTTGCTTGTGTTGTACTTCTTCACTGCGAGATATGTTGCAACCTTTATTGATACAAAATTCCTCGGTTACTGTTTAAAAAAATGACAAATATTTGGCAAAGAGGTCCAATTACAAAGCACATTCAACAATTCCAAAAACTGAGTCTCAGGGTAAAGAACATTTCAGAGGATAATTTGTTATATCTCTTTATGGACACTTTAAAGGAGAACATTCAACATAAGGTGCATCTCTTCGAACCTAAATCCCCATAACAAGCTTTCAATATGGCAAGGAAAATTGAAAGTAAAAATATGGCTACTAGAAGAGTGAACTCTAACTACTATAGAGAGCACCATGCTCCCTCTCCTAACCTCACTCAACCTATAATGTTGTGTTATAATCCTAATTTGCACCCAGCCTGCATACCTGGCCTCGGGCCCTACTATTTGCCAGTTTCTTGAGCCAAGCTCTTCTAAAAAGCCTTATTTTTTGAGTCACACGTGCCCTGGCCTTCTACAGCCAACGTATTCACACATCAATACGCATGCATGCCTTCTACAGCCCGCGTATACTAACAAAATCACGAAAAATGGAAAGTTGCAAACGGGAAACAGAGTTTCAATAAATTGTTAAAACCGTTTGACTTCCTATGGCCAGTCATTCAACCAGATAACTACCTATAAAAGAAAAGGTAGGGGTCCCATTCAAAGAAAGAAGAAGAATAAGAGTATAGAAACTCTGCCCAAATTTATCCCCCCTTTGCCCCAATTTCCTTCAATTGTATTGTGAGGTTTAATAGTTGGTGCTTTGTGAAGAGGATCCCAGGACCAGGTTCGAGGAGCAGTGTCGACCATATATTGTAAAGTTTACTCTTGTGAACATTAATACAAAAAGGAATACTTTTTTCGTCCCACCATATCGTGTGTTCAAATTGTGTATTTATTTTATGATATTGTCACATCTAACCCAGCAATTAGTATATGAAATGCATGTTTGCAGCTCTTTGTTTGTCCATATGTGAATGCAGATCAACTTTGGGAGGAGGCATGCAGTCAAGGAGCGAGTGAAAGCGAAGGGATCAACATCAAACGAAGGATTCAAGGTAGAGTTACCTAATCTTGTTTTCACCTTTGTATTGCATGAATGTGGGGTCTTGTGTTGGGAGAATAGGAAAAAGTAGAGGCCTTTAAATGGTCATTTTCTGCATGCATGATTAGAGCCCTTAAATGCTAAGTCTGTAAGCAAGATTTCCCACTCACATCAGAATTGGCGACTCCACTGGGGAGTCTCTAGGGTTCTTTGGATATTTTTTATTGGGTATTTTGAAATTGGTTTTACTGCCTTTTTTGAGTTTCTACAAGAAGTCTGAGTGTTCAGGGGTTCTGGTTCTCAATACCAGTCTTCCCTACTCTACTTACCAGACTATTTATTTTATGTTGTTGAGAGTCTTAAGAGGTATACGCACCCTATAGTGGGACAGCACGCATATGTACACTCCCTACGTTTAGTCAGCCCGTGTATGTATGCCTGTTGATGAAGTGTTAGCTGCGTGGCTGAGAACCCAACAAATTTTTCTCAAGAAGAGGTAGTCATCCTCTCCACTGCAGAAGTGATCCTTCTTAGGGATCTTCTAGGTCCTTCTAGGTCTCTGATTGAACAGTCCATAGTCAGGTAAAAACCTCAGGATTAGCTTTGTTTCGTTATTTTTTTCTTGCCTCTTTACGTCAAAGTAAGTTTTTTTTTACCTTTAAGGGGTGCTGGTGTTCAATACAGATATCCTCTGCTGAAGCTTAGTTGCTTCTTTTCTTTTTTTTGAGTATTTCATAGGCACACTCGGCCTGCAGTGGGCCTGCCCATGTCCACACGTGCCCTGCCCTTCTACAGCCCGCGTATGCACGCTAGTTGTTGAAGAGACAGTTGCGTACTTGTCCAGAAAATTTTTTGGAGGCAGTCATCCTACTCCCTGTCAATTTTTTACTTCCCAGGGTCTTTCTTGTCTGAATGTGATCTCTGTCATAGCAGCTTAGCCTAGGTTTGGACTCTATTATGGCTTGCTTTTTCATTCAAAGTCTTCTTATGTTTCTTTGTTAGGTTTTTTTATGAGATAGTGAGTCAATATGATCTGCCTTCTTGGTTGTCAGTATCTCCCCACGGTCAGTGGTTGGCTAGAAACTTTTCTCGGCCTTGTCTTGTCTTGGCTTTTTTACCGTTTTTTCTTCATAAAAGGAGAAATCTTCCAGCTTTAGGTTTTCTTGTTTTTTGAGGCACAATAAAAAATATTTTTTTTTTTCTTTGTTTGGTCGAGTAGTCAAGTGTTTGCATAGATTATCAAGAAAAAGTTCATTTTCATAAGTTCTTGGTTGATTGACTTAGGACAATAAGTAGCTCGTAGTCAAGTGAAAGCATGTTTTCAATTTTTTGTCAAAAGATCTTAGAAAGAAATTTTGAAAAGTTGGTTAAAGTAAAGTATTTTTGAAGAAGTAATTTTGTTTTAAGTACTTTGCATGTTCTTCTTTTCATCGCTATAAAACATCACTAGTTTCATTATCATCTCCTATGAATTTAAAAACAGACACTAAAATAAGCGTTTAAATAAAATCTTTTAGACTTTATGTTTTGTAGGGTACACCAACAAGTCTAGGACTAAAGCCTTGATTTAGGTTGGAGAGGAAACTCTTCAAGGCTACCAAACACAAACATAAGAGTCTGAACTAGGGAGTGTTCAAAGTCCAGTTACCATGAAATTTGTCTGGGACCCCCCTCTAACACAGGGGATAAACAAGAGGTCATGTGCGGAAAGGTAGTGGAGATAACCCCTCCAAAACCGGACCAAGCGTAGTGGGGAACGCATATAGAGGGATTGTCTTGGGATTCCGTCATTATCACTTGCCACAGAGCTTCATCGGTCTCAAATCCATTTGAGGTCCTCGGTTGTCTTCCGAAACACTTGCTCTCGATACCCTGGATAGGTTTCGGGCTTGATACCCTGCTCATTGCAGTCCACCCGACTGTCGACTGTACCCGTCTGGCAATTGTTCATGAGCTGACAACCTAGTTGCCTATCATTCTAGTGAATTACACAGGTGACTGCGGGGGTATACCATGGTACCTAGGATATACATTAGGCCACACTTTGCAGAGTATACCCGGAGGGTGCTTCCGTATTCGAGTTTCACTTTGCACCGGTAAGTTGCTCTAGTGTTGGTTGTTGTAACTGTTCTTCCAACTAGCTAGTGACTGCCTATTTTATCTCATAGGAATTTTTTGATAGAGTGTGTTTGTTTCTCAATCGGCCAGAAATTCCTTAGTGTGTCTCTGATATTCTCACACAGTGGAGGATCAGGAGCTCCATCGTTCGAGAAGGATTCTTGGCCTACCACCGGTCGATCTAGAGCCACCCCCACCGCCGCTAAGGTGGAAGCTAGACCAACAAGGCTCGTTTGAAGAAACTGGGACACGGGTAACTGTGTCCAACCCACCTTCGAGAGAAGAACATCTCATCCCAGAGGAACCAACCATTACTGACCTTGGAGCGAAAGCTCTTGCTCCTAACAAACCTCCGGTTACGGATATTTCGGCACCCATTATCGTACAGGTCTATCCTTACAAGTGTTTGGAAGTATCCCAAGTAGAGATGGAACCAAATCCCACAACTTCTTCAGGGAATTCTCATATTCCCTCTATGGATTTCACAACTGGGGGTGTTCCACCTCCTAACCAATCGTCGCCAGTCCCGGCCACTATGGTCTGGACTGCCTCTACTTCGGGAAATGGTTCGCTCCCATCTTTGGCGGAAATCACTGCTATGTTGTCTCAGAGTGCGATAGGCCCTCTGTTCACATACGGAATGTCTGGCTTCGATCCAAATGTTGTCCTTTTTCACTCCACTCAACCAACTCTAAGTTTAGGGGCAGGGAGTTCAAACACTCCTCTGCAAGGATCCACGGGGGGAATTCCATCTCCTTATAATGCTTTCCCTTACGGAGGGGGTCACATACCTCCTGCGTTCCCTACACTCGGCGGTTCTCACCAGCAATCCGCCAGGCCAAGCACAAACTATGGTTCGTATGGAGTGAGTAGTCAAGGACTGTCTTCTAATAGTCAGTCGGTAGGTTCGACATCGTTCTCTTTGTTCGGTACGTTTTCTAACAATGCTTTCTCGTCCACTACTTTCCCCACCGGGGGCAACCCTAGTTATGGACAACCGAATCCTATGTAGGGTACTATTCCTACACAGGGGGAAAACCCAGTAATCCATTCCCCCCAAGGACCTTGGAATCCTTGGCAAGGATCAACTTCCTCATCATGGATGGCGACAGGGGGCAACCCCTTCCAAAGTCATTGGAACCTCGGACAAGGTTCAACACCTATGCCCGTCGATTCGGCAGGGGGCATCCCCTCTCAAAATCCTTGGACCGCAATGCAAGCCCAACCTCCTTTGTCCTTCTACGGAATTCATCCAATGATGCCTCAACAAGCGCAGAATCCATACGCTGGTCCTGGACAAGGTTTTTACCAAAATCCTGGCCAATAGCCAAACTTTTCTTAGCAATCTGGTGCCAGTCAAAATACAGGCCCCTTTTTCCACGGTCATAATCAATAGCCCAAACTACCATTCTTGGCAACTTTGCATTTGCCTGACTTAAGGAGGTTGTTGAATGACCCCATTTGTCATGCTCCGCGTTGGCCTCCTATGCTGACTAATTTGCCTTTGGACATTCCCAAGTTCGAATCCAAACCTAACGAAGATCCAGGAGATCATATGACTACTTTTCATCTCTGGTGCTCGTCTAACTCATTGAAAGATGAATCCATCCAGTTGCACTTGTTTCAACGCACTCTCATAGGGAGTGTTGTGAAATGGTACATTGAGCTCGACCGCTCAAGATACTCTTCCTTCGATGAATTGGCAATGGTTTTCTTAAACAATTTCCAATTACCTGTGAGATACGATGTCGGCAATGAATTACTGGCCAACTTTGAGCAGACCAAGGCGGTCCATATCTCCGATCACATCCGAGAATGGAGACGCCGAAAAAGTTTGATAAAAGTACCAGTCCCACCAAAATTTTTTGTTGGAGTGGTTCCTTAAGTCTTTGGTACCCCAGTTATCCAAAGATGTAGTGATGTCGGGAGTCTTTTCTGAAGAAGACACGATAATGAGAGCTCAATAGCTTGAGCTGATTTACTCGCAATTTGGCCTACTTTATGAAATTTTTCCATATGCACCTAGGTCAATTATTGACAAAATCAGACAGAGAGCTGGACCACATTCCAATGGTATTATCAGTTCAACACAAGCTAATACCATTGATCCACTATCAAAACAATTGCAACAATTTTCGATACAACAGATAGCGGCCAGCCAGACCACAGGTCCGGCTGCTCCCCCTACCCAAATGTCGATGTACATAGCATACAATCGACAAACCTAAAGGCCAACCAGCAGTCCGACGGGAAGAAGAAACAACGGAAGAAGGGTAAGTGGGAGAAGAAACCTACCAATAATGTTGGTGGGGGCAGAACTGAAAAGAAGAAGTCGAAGTATCTGTGTAATCTGTGCATTAAAGACCACCCAACTTATCAGTGCCCTTGGCTCATGGAGGCCCAAAATTTATTGGCACAACAACAGCCTGTTGTGTTAACAAACCCATTCCAACATGGGCAAAATTTAACTCAAGCCTCAGTGAGCTCGAAAGGGAGCATTCAAGGACGTCCTTCGTCTTCAAGTAATCCTTCATCCGCGAATGTGTATATCATGAAAGGTGATGCATACATATCAACCAGAGATCATGATTACGGAATGCCTAGCTCCTCCTAGAAGAGTAAAGAAGCTGAGATTCCCCCTCTTCCTTTTCAGATTGAGAAGACGTTGGGCGAAACGATGACACACATCCTAAAAGGTGCATTCAAAAAATCTTCTCACAACCCGAATGCAGGGGCCGCCCAAAACTACTCTATGGTGGAGGATTTGTCACAAACCCCTTGTGTGATGTCTGCTTTGGAAGTCCTCCAGAGCTTCCCTTCCCAAAGAAAGGCTATGTTAGCCGCTTTAGGATATGTTGAGACTTGTAATTCGGGCACGATCATGCTTGATACGACCGACTTAAAACCTCATCTACCTTACCACGTTGCGTTTCAGATAGTAGTGGCTTATACCATGAAACGTTTTACACAGAACATTTTCCGCACAGTGGTGGATGAGGGTGCCTCCACTTGCATAATGTCTTTGGCATGTTGGAAGGCCATAGGCTAGCCCATTTTGTCTCTGTCACCAACTCTTCTTACCACTTTAAATGGTCGTTCTTTCCGACCACATGGCATCATTCCCTCTTTCCCCGTGCAGTTAGGGGGGGAAATTGTGTGCGTCAAAGTTGAAGTAGTCGATGCTTAGCTCGACTATAATCTTCTATTAGGAAGGAGTTGGACTTATGCTATGCAAGCAGTGGTTGCTACTGTTTTCTGGGTCTTGTTGTTTCCACAAGAGGACCGGATAGTGACCATTGATCAGTTGTCTTTCTTCCATCATGACCCTTCATCGGGAGCATCCACAGTCCCGATGATCGAAAACCCTCAACCCGGCATCGTCAACATAGGGGTTGGTTTAGGCCCACCTTTGATGGGTACTTCCGATTACCCGCCCCCTCCTGGTGATATTAATTTCGTGTCAAACCAGCCTAAGGTTGAGATTTTTCAAGTCTCGTCATTTCGTACGAATTACTTTCATGATCCGTGGACTCTTCCTTCCCCATCAAGCATGATGGAAGGGACAGGGCATCATGGCATGGGCATACCCTTGTCTGTGGAAGAAATTGTGTACTCTATAGTCCAACAAACTTCTGCTGACCCCGATCTGACTCCCACGCAAGAGTTAGATCCCATTTCAGAGCCTACTTGGGCTTGAAGTTCCCTTGATGATACCGATTCTTTAGACTTAGTCCTGCCCTCCGATGAAGAAATCATAGAGGCAATGACCAGTCCGGAAAAACCTTGGTATGATCTCCATCACATATCTTACTTCCTCCCATAGTTAAGAAGAATTGAAGCAAGATAATTCACTTTGACTATGACTGGATATAGGTCTTGTTTTATCAATCCCTTCGCTACACACGCAGTTTATGCCAAGGGTAATATGGAAGCCATCATTGAAATGATACCTATTGATATCTCCAGAACCCCTGGCATCGTGGAGAATGTCCTCGTCAGAGATTATTGCTCCCTCAAAGAGATTTGAATCTACACAGATTTGTATAAAGAATTCTGTGATGTTTTTGCTTGATCTTATGAGGAAATTCTAGGCATTAATCCAAGAATTATCGAACATGAAATCACGACTAATCCTAATGCTAAGCCGGTCCGGTAGAAGCTTCATCCAGTCAATCCTAGGAAAGCAACAGCTAACAAAGTTGAAGTAGAGAAACTGCTTAAGGTAGGTTTTATCTACCACGTTCACTTGACTCAATGGGTGTCAAACCTCGTTCCAGTCGATAAGAAACAGGGTACAATTTGCATTTGTACGGACTTTCGTGATTTGAACAAGGCTTGTCCAAAGGATAATTTCCCCACACCATTCATTGACCAAATAGTCGATGAATGCGTAGGATGCGAGGCCTTTTCTTTCATGGATGGTTTTTCGAGCTACAATCAAATACAAATCAAACCCAAAGACCAACACAAAACCGCTTTCATTTTTCTGTGCGGTACATTCACTTATCAGAAAATGCCTTTTGGTCTTAAAAATGTTGGAGCTGCCTTTCAGCGGGCCATGTCTTTCACTTTCCATGATCTCAAACATATAGTTTAGGCTTACCTCGATGACTTAGCATCACGATCTCGTAAGAGAGATGATCATCCTACGCACCTCAGACTCATCTTTGAGCAATGTCACTACTACCGGATTCGCTTGAATCCAAACAAGTGTAGTTTCTTCGTTACGTCAGGTCATCTATTAGGTTTCATAGTTTTGACAACGGGAATCATGTTCGATCCTATCAAGGTTGAGGCAATAGTTCAGTTGCCTCCCCCGTGCACGATCCTTCAACTTCAGAGTTTGCAGGGAAAAGTGAACTTCTTACGGCGTTTCATCGCAAACTATGCCGAGATCACAAAGGTCTTTATGCGTTTAATCAAGAAGGATGTCCCTTTTCATTGGGACGAAGCTTCTCAATGCTCGTTTGATGCTTTGAAATGCACCCTCACATCTTCCCCTCTGCTTCGGCCACCGGATTATAATAAAGACTTCTTATTGTAGTTGGTTGCAGCAGAGTCGACTATCAGTATGGTCTTGGTTTAGAAGGATGATATGCTTTCTGAGTACGTGATCTATTATCTGAGTTGAGGCCTGGTTAGACCGGAACTTAATTATTCTCACGTTGAAAAACTTGTGTTGGCAGTAGCTCATGTTGTCCAACGGTTCCATCATTATATCTTGTTTCGCAAGACCACCGTCATTGCCGTTGTGAATCCATTTCAATACGTATTGACACGACGAGTAATTGGTGGAAATATCAGTAGATGGATAGTTGTCCTCCAAGAATTTGACTTAGATTTTTTTTTGGCAAAATCCAAAAAGTCATTGGTCTTTGTGGAACTCATATCGGAACTTCCGGTCGAGTCAGGTGATGTTAGGCCCGAAGAGTCGCCTATTAAAGGAGACATGTTTTTTATCGTGTCTTCGGACCCCTGGTATGGAGATATACTTGTCTATATCCAAACTTTGAAGTGCCCTGCCTCTCCTTCTCATCATGAGCATCGTCATATATGCCATCGGGCCAAGAACTATCTTATACTCAAAGACACATTGTATCGTCGAGGCATAGATTCCATCCTTTGATGATGTCTCACTCATGAAGAAGCATAAATTGTCCTTAATGATTGCCACACTGGAGCATGTGGTGGCCATATGTCTGGGTTGGCAATAGCCCAAAATATCATACGCACTGGTTACTTATGGATGACATTAATCAAATATTGTGTTGAATCGGTCAAGAAATGCCACCCGTGTCAAATCTTCTCTCAGAATATGAGGGCACACCCTGCTCCTATGTTTCCCATCATTACCATTGGTCCTTTAACCAAGTGGGGCATTGATTACACTACATGCAACCCCCCTTTAGTAAGGGGGAACCATTATATCATCGTAGCAGTAGACTACTTTACGAAGTGGGTTGAAGCTATGCCAACGTTCAAGGATGATGGAGAGACAACAGCTCTCTTTTTGTTCAACCATATTATAGCAAGGTTCGGTCTCCCAAGAGAGATTGTCACTGATCATGTCAGTCACTTCTAGAATAAAATGATGACTGAGTTAACATCAAATCTTGGGTTGAGGCAAGAACATTTGTCACCTTACTACCCTCAAGCGAATGGTCAGGTGGAAGTTGTGAATAAGTCCCTCAAGACTATTTTACAACGAACGATCAATTCGACCAAATCAAATTGGCATTTGATGTTGTACTCTACGTTATGGGCCTACCGAACGTCTGCTAAGACTGCAACCGGTTTCTCACCTTTTCAACTTGTTTACGGGCTGGAAGCAGTTTTACCCATAGAATGTCAGATCCCCTCTTTAAAATTGGAAGTACAGTTATTGCCAGACACTTCACCACTTGAAGAGTGGTTATTACATCTTGAACAGCCCGATGAGCAGCGTTGAGACGCAACATTGGCCAACGAGGCTCACAAACAAAAATTTAAGTGTCAGTATGATCAGTCCATTCACCCTCGGATTTTCTCTGAAGGCGACTTTGTCCTAGTCTATGACCAAGATAAGGATCCCCTAGGGGTAGGCAAGTTCAAACCCATGTGGTTCAAACCGTTCATTGTTAAAGAGGTTCTTAAAAAAGGTGCTTATCGTCTGGTTGACTTTGAGGGAAACGCTTTGGTTGAGCCTAGAAATGGGCTCTACCTCAAGAAGTATTACTCGTAGGTGGGTCTCCTTCAATGACTTCTTGTAACATATGTATAGTCTATGTACATTTGTTTTTCTTACTTTTTGTCTTTTGTGTTTATGCAAGTGTCATTTTTTATGACATTCTTTTCACTGTGGCAGATGTCAAGTGAATCAGAGGTTTTCGTGGGTTTTGCGGACAGTGTTAGTCGACACACTCAGAGGCTTACTTCTACAGCTTGGGTGATTTTTACACCTCAAGGCCAGTTACTATCTTCAGGAGGTATATGTTTAGGTAATGCTACAAATAACGTTGTCGAATACAGAACAATCATAGAGATGATTCATGACACTTTATCGCATGGTGTCTCTTGCCTCCAGGTCTACTTAGATGCTCAACTGGTTGTGTCTCAATTAAATGGTGTTTACCACGTTTACGACCCTACCCTACACCAAAGGTTCCTTAGGGTACATCTCTTAGAACGAATTTTTTATTACATTACTTACATTCATGTTCCTAGGAGACTAAATCACATCATTGATACTCTAGCTAATCATATATTAGATTGGCATTTTGCACACATGTAAAGATAAAAAACACACACGCACATGTAAATACATTTGTAACATAATCCATAAAGCATAAAAAGACAAAAAAGAGCCATATATGTATATGTATATGTGTATGTGTATGTGTATGTGT
>ML787611.1:254668-320735 GCA_009831015.1 Picea engelmannii
AATACTCTAGCTAATCATATATTAGATTGGCATTTTGCACACATGTAAAGATAAAAAAAAACACACACGCACATGTAAATACATTTGTAACATAATCCATAAAGCATAAAAAGACAAAAAAGAGTTATATATATATGTGTGTGTGTGTGTCGAAAAATGTATCAGAGTACAGTGTGGGCGCGAACGCCTCAAAAATATACACAGTAGGAGTCATGGGGCTTATTCCCTAAAAAATGTACAAACGTGCTCACGGCACATAAACAGTCCAACCTAGCTAAGGGCGGGGCCTGTTGGCCCCGCCGTACTGTACAACGGCGTTTGCCAAAAGCCGAAAAAGTTGGACCCAAGTTTGTGGCACCCCAACTACGTGAGGCTACATAAAGGGTGGCAGATCCTCAATCATTTCCATAGGCACAACACGAGTAAGAGCGGTAAGGTTCTACTCTACCCACCTCAAAACTCTCTCGGCCTCCCTAGGTTGAGGCCCTCCTGCTTCTCCTGCCGGTCCGATGGCTCCGGCTGCTCCCGCCTCTAGACGAGGACGTTGTCTAGTCCTCACAAAATCAGTCAGACGCACTGGTCCCACGTCTGCACATAACAAATAAATCATTGTCAGATACTCTGGTACACACAAAAAAATGATATATATATATATATATATAAGCAAATAAAAATTAAAAAATTACCCAACTCTCCCCACACTGCTCTGGGAGGAACAACCATATCCGGGTCTCTGCAAAATTCAATACCAGCATATGGGTAGTCTTCTATCGCTGGAATTTGGCGAGACCACCAATCGAAGAACTTGTCATCAAAGGCCTCCACAATCCTTCCACCACCCTGTCGCGGAAACAGTGTCGCCCATCTACATACGGCTGGGAATGTGGTTGTGTGCCCTCGTACTATCTCTCGAGGGCTAATACTAGGCACCCTCTCGAAGAAGAATGCACAAAGTATGGTCCCAAACCCGAAGTTTATGTGCCTCCACATGCGGCACTCAGTCAACTGCCTTTTCATGCAGTCAAGTAATGTTGTTCTCCAATCAAACACGTGTGCATTCAAGCACTGCACCACACAATTCATGTGTGCCCGAGATGCTTGGTGAAGTGCAGCGGATCCATTGATCTTCCTAATCAGCAGTACTATCACTTTCAGTGATAGGTTAGATATTTTGTTGATCAGCACCTGTGTGCCCACTTTGTCAGTCCCTGCCTCACAATGGAGCCCAATCAGCTTCACTATGTTATGAGGCCCTGAAGGAAATGTGTGGAAGTTTACTTGTTCCCCACTCCTCGAGAGGCCAGTCAAGAAGTATATTTCCTCTGTCGTCGAAGTCAAGGACTAACCTTCAAGCATGAATGCCTTTGCATCTGGGTGCCAATAATCTATCAAGGTGTTCAGTAGCCTCGATTGTGCCCGCATGAATGGACACTAGTAGAATTTCAATAGCCCGCATTGAGTCAATGCAACAGTCACACCAGGTTCCTCATCGACCAAAATTTCAATGTCTTCATGCTCTCTTTCCCTCCAGTGAACATACATCATGCAAGTGCCAGTTCAGGAGGGGAATTAGATCTTGTTTTTTAATTTTTTCACAAAATTGGGGTAATACGTGGGCTGTAGTGGTGACAGTCATGTATGCACGTGTTTATACACGTGTTGTCCCAAGACAACCCGCGTGTGCATAGGGCCGACCCTTTTAAAGGTCAACGCCCCCCAAAAAAATGAAATAAAATGCATAAAATAAAAATTGAAATGCAAGAGGAGTGAATTTGTACTTACTTGGTCCAATCGGAAGTTCGTTTCATCCACTGAAGCTCCCAGAATCGACACTTTTATCAAAGGGGTGTTTTTGGATCCATAGTCAATTTCCCAAATCAACAATCGTGATAATGAACTGTCGGCTTCTATTTATAGACTTTTTGGCCCCTTTTGTTCATTTTTTGGACCCCCTTGTCATTTTTACTAAACTGGAAATCATTTAGTATGGTTCATGAGTTTCTTTGGGAAGGTTACGATAGAGGTCACTTGTGGTATCGGGAAGCTTTTGGGAGATTTGGGTCACTTTTGAAGGTCTTTTGGTAAAAATATCATTTTTTCAACTTGAGCATTTAAGTTAGGATTCCACCTCCACTTTTTGTATCTCGTTGTCTTTATCACTTTTCCATAGGATCGAACCCACCAAGTTGCGACACAGAACCATCTTTGTTGCTTTAGAAGTGTTGTAATGTCGTGGTAGATCCTTCCCCTTCATGGATTCCCTAGCTAGATCCTGCATGCATTTTCGACATCCATGTTGTTGGTAATGACTATAGTCTCGAGAGTCCCTGTTAGTCTTGTCCTGATTACGAGTTTGAGCCTCATCTGCATGATTTTTTATCACTCTTGACCTCACCCTCGGGACTCCCAAAAATTTAAACGGGTCTTCTTTTAAGCCCTTTTCAGACCCTTTAAAACATGAAAAGATTTTCGAGCGATCTTGTTGTCTTTCACGCTCGTTAAACTGAAATTTGAAGGCACGTCTGTCCGGTGGTAGTTTACCCCTTTTTCGGTCCAGATGGTCAACTGTACGATCAAAGGTATACTCTAGGAACTTCAGTTCTCTAGAAGAGTATCCTCGAGTATAATTTTACCCCTTTTTTTGGGCCTGAGGGACTAAATTTACGAAAAAGGCACCCCCACGGAGTCCATAGTTAAGCTCTTTTCAGACTCCCTAAAATTGAAAAGATCGTCGAGTGACCTTGTTTCTTCACACTCGTTAAAATGGACAAGAAGAAAAACCTTAACAGAGTCCATAGTTAAGCTCTTTTTAGACTCCCTAAAAATGAAAAGATTGTTGAGTGATCTTGTCTTTGTCACACTCGTTAAAATGATTTTGACTAGTCGTCTTTTCGGTGCTATTTTACCCCTTTTTCAAACCGACTAGACTATTTTCGAAAAAGGTACCCTAGTGGAGTCTTCTTTTATGATTTTTCAGACTCTCTAAAAATGAAAAACCGGCCAAGCTTACCTTCTCTGGGCTCGTTAAAATTACATCGAAGGACATTACCATTATGTGTCTTATTAATCGCATTTGCATACCTGCGTCTTTGGCCTAATGTTGGCTCCATGTTTCTCTCAACTGAACCATCTGAAGCATGCCTTATACACAAGCCCTATAGCACTTTGCCTCTGCGTCTTGACACCTTTGGCCCATGGAGGATTTTTTCCGAGTGTCCTTTTCCTGCATATATCCCTTTTCCATGAGCATCCCTGTGTTCCATGCACTTGGAACTAGTATGTTTGCGACGCTCGATCCTCCTTTGTAACATAAAATTATTTTATTCTTCTTCAAGCTTTCCAAAATTATTGAAAAAGACAAAAAAAAATCAAATATACCCCAAAAAGAGGAAGGGAAAAGTATTTTCTTTTTGTTGGTAGCACAAGGAGTCGCCCTTGGACAAAGCACATATTTTTGTTTGTCTGTCAAAGATCTGGGATATAGTATGACCTTAGGAAGTTGTTCTCATAGAGTCGTATCCTCCTCCATTTGGTTATTCCTCTGAACATATGGAGAGTTGGCGTTGCCTCCTGCATCGTCAACTTATGTCAATATCATGCTTCCTGAGTCTCATCATTTGTCATGCTACTGTCCAAGGGAAGTTTTTACCAAGCTCGTGTCGGCCTTTCTGTAGTTTGTCTCTTGTCCTCATGCTCGGCCATCCTAAAACACCAATCAAAATCCTTGTTCAAAATAAATAAAGTTTTATGCCTGATCATTGAGATCCTCTTGTCTATTCACGACGAGCTATCGAAGACCTATGGGTAATGAAGTCGTACGCTCACATTACACTCTTATCTTATTTTTGAAGATCTTGAAGTTGTTGCTCGATCTCTGAAAGCATCATCTCTAGCCATCAGATGACACTTAGCTTCTTGAAGATGGATACTATACATGTATATCTTTTGATTTTGAGATGTAGATCCACTGTGTATTTCTCACGGCTACACTTTATATAGTTATATGACATGGATCTGTAGTGTATTTGATTGGCAGCCATGATTTTAGTTTTTATCCCGAGCATGGGTATGCCCGCCTCAGTGAGACAAATTGTTATTTTGCAGATGGAAGCTCCCGAATACTGGTCCCTGGGCTCACTCACTTGGCACATTGACAAAGATTGGTAAAGTATATCAGCCATCAGATTCTCTTCTGACCTCACACTTTAAGGGGCATTTGTTATAATCCTAATTTGCACCCAGCCTGCATACCTGGTCTCAGGTCCTACTATTTGTTAGTTTCTTGAGCCAAGCTCTTCTAAAAAGCCTTCTTTTTTGAGTCACATGCGCCCTGGCCTTCTACAGCCAGCGTATTCACACATCAATACTCATGCAGGCCTTCTACAGCCCGTGTATACTGACAAAAGCATGAAAAATGGAAAGTTGCAGACAGGAAACAGAGTTTCGAGAAATTGCTAAAACCGTTTGACTGCCTATGGCCAGTCATTCAACTGGATAACTACCTATAAAAGAAGAGGTAGGGGTCCCATTTAAATAAAGAAGAAGAAGAAGAGTATAGAAACTCTACCCAAATTTATCCCCCCTTTGCCCCAATTTCCTGCAATTGTATTGTGAGGTTGAGTAGTTGGTGCATTGTGAAGAGGAGCCTAGGACCAGGTTCGAGGAGCAGTGTTGACCACATATTGTAAAGTTTACTCTTGTGAAGATTAATACAAAAAGGAAAACTTTTTTTTTCCCACCATATCATGTGTTCAAATTGTGTATTTATTTTATTATATTGTCACATCTAACCCAGCAATTAGTATGTGAAATGCATGTTTGCAGCTCTCTGTTTGTCCATGTGTGAATGCAGGTCAGCTTTGGGAGGAGGCTTTCAGTCAAGGAGCAAGTGAAAGTGAAGGGATCGACATCAAATAAAGGATTCAAGGTAGAGTTACCTAATCTTGTTTGCACCTTTGTATTGCATGAATGTGGGGTCTTGTGTTGGGAGAATAGGAAAAAGTAGATGCCTTTAAATGGTCATTTTCTGCATGCATGATTAGAGCCCTTAAATGCTAAGTCTGTAAGCGGGATTTCCCACTCACATCATGTTGAAACCTCAAGAAATGGATGAAAGAAGAGCAAAGTGACTATGTTTCAATTATGATAGAAAGTATAGTAAGGGGCAAAAATATGTTGAGAGTAAATTATCGCACTTAGATTGTGAAGAAGAAGAAGATCAAGAATTGGAAACATCATAAGATATAGAACTAGAAGAGATTACTCCAACAATATCTTGTCATGCATTGATTGGCATTATTACTCCACAAACCTTCAAGATAGAAGGATATATCAAAACAAAAAAAAAGGCATCATTGTTGATTGATTCTGGTAGTACCCATAACTTCATTAATTGCAATTTAGCAAAACTTCTCAATTGCTTTGTATTTCCAGCACCAAAGTTTCAAGTAATGCTTGTAGATGGAGGTACCATAAATTATTTACGGAAGTTCCATAGTATTAATCTCAATATGAGGGGATATTTATTGGATAGTCCCATGATTACAATTCAAATGGGTGGTGTTGATGGTGTATTAGGGGTGAAATGGTTATTGTTAGTCCCTAAAGTTGCACTAACTGTGAGGGGGCAAGCTAGAGCATCATTGGTTTATTGCAAAGTGTTTTGAAGGTTTTTATGATTTGTTTTTTTGAATAAGGTGGTTGAAAACTGGCTCAAGGTGATAACACAACATGAAAATCAAAATCAGAACATAGTATATCCCATTGACTGAATAAAAGGTAGTCACATAGATAGATTAGACCAATAAGAAAAAGAGAGGATGAAGCCTTCAATTTGTCAACTTCACAGAAATTCTTGTCTCAAAATATCATAAAGAAACAAGACCATTAGCTTGAAATCAAAACTTGAAAATAATTTCCACAGTAAATTCTTCATTGTATTAATTAACAATCAAGAAACAAATGCATTGCAATCTGAATAATGAATTCAAGTATGAAGAAAGAAAACAGAGTAGAAAAGAGTGTCTAACCATCCATATGCCTTTGCTATTAAGTGTCAAATAGAATAGTAATGCCTTACAAGGAATTTCAACATAAGTCCTTTGGATCTCCAATTTTTTGACCATAACAAAGTCTTTCCTCTGCCTATTTAAAATATCCCCAAAAACCCTCGATCCTATTTTCTGGAGTGTATTTAATGACTAGATCTAGATAGCATCTATATAGTAGGTAGGTTGGCTCAAAAAGAGAATTTCCATTCCAAAAATAGATCATTGCTCATCAGCTTAATATCATATGATTTTGCCAGCATTACCTTCGATTCTACAAAACAGGGATTAGTTTGATCTAATCATACATTTCAAGGTCTTTGCATTTCATAAGCTAAAACAAGTAGACACTACCATATTTCCTGGAAAACATCAAAATTATGATTGTAGCAATTTTCATGAAACCTTTAGGATATAATAACAATAGTAGCTTTGGCAGTTTTATGTTTGAACTTTGTGGTAAGCACGACATTGTGCCAATAAAGTTTGAAGTTTATTTCTCTGAGATCTTTGAGCAATTCCCTTTGCTCTTTCTTCTTCTTCTTGAAGCCTTGAATCCTTTCTTGCTGACAAGCATTCCATTGCTCTATATGTGCCTTTTCTTTCTTCAACTGTCTCACTGTCTTCTGGAGTTCCTTGATCCTTTCTCTATCAGTTCTGACTTTAACCCTGAATTCGGGGAACCCTTCAGAGGGTGCAGGCTCATTAAGATTTAAGGTAACCTTGGGTTCTCTCATTTTAACTTGGTATTTAGAAACCAATCTTGAGTTGTGATATTCATCAGAACTTGTTGAAGTCATGGCTTCAGGCATATCTGATAGGTGATCTGAATCTATAAGGTAACCCTTTTTATTTTCAGGGATCTCACTGATACCTTCAGCAATTGCTTTATCTTTTGCCAATCTGGTTGTAGCTCTTGTTACAGGTCCTGTAGATGATGATGCAATATGTTTACCTTTCTTTCATGGTTTCTTATGCAATGGAGTTCCTTTTGCCTTTTTCCTAGTACCTGCTTCAGCATCTTCAGAGTGATCTTCTATAACTATGAAATTTTCTTCTTTGATCGATGGATTGAACATGGCTTTGGACTTCAACCTGTATTTGTTGGTAACCCTAGTAGAATTCCTTCTAGGTTTTTGAGACATAGGCACACCTTTATTCTTTGTTCTTTTGACTGCAGGGCCCTTTTTACTGGTTGATAGAAATTCGTGCTTGGCTGTAGTTTGAATATCAAAATCTTTATCTGAATCTTCTTCCCCTTTAACATCTTGCTCAGAAAACATTTCGATTTATGGATCCAATTTCGGTCTTTTACCTCTGTTGTTCCTCGTCACTCTGATAGCAGGCATTTCTTCCTTGACAGGGGTTTCATCAATTCAAATATTTTGTTTCTGTGTGACAGTTCTTTTTCCTTTTCCTTTCTTCTGTTTGCTGGACTGTGGGTCAGGATTTAAGGATTGCATGAGCCAGCTCCAGGGTTTTTGTATTTCTCTTAAAGAAGACACAACTAAAGTCTTCATTAAGACTTGATGAAACAGGTTGCTCTTCGCATTGGAGGAGAGTGACTGCACTCTTTTGGACATCTTTGTCAAGATTTTGAGTAGAAAGTAAGGCAGATTTAAAGGATACTCACCATTTAGATGCATCAATAACCTAATGTGGTAGATATAGATTAGTGAGAATCTACCTTCACAGGTAACATACCTGTGGATAACGATCAGAGTAGTGTGCCATTCTGGTCTGATCCAGCTGTGAGGAATTCCCTTTCTCCAATTTGGATTTTGCTTATCTGGAAGCAAGAATTGATTAACAAACTTTGTAACCACATGCTCCTTCTTCCACCATCATTCTCCTCCAACTACCAATCTGCAAGCTTTGGAAATTGTCTGTTCTATCACTAGCATCAGCAGTTTCCCAATCTCCACTTCATAACCATCAAAGTTCGGTGCAAACTCCATAGAAACATGTTCGTCGTGACCTTGGAAAGTGGTAAGGAATTTGAACCAACCAACATCTCTGAACCTTTGAGCCATCTGAGGATAATCTTCGAGGATTTCAACACCCTCGGGTTCTAATCTAACCACTCGTCCGCTCCTTTTAGGTGCCATCAAAAACACAATGCTATAACTAGCACTGTTCAGATTTCGAATTTGCCACCTACAATCTGTTAGTATATAATTGTTCTTTTGAGCAAACACCTGCACCTAAAATTCAACAAAATCAGACAGAAGAATGATAGGTTCAAATAATGATCGTTGGGAATTTAACGATTTGAAATGAGTCCTTTGCAGGTACAGAGCAATCCGATCATGTAATGGTTTGAATCATCAAATGATTCAGGAGCCATCATGAGACACATGCACACTTTCAGTCCATGATCTGGGTAATCATAACAGAATCTGGGTGGCAGGCGCATATTAAGGCATGATCATATTTGTGCTATGGGAATAACGTTATTATAGTAGCGCTTTTAATGACTTAGCATAATTTGAATTTGTAAAGTTCAAACAGGCATATGAAGTGACACATCATTTAAAACCATGTCTTAAAACTCCAAACTTAAAGAAATATCCAAAAATATTAAATGCAAACCATAACAAGCTAAAAACAATGATTAAAATCAAATGAAAGAAGATAATGATTTGCAGGTAGGAAGGGTTTGGGATTAGGGATTCTCACTAAATAAAAAAGCAAAAATTAGAGACTAACATTGGCTCCTTCTGGGGATGGAGTTTTGATAATAAACTCCAAGAACTGCAGACCAATGCCTTTTCCTTTATTTCTAATTCACTGATCTCCCTGCATCTGTCAGTCTTTATTCACAACATAACTGTAAAAAAAATCCATTGGGTATATAGAGTCTTTATTGAAAAGAAAACCTATTGTACTAACTGAAAACCTGATGAGTCTTTAGAGAAAATAGTGCTTCAAGAACATCCCATTCACTGGGCCTCCAAAATTCTCTATCTTGTCTAAATTATGCAAGAGAAAAGCATTATTGTCCATTACCCTGGCTATTCTGAAATGACCATACCATAGGTTATCAAACTTACCATCTTTTGCTTTATCCTCTCTCCCGGCATCCCACCTTAACACCAAATCTCCCTCATTGAAAATATCTTTCTTAGTTCCCTTATCGAATGTAGCCTTGACTTTTCTCTGGTGAGCAACATCTTTCTGATTCACCTGTTCTCTGACCTGCTGAACTTCAATCATCTGAAAAATTATCCTTTGGATATCGTTGGGTTCTTCTAACTCTTGTTGTAAAAAATTTACAACTGGCGAGCCCAATTGAGTTGGAAGAATAAATCATGTCCCATATACCATCTGGAAAGGAGAGGTCCCAATAGACTTCTTATTGCTGATACGATTAGCCCATAGGGAAAACTTTAACTTGGAATCCCGTGATTTTTTATTTCCTGCCAGTAGTTTTTTTATAATCCTTGTCAGAGTCTTATTGGAAGATTCTGCCAATCTGTTCCCTTGGGGGTAATAGGGAGTAGAATGAACCAATTTTATACTATACTTATTGCAGAATTCAATCATGGAATTCGATTTAAAATCCTATGCATTATCTGTGACTAGTTTTTTAGGACATCCAAACCTGGAAAAAATATATCCTTCTATAAATTCCATGATTACCTTGTCTGTTGCATTTCGAGTCAGAATTGCTTCGATCCACTTTGTAAAGTAATCTGTGGCTGTAAGAATCCATCTATGTTGTCCTGAAGATGAAGGATTGATCTCTCCAATGAAATCCAAGCCCCATTGTTGGAATGGTCCATGAGTGATGATTGGTTTTAGAGGCAGAGACATAAGTTTCTTCTTTCCAGAAAATTTATGATAGGGTTCACATGCCCTGACCTGAGAAAAAATATCTGAGAATAGAACTAGCTAGTAATATTCTGCCCTAAGAATCTTGAAGGTAGTGGCCTTCCAATGGTGATGGCCTCTACACACACCATGATGTAGATCATAAAAAAATTGTTCAACTTATTTTTCATCAACACACCTCAACAAAAAACCATTAGGGTATTTCCAGAATAAGATCTGATCAATAATTCAATACTTTACTGCTCTTAACTTTAATGATCTGAATTTTGATTTATCCAACTTTGGGGGAGATTGAAAATTCAGCCGAAAAAATACGATATCTTTGTACCACAATGAAGAGACATATTTGTTGTTTACCTGTGAATTCGCTTCTTCAATATGGAAATAAGATTCATGTGTCTTGTCTGAAAGATGGTAGAACCCAATTTCGTTGCAGTTAGATTATGTCATTTATTTGGCAAGGCCTTGGCCTTTTATCAGTTGAGTAGGCTTTATGGTGAGATCATACTCCAGGATTTTTGTTATCCATTTCCCTCTCTTTCCTTCGCAGTCAGGCTGAACCAAGATTTATTTGATTGCACTGCTTGGGACATAAGTTGTAATCTCTTATTGAAGAACATATACTCTAAAGGATTTCATATCCTTTACCAGGGCATAGGCATGTTTCTCCACTATATCATACTTCAATTCAGAATATCTGAGAGTTTTACTAAATAAGGAGATGGGTTTCTCATGTCCTTGCTCATTTCTTTGCAGAAGAACAACAGCTATGGTATTTTCTTATGCAAATGATAAAATCATGAATCCCTTAGAGTAATCTGGACTAATGAGAACAGGGGCCTGAACAAGAGCCTGCTTGATTCTTTCAAAATATTCTTTAGCTTCTGGTATCCACTTAATTTATGCATCCTTTTTTAACATGTCAGTAATGTGTTTGATAATCTCTGCGAAATTAGGTATAGCCCTCCTTAAAAAAATAATTTTACCAATGAAGGACTGAATAGACTTCTTGTTTCTTAGAATGTCTATCTGTTGGATAGCCTTTACTCTTTCGGGATCTATTTTAATACCTTCAGGGGAAACAATATG
This sequence comes from Picea engelmannii, assembly GCA_009831015.1. NCBI lineage: Eukaryota > Viridiplantae > Streptophyta > Pinopsida > Pinales > Pinaceae > Picea > Picea engelmannii. The sequence continues at coordinate 265,639 of ML787611.1, forward strand.
TCCTAAAATATTTCCTTCCTCCATGGTGAAGTGTGATTTTTTAGGATTAAGTGAAATGTCATACCTTCTGCATTTCTCAAAAGTCTGCTTCATGTGTTGTAAATATTCTTCGTCGGATGCTAAAAATACAATGATGTCATCAAGGTAAATAACTACAAACCTGTCTTTTTCACCAATAAAAGCAATATCCATAGCCCTTTGAAATGTGGCTTCTGCATTCATCAATCCGAAGGGCATCTTTTCGTACATAAAAGCACCCGAGGGGGTATTGAATGTTGTTTTCTTTTTGTCTTCTTCCACTACTGATGTTTGATTATACCCTGAGTATCCATCAAGCATAGAGATCCTCTTTGCACTGACAACTATTTGCAAGATATGATCCATTTTTGGTAATGGATAATTTTCTTTCAAGGAGCATCTATTCATATTTCTAAAGTCCACACAGAGCCTTATCTCTCCATTGTTCTTCCTGACATGTACAAGGTTGGCTACCCACTCTGAGTATCTCAGTGGCACTATGATTTTAGCTTCTAATAACCTTTTCAGCTCCTTCTCTATTATAGGTAACAATAGAGGATTAAATTGCCTGGTCTTTTTCTTAATAGGTTTAGACCTAGGTTTCAGAGGAATTTTGTGTTGTATTATCTATGTATCAAACACTTTCAAATCTTCGTAAGACCAGGAAAATATATCTGAATATTGCTTCATTAATTCAACATATGCTCTTCTCTGCTTCTGTGACAGTTTTCTAGATATTTTGACCAACCTGGGATTTGTATCTGAACTGATGTCATAGTCCACTACATCTGTTTCTTCTGTTTGGATAAAAGCCTTCCTGGAAACATCATTGTGATCGAACGGCCTCTCTAGTGGAACCAAACCTTTAGGCAAATGGTTTTTCTTCAGTTCAATAATTTTGTGCCCAGCAACATTGTCTTGAAGAACACCTGCAGCATGTACCTCTACTTCATCATCCTCATCATCCTGATCTATTGAAATATTAGAAAACTCTTCAATAGTTTTCAAGAATCTTTGAATTTCCTCATCATCCTTGAAGACCTGCCAATGTTTTATATTATCTGGTATTGAGGGTCTGTGTCCGACCTCAACTTCAAACTTCAGATTAGGGAACATTGGAGTTTTAAAGTTGCTAGCTGCAAGTGCCAAAGAGTTAGCCTGCTGATTTAAATTTCTATGCACAAAAGTAATATTGAATGCCAAGAAGAAATTATCTACATAATCCCACACCTCATTTCTATATTGTTTCAACCTTTGTTGTTTGGTTTGATATATATTCTTGATCTGGTGAATAATTAGTTTTGAATCTCCAAAAACAGAAATCATATCTATACCCATATCTTTAGCAGCTTTCAAACCTAACAGCAAGGCTTCATACTCATTGATGTTATTGGTGGTGTCCAATTCAAGTTTATATGACATAGGAATAACCTCCTTGGTAGGGGAAATGAATACAATCCCAGCTCCAGAACCTTCTCTTGAACATGCTCCGTCAAAATACATTTTCCAAAAAAAATTATCTTCACTGTCTTCAACTGCAGTTGTTGTCATCCTAACTGATACTTCTACCATTTCATCACTCATATGAAAAATAGAAGAACCAAGATCATCTTCTACAGTATATATGGGATGATTAGTGGGATTATTATGATCACTTACCAAATAAGTCAGTCTTACTTTTCTGTATAATCTCTGTTGTTCCCCACCAAAAACAGGTATGGTTGCATAACTAAGGTCCATCTGCAGAGTACCACCTACCTTCTTGGCCCAAGATATTGAAAGAAGCATTCCAAATTTTGGTGGTATGTCAGCCACAATAACATCTAATACCACACTTTTCATAGGTAATTGGGAAAGAGTAACAACCACATCTTTCATAACTCCAAGGCATTTGACTTTCTTGGAGTCAAAATAATATAGATCATGATATGGTCTAGTAATGTCAAACCCTAATTCTTCCATCACCACCTTAGACATGACATTATGCGAGGCACCAGAATCCATTAGGCAGTTGTGCAATATCTTGTCATGTATATTTAATGAAATGTAGAATGGAGGAGAGGCATCAATTCTGTCTTCAATGTGAGGTCCAATATTTACAGCAGGGTTTTCATCTTCTAGATTGATTGTATCTGAAAAGGTAACTTGAGTTGGAGACTGTAGAGCCTTGAGAACAGTCTTCTTGAAGGGTTCTGTTTTCATGAGTTCTAACAATGGCACTGAAATCTTGATTTTGTTGATTTTGTGTTCTAAACTGAAAGAAGAAACATTTATTTATGGTTCCTTTATGTCAGCAGTACTATCCTTGGCAGGTTGTTTCAATGGTTGATCAGCCTGAATCTTGGGACTTCCTTTGATAATTCTTGTTTTAACAAGAGTACTAGCCTTCTTTGTGGAAACAGGTGTGTCCACTTTAGGTGTATTTGAACTAGATCTGAGATTGTACTTCTTCCTTTTAGGTTCCTTTTGGATAATCTCATCATCATACCCTTCTTCAAACTGGTTCAAAATCAAAGTATCTTCATAATCATGTTGTGTCACATGCATAGGAGATGCTTCATAATCATTTAGGTGAACTGCATAATCATCTTATGTATCATCTTCATCCTCCTGCTCATCTACTGCATTATTCTGAAAAGGAGGCAAAACCTTTTGATCATATTTATTTTTTCTTTCCCTTGGTAATATTCGAGGTGTATTGTTCGGCCTCCTGAACTGATTTTGGTGTCTGTATCCACCCTCCTGTGCAGGTCTACTGGGTTTTTTTTGTTCCATCTTTAACCTTGCCATTTTAGATGTTAGATTTTTCAGCACCTTAGCCATTTCATCCATCTTAGAATCAGATGTTGTATTTGAGGATGATAGATGGAGACTTGGTGGCAGAGCATTTGAATGCATTCAATAATGTGGTAAGTCAGTTAGTATATGTTAAGATTAAAATTTCAGATGAATATAAGTGTATCAGTTTACTCTGCTCTTTGTAAATGTGTTGAACCTTCACAGAATAGATCTAGTTTGGAATTGACATACACATTTGCAGAGAAAATAGAAGAAAAGAGAATCATGAGAAAAAGAATGGAAGAATTCGCATTAACCAAATGAATAATTGATAACTTACACATGAAATACTTTTTATAACTCAACCAATGCACAATGGAGGAGAATCCAATGCTCCATAGTGGTGGTATAGAGTGATATGGACACACATTGACAGTTACGGGAGTAAACTGCCACCTAGTCTAGTCTCTCGAGTAGTTACGGGAGTGAACTGCCACCTAGCTGAGTTAACTAGTCTATCAGTCTTCAGTTGACTGACAGAAACAAAGTGAAGTGAGGAAAAGATCAAGGAATCATGGGTAATTTTCTAGTCTGGTGATGATACCAAGGAAAATGCACATTAGTTGGTGATGATCCCGATGTTGCATGGTGATAATCCCAATGTAGTATCTAGACTCCACTCAAATGATCAAACTGAAGTGAAAACTGAACAGAATATTCTCCATAGAGGAATATTCTTCCTAAAATATAGGAGACTGAATAATGACTAATAAACAAGGAAAACCCTTAGGAAAAAAAAATCTTAGGTATGTGTGAAGTAACTCTAACACCCTCCCTGAACATCACTATGGTGAAAATAAAGAATGGGTCCTAACAACGAGGCCATGTTAGGTACCCAAATACAAAAGATACACTGAAATAAAGTGAGGAAAGAGGGAAAACCTCATGGGNATGGTGCAATGTATGTAAAAATAAGAACTGACAGTTGCTAGGCAATTGTGTCCTTCACTCTAAGACGACTTTGCGGAGAATGGAACTTTTGCTCAGTGAAGGTCTTGGTGAAGATGTCTGCAATCTGTTCTACTAAAGGAAATAACTACAGGTTGATGATCCCCTCGTGTACTAAGTCCCTGATGTAGTGCATATGGATCTCGATATGATTCGTCCGCTGCCTCTGAACTATATCTCTGCAGAACTTCAGAGTGATATGGTTTTCACACCAAATGACGATCAACCGATGAAATTGAATGCCCAACTGAGTGAGAAAATGTTGTAGCCACATAGCCTGAATGGTTATGTTAACTACCCCTATGTACTCTACCTCGGCTAAAGATAAAGTAATAGCAACATGCTTCTTGCTCAACCAACAGATAGGCCCAAAACCAAGACTAAGTGAGTAACCAGATGTCGACTTGTGATCATTGCTATCACTAGCCCTGTCAAAATCAGTGAACCCGATGAGATCCAATGCAGAGTTTGCTGCATAATGAATCCCAAATTTGATGGTTCCATGTACGTATCGAAGGATACACTTTGCAGCCTTCCAATGTAGCTCATGTGGCTCCTGCATGAACCTGGAGACTACGCCAACTGCATAGGAGAGGTCGGTTATGGAGTGTGTGAGATACAACAAGCTCCCCACTAGTTGTATGTACAGTGTGTTGTCAACCAGCAGAGTGTCCCCGCCATCCTCAAGTTTGACTCCTGATAGGAAAGGAGTTGGAGCAGACTTGCAATCTGTCATGTGAAATCTCACAAGGACATCTCGTGCATACTTGGCTTGAGACAATTTGTTTCATGGTGCATCCTGACTGATCTCAATTCCAAGGAATAAGTGTAGCAGACCCATGTCCGTCATCAAGAACCTGTCATGCATAATCCTCTTGACTGCATCAATTGTTGAAGTCGAGCAACTGATGATCAACAAATCATCAACATACAAAACTAGGAGTAGAAGTGAGTTAGTCGTCCTGAGCATGTAAACATTCGGGTCTGACTTACAACGTACAAAGTTCTGTGACAACAGGTAGGAGTCCATCTTGGACTACCATGCCCTCAGAGCCTGCTTGAGGCTATAAAGAGACTTCTTCAGTCGACAGACCAAATATGAATCCTACATAAATCCTTGGGGTTTCTCCATATAGATCTCCTCAGAGAGATCACCATGAAGAAATGCATTCTTCACGTCCATCTGATGGAATTCCCATCCCTTGGTTGCTGCAATGGAAAGTACCAAGCGTATGGAATCCAATGCCAAGAACCTGTTGAAATCCTTTGGCAATAATCTTGGCTTTGTATCTGCTAATTTTTCCATCCGCTACGCTCTTGGTCATGTAGACCCATCTTCACCTCACAAGTTTCCTTCTCGAAGGAAGGGGAGCCAAATCCCAAGTATGGTTCTTGAGGAGAGAGTTGTACTCCTCCTACATGGTGAATTCACAAAAGGGATTTCCAACAGCCTCGCCATAAGACTGTGGATATGAAGACTGAAACAAGAAAATATGTCTGGGTGGAAATGGTTCAATGGCAGTGAATGTAAGAGGAGGCTCCTCAAAATTCGATCGAATCCTCCAGGTGTCAGTTGGATCACTAACATGATCCCCTGCATCTTGAAGAGTAATATGGGCCCACTTGGGCCTATGCTCTGGCTCTGTATCTGCATCTGGATGCATTGAATTTGCATCTAATTGTACTAACTCTATATCTGTATCATCTGAATCCTTTAAATCAGAACTCTCATCTAAAGAAGAGTCGGCATGTTCATGCTCGTCATCTCTGATAGGTGGAAGAACAAAGGTGTATGCATGCGGTTGTTGAGGTACATGCGAGACACTTTCCTCGAATTGGACATTACGCTCAATGATGAGCCGGTCCGAGGAAATATCAATGAGTCTGTATCCCTTCACATCGTCAGGGTATCCAACAAAAATACACTCTGTGCTCTGTGGATCAAGTTCCTTCCTCTTTTCAGAGGGAATTTGGGCACATGCATGTGAACCGAAAATGTGAAAGTGGGTAACTTCAAGTTTGAGGTTGATCCAAGCCTCTTAGGGGGTCTTATCCTTGATATATCTATGGGGAGATATTTTTGGGGGTCTTGTGCATGGTTTGAACATGGTTTGGTACAGTTGTGGTGCATGGTTGATGCATGGTTTGGTACAGGTGTTGGTGCATGTTTGATGGACTTGTTGTGGTACATGGTTGATGCTTGGTATGGTACATGTTGATGGTTTGGTACATGGTTGAGACACATAGCCTGTGATGGTATGTTGGTGATCTCAGTACATGCTTGGTAGAGGCATGTATTGGTGATGTTGGACATCTAGTTGAGAGGTGTCCTTGGTGTATCATCCATGTGAGAGGATCTGGTTGAGTATCAGTGGTAGTGACAAGTTGATCAATGGCAGGTTGATGTGACAGGTTGATCAATGGTAGGTTGATGTGATAGGTTGGAAACAGTGATAGGTTTGCAGTGACATGTTGATTATTAATAGGTTGATGTGACAGGTTACAGTTTGATGTGACAGAGGAAGCGATAGTGACTTAGAGAAAGTATTCTTTATGGCTACGAAAAATAAGAAAAACAACGAAGAGGGTGAAGTGGATATTGAGGCAGAATCAATCGTTGCTTTAACTAAGCTAAATAAAGAAAGGAAAAAAAACAAATCATTCAAAGAAGAAAACATTTTCTTGAAAATCCTACTTGAATAAGGAAAAAGAAAGGAAGAATTAATACAGATCCAGATGGTAAAGAAAGAAAAAGAGTGTGATAAGCTCGAAAATAAAATCATGACATTAAGAGTTGAAGTTAACAAGCTCAGCAAGAACTTGAAAAGTTCTCAAGTGCTAGAAAACATTCTCAACAGTCAAAGGCCACAAATCTAGACTAGGATACAAGAATGTTCATTTTGAGGAAGGTTCAAGCTCCGTGACAAAAGCAACAGAAGAAAGGAGTTATGCAGAAGTTCTCAAAGGAAGGAATCATGGCCAACAAGAATCAGAAAGGAATGAGTATAGAAGACCTTCTACATTCAATCAGCAAAGAAGCTTCAATCATTGTGAAAGAAACAACCAAAGAGAATATCTTGATCAGCCAAGGCATAATTACAGAAGGACTACACCACAAGGAAGATCATTCACTCCTAGGTATGTAAATTTATTTTATGGTCATTGTTTTTATTGTACTAACTTTGGACATAAGGTTGCATATTGTAGGGCTTATCAAAGGAATGTTCAAACAAGAAAATCTTATGTGGCCCCACATGAAATTGAATGTTACAAGTGCCATAACTATGGACACATAGCTCGTGATTGTAGAAGTGTGGTAAAGCCTCTCGTGAAATAAAATACTGCTGATATATACAAGAAGACTTGGAAAATAAGTGAAGAACAAGAAGAGCATGTAAATGAAGAACAGGTCCAAGGAATCGTACTTACAGGATTTGCAGCAACACAAGATCATGATAAATTTACAGGAAAAGAGGAAAGTGTGTAATGTCCCTTTCCAAATAAGAGCTCCAAAGAGGAGGCTTAATGGTCTAAACCGCCCCGTTAGACTATAGCCATGGCCAGAAATGGGTAAACATGGTTACTATAGGTCACTCCATTCAAAGGTGTTATGTTCGGAAAGTGACAATGAGCTAAAAGTGGTTAAAATAACTGTTAAGCCAATATGAGCTAAAAATATAATAGACAAGCTAAATTTAGAAGTCTACAGTGCATTAGGGTTTCAGTAGTGAATTAGGGTTTCGGAAATCTATAAGAGAAGGGTTAGCGACCTAATTCATCATTATGCATATTTTGAATTTTCATTGAGGAGAGAGGCACATCTCAGGAGAGATAGTTCAGTGGATTCCAGAAGGAAGACACCAGTTGGCTAATTTCGGTGTTGAGAGACACACCCTAGTCATCGGGAAGATCACACAAGTCTTCCATCATTCTTCAGTAGCAGTTACACATATTCCAGTAGAAAGGGCGCACTTATCCAAGGTGAGGGCGCAAATTCTAAGGAGGTTCAGTGGATCGACTTGTCCCATCCAGGAAAAGTTCAGAGATTCCCCTCTGACCCAGTTGAGAGGAAGGCATCTTTCGCTTGGTTCCTCATCATATTCCAATGAAGGAATCATATGGGGCACATTTTCCAGAATTGGGAGCGCGACACTTTTGGCAGACACATTCGAGGTTCCCGAGTGATCATCAGATCAAATCCAGGGAAACCCTTCCGACCCATTTCCCAGTACGGCAAGGTGGTCATTTTGATATACATATCAACCGATTTCGACGGTGGAATCACTAGGGTGCATTTTTCTAGTGAGAGAGGGGCGCATTCCCTAGGGGGATCCATTCGGGGTCCAAACACACCAGCAGAGGGGGTGATCAATCACCAAGACTGAGAGCTAGAGAAATATTGGGTATGTGTTATATTCTTTGCATGTGTGTGTGTGGGTGCATCAAATTAGACAACCGTGTCTCACAATCCTAAATTCCTCCGCTCTTTGTGTCATGTGTGTCGGGCGCTTTCCTAGGGGGGCCCCAGGGGGGGCCATGTATTCCCCCCCTAGTTACACTCAATGCCTCGAAAAAAAAAATTGGGGTGGTTTTTGCTATTTTAGAAGATTTTCCTATTTTTAACGATTTTCTAAATTAATCTTGGATTAAGGGATTAGGGTTTTGGTAGCTACAGAATACCTAAAACATTGTATATATTGTATGGTGAATGGTGAATGGTGAAATTAATACAATAAAGAGTTGAAAGGTGTGGCACCAAGGAAGGTTGGTTTTCTCCTGGTTAAGGGTTTCAAGTGTAAATCTATGTGTACTATGTGTATGAGGCATTGATTAATTTATGTTTTTCTTAAGAATCTGTATGCATTGCTTTACTTCACAGGTTTAAAACTTACAAGCAGGGAACACCATTTGGGACAGTTTCCAGGCCATTCCGAGAGGTTTATCCACCAAGTCAAACTTTTCGGACTTTCAACAGTTACCGTGCGAGCTGCCACAATTCCAGCTTATCCATTGATCCCGCAGTGCTCATCTATTATCGGGTATTATCATTTAGTTTTCTTATTGTATTCCGGCTAAGATCCTTTTTTCATTTTATCTAGCCGAGTGATTCATTTTATTTAGTCGCATTCGGCATTTGTACTCTGCAGAGTTATCATAATATAAACTTTGTGGTATTTTGTCGCATTTGTTATTTGTATGATCATTTATATGTTGTAAACCATTAATCCTACACACACATTAGCATCATTTCCTAGACTATCCAAGTCAGGAACATTACAATGGTATCATATCTTTAGTCCTGCCAACCTATGACTAAAGAAGATGAGTGTAGCAAAATACCCAGAGGGTCGTGAGCACGCAGGTGACAATATGTCACTTAAAACAGTCGCAAGGAAAGAAGGCCTAGGTTTGAATTTCCTCCATTCCCTCCCAACTCAAAGGAAGAGGAAGAGGCGGACAGGGAAGCAAAAAGAAGGGCAGAGCATGAGGCTGAGCGCGAGATAGAGAGGATGCTAGGAGACAGATATGAGCAACCATAGGGAAGTGGTAAGGCCCCCATGGAGCCAGAGGTAGCCTTCATGCAGGTTATCAACGATATGGTAGCTAGTCAGCGGGACATGACTCAGTCCTTGGCACAGGTGGCTGATAGATTGGCTATAGTGGGAACCCCGGGCACACAAGCCCCACATGCAGCACAGGGGAACTCAGGGGCAGGCAGTAGACCCTAATATCATACTCTCACATACACCTCTTCAAATAGGATTCCCAGACCTTTGTTTCCCAGTTTCCAGAGGGCACCCCCAGTAGTAGCACAGTTGTCGATAGCACAGAGGTCGTCCACTCATGCAGAGGACATTGCAGAGTACAGGAGGGAGTATGCAACATTGGGTCATGACTTCCATCAAGACCTAACCCTAGTCGATTATTGTGGGCTCAGACTCAGCAACCGCCCCAGAGAGCCACAAAGAGGAGGACCACAGTAGTCGCAAGGGCATAACATTGATTTCATCCGGAAAGTTGGTAAACTCACCATACCTTCTTTAGGCAGATCATCCAAATGCACCGCCAAAGCTTGGGTACAAAAGCTAGACACATACTAAAATCTCAATCAGATGACCAAGAGAGAGTCCATCAGTTTCTCTACCTTACACTTGGAGGGTGAGGCACACGAGTGGTGGCATCATGGATTGGTGGCATTGGGTCACAGTCACATCACCTCCTATAGGGAGTTCACAGATAGACTCATGGATAGGTTTGATAGGAGGGATCCCAAGATCCACTTCAGGGATCTATCCTAGTTGATACAAACTAGCACAGCAGAGGCATTCATCATGGAGTTTCAGCGGGTAGCCATGGCAGTGGCAGATATATCAGAGCCCAAGTTGATCATGTTATTCATAGAGAGACTCATAGAGACTTTGAGAGGTTAGGTGAAGGAATATAGGCCTCACACCTTGTAGGATGCCATCCTACGCACTCGAGATTTGGAAAACTCAGTGCCAAAGACTAAACCATTTTCCAAACCCTTTGTACCACAGAAGGATCAAGATAGGAAGCCATTCCAGAGAGAATGGAAGTGCAAGGAGAAGTTGGATGATGAGACAAGGCGATAGCTTATGAGGAAGAATCGTTTTTTCAACTGCAGATACCCTTGGGTCCTAGGCCACAGGTGTTGGAATACTAAGAGGGGGGGGTGAATCAGTATTACCCCTTCTTAACAATTAACAGTTACTTTTTATATTGTATTTATCACCACAATAAATCAACAATGAGTTGTATGCATAATCAATTATATAAACATATTTAACATCAATTACAAGGTTTTATAAAGAATAGTGAAGGACACCAATCCTCTTTAGAGAACCAACTCTAGGAGACATAGATCCCCTTCTTCAGGGCACCAACTCTAGGAAGAACCAACTCCCTCGTCTTTAGGGCACCAACCCTAGGAATCACCAACTCCCTTGTATTTAGGGAACCAACCCTAGGAAGCTCCAACTCCCTTATATTTTACAATTTTCTTAGTAAGGATGTGAATCCTTCCATGCTCCTCCCTTCCACCCTCACTTCATAAGAACCAGCAGTTCCTCTTCTTGGACTCTGCTTCTGTTTTGATCTTCTTATCTTGACTGCAGAGACACTTTCTTCTCATCACTCCTTCTCATTTATATAATATTCCAACTGGTGTGAGCTATGAAACATTGTGTCCCTTTGTTTGGACCATCGCACCTCTTCATTTTAACATTAACAATAATCACTTTTATTATTCAAACATTTATTGTTAATTCTTTTAATTTAGTGAGAGTGTTTTTCATAAATCGATCACAGGTATGGATCGATTTCTTTTTAACTCAGTTCCATATTCCTGCAAATAGTTGCAGAAACCGAGTTCTGCAGAGGAGCTTCCTTCAACCCATTTATATGTGACCACGGGCTTATTAATTTAAGCAATGCCTTCTTCTTTCGCCCTTTTCCTTTTAGCCCCCATATGTCCAGTGTTGGGACCGTGTTCTTTGGTACTTCGTCCTTCGGGACTTTAGGACTTTGAAACCTTTCAAATCTCTCGAATCGGATTTCACCGAAATAGATCGAACAGTCAATATTATTCAATCCTCCGTTTAGATGTACGATCCAGGCTTATCAGAGCCCTTTCAATTAAATCGTCGGTCAAGACTTGATCAACAATTGAATGGATGGTTCTTGTTCATTTCGGAAATTTCAGACTTAGGTCATTTGTTGGTGGTGAAACTCTCGAAGTAAAACTCTCAGAGTGACGTCACTTGATGATGTGGCACGGGCCGAGTGGTTGCCATGTGTCACTCAGATTCGTGATTTACACATACCTGAAATGTTGATTTCATCTTGACACTTGTCATTATCTGAATGTGTTCTTATTGACGTGGTCTACTGACATAGATCTCCCGATGTGGCACATATTCTTCTCCTTGATCTAATGGTCAGGATACTTCCCGAAGTGTTCCTCTGATCAAACGACTCATATCCACTTCAGGATTTCGGCCTTCGGGACTTCGGGTAATTCGATTTCTCCACTTCCCAGTTCTTTTGAAGTGAGATTCCCCAAAGTGTAACCTCCTCACAACTTTTAACCTGAAATGAATGTTGTTCATTGATCATGATCTTAGATCGATGGCTCGACTTGTTTGTGATGCTGCTTTGCCTTGGTTTAAATCCAACGGCTCTTCTTCTTTGCTTATCCTATCCTTCCACTTTAAAGTGATCCAACAACTATCGGGAATTCAAGTATTCGAGATCTCAGCCCTTTTGCCTTGCTTATCATTTCCTTCCACTTAAAGTGATCCAACATCTATCAGGAATTCAGTTATTCGAGATCTCATCCCTTTTTCCTTGCTTATCCTATCCTTCCACTTAAAGTGATCCAACAACTATCGGGAATTTGGGTATTCGAAATATCACCCATTTTTCCTTTCTTATCCTATCCTTCCACCCAACTTGATCCATCATTCGAGAATGGTCCCAGAGTAGATCAGCGATCAGGGATGATTGTGGGGTCCCAACTAGCACGACGTTTAAAACTATTGTCGAGCTCCGCAATGGAAAACGGCTAATTGGTAGTGGAACTAATGTCAATCGTAGATCTATTTGGCGGGTGACGATCGAAGGTCTAGACTAATTGCGGGATTGTAACTAGCACGTTGTTTAATTCTCATTTCCCTCTCCGCAATCTATCCCTATCGTTGATCTGGCACTTGCGTATCAACGGTCCTGATTTGACCTATGGGGATTTCGATCCCAATCATGTTTTTGCATTGCGCTTTCCCTTCTGAGATTCATCTGCATCATTGGTTGTTGACATCAATGACAATACATCAATGAAAGTATGTCCAACAACAGGTGCATGGGCAAGGAAGAGATTCATTATATTGAGGTGGCAGTAGATAGTGTGGACAGTGAGCAAGAGGAGCAAGACAGTGGATCCACTAGCTCAGAGGAGGAGTCAGCAAAAGCAAAGGAGCAACCTCCCTGTATACCACCGACACCGGCAGGATCCCACCCACCGGTAGTTCCATAACCTCCTGAGCAAGCTAACAGATGAAAACTAGCAAAGGGAGGAGTCATAGCGACCCTTTCTGGTGTTCCCATGTATGATACCCTCCGGATCAGAGGAACTATTCAGGGGTAACAGGAAATCACCCTAATAGATGGTGGGGCCACCCACAACTTCATTAGTGCTTCATTGGTGTCAAGATGGGCACTTCAAACAGAGGAGTTTGAGGGGTTTGATGTTGCAGTAGAAGATGACCACACGGTGGAGTGTCTAGACTGAGTTCCAAACTTGGAGATCAAGTTAGGCAACTACATAGTGAGAGACACATTTTAAGTGGTTGACCTATCTGACACAAATGTGGTGTTGGGAGTCCAGTGGATGATCACCTTGGGAAAAATCACCACCAATTACCAAACCTTGGAGATGGGGTTCAAAGACCGTGACGAGAAGAAGGTTGTCCTGAGAGGTATGTCAATAGGACCACCCAGGACAGTTTCATCCAAGAGGATGGAGAGGATATTTATACATGGGGAGGTAGCATATGTCGTAGATTGCTTGATCATTACGCGAAAGGATTCAGAGGGTCGACAATAGTATCATACAGAGATCAGAAATTTGTTGGGACGACATCAGTAGTTTTTTGGGTCGATTCCACTAGGGAGACCACCTGACAGAGGGTTTGAGCACACCATTGAGTTGGATGAGGGGGCCAAACCTATGATCACACCCTCCTATCGTCATCCTAGGAGGTTCAAGGATGATATAGAGAAAGAAATCAAGGAATTTCTAGTGATGGGACACATCAGACCGAGCAGCAGCCCATTCGCCTCTTCAACTGTCTTAGTTCTGAAGAAGGATGGCACCATGAGGATGTGCATTGATTATTGGGCCTTGAAAAATAAAACCATCAAGAACCAGTATCCTATCCCACACATTGATGTCTTTATGGATGAACTGCATGGGGCAGTTTTCTTCTCAAAGATTGATCTACACTTTGGGTATCATCAGATCAGCATCTGAGAGAAGGACATAGAGAAGACAGCATTTCGATGTCACTTTGGACATTTTGAGTTCCTAGTTATGCCATTTGGGCTAACCAATTCCCTAGCTACATTTCAGTGTTGCATGAACCACGAATTCAAGGATCATTTGAGGAAATCAGTCTTGGTTTTCTTCGACGACATCTTGGTTTATAGCAAGACATGGCAGGAGCATATGAGGCACCTGGATGAGGTATTGAGCATCATGGAGGCACAGTCATTATACGCCAAAGAGTCCAAGTGTGAGTTCAGTATGACAGAGCTACTTTACTTAGGCCACATCATCAGTTCATAGGGGGTACAAGTGCACCAGGAGAAGATCAGGTCCATTATGGATTGGCCAATTCCCAAGAACGTTACAGAGTTGACAAGCTTATTTGGGTTGTGCAGCTATTATAGGCGGTTTGTCTGGGGTTTTCTCAGATTGGAGCACCACTGAAAGATATTACCAAGCATGGGGATTTAATCTAGACCGAGGAGTCACAGAAATCCTTTGATCACATGAAGGAAGTCATGGGCACTTGTCCAGTGTTAGCATTACCAAACTTCACCTTGCCATTTGTACTAGAGTGTGACGCATCCAGCGAGGGTATTGTGGCAGTTTTGATGCAGGGAGGACACCCCATTGTATTCAAGAGCAGGAATCTCAGTCAACCCAAGAGTTTTTACTCCATTAATGACAAGGAAATGTTGGAAATCATGCATGCCTTGACCAAATTCAGACAATATTTGGTGAGCAGCAAATTTGTGGTTAATACAAATCACAACAGCTTGAAGTATTTCCTTGAGTAGAAGGACCTCAGTGAGCGCCAACAGAAATGGGTGATGAAGGTACAGACATTCAACTTCAACATAGCATATGTCAAGGAGAAGAAGAACATTGTGGCTGATGCACTATCGAGGAGACCTGTGACATGTTCTTTGATGGATATTTTAGTAGATTGGAAATCCCACTTGTTGGTGGAATATTCCAAAAACAAGTTCGCTTGTGAGGTTATGGGTGGAAAGATACAGGGTGACAAGTATAGGATCATTGACGATGTCATATTCTACAAGGACAGAGTCTACTTAGTGCTAGACTCGGGGCTCAATAAGAAGATCCTCATAGCAGTTCATGATTCACCACTAGCAAGCCACCAGGGGTTTTTCAAAACCTACAGACAGATCAAGGAGAGGTTATCATGGAAGGGCCTCAAACAAGATGTTATGAGACACATCAGTGAGTGTGTGACTTGCCAACAGAAAAATTCAGAGCGTACTCTTCCAGCAGGGCTACTTTGGCCACTCCCCATTCCAGAGCAGAAATGGGAAAGTATATCGATGGACTTCATCACAGGCCTACCCAAGGTCCAGGGCAAGGACTGTATCTATGTAATGGTCGACAGATTGACCAATTTTTCTCACTTCTATGCCATACCGATAGAGTACATCGTAGTTCAGGTAGCCGAGCTATTCTTCAGGGAGGTCTTCAGACTTCATGGGTTGTCGACGAACATCATTAGTGACAGGGACAATCGGTTCATTGGGACATTCTGGAGAGAGTTTTTTAGGTTGGTGGGGATAGAGTTGACACCCAGGACCAGTTATCACCCTCATACAGATGGGCAGACTGGGATCATCAACAATTGGATTGAAGGATATTTGAGGAACTATGTAGGTGGACAGCAGAGAACATGGGTCAAGTGGCTACATTTAGGAGATCATTGCTACAACACCACTTTCCACATGCCCATTGGTATGAAACACTTCTAAGCATTGTAAGAATATGATGCTCCCACTTTGGTAGACTTGGTTTTTGGGGAGAGAAGAGCTCCAAAGGCCAAGGATTGGATCTTAGAGAGTCAGGAGATTCTCAAGTTGTTGAAAGAGAACCTGCAAATGACACAGAACGGACAGAAGATGAGTGCGGATAGGCACAGATTAGAGCGCAGCTTTGAGGTTGGGGATTTAGTTTTATTGAGACTCCAACCTTACAAAAAATCATATATGAAGAAGAGTGGGGTCAAGAAGCTCAAGCCCGGATTTTATGGCCCTTACAAGATCATGCGTCGAGTTGGCAAGGTTGCTTATGAGCTAGAGCTTCCAAAGGGGAGCAAGATTCATAACGTGTTCCACGTATCTTGCCTCAAAAAGGCAGTGGGACAATTCATTATCACATCAGAGGAGCTTCCCCCATTGTATGAGGAGGGACAGTTGGAGTTGGTTCCAGAGGAGGTAAGTTCCGGGAGTGAAAATTGAGGAGCAGGGTCATCAGAGAGTGTTTGATTAGATGGATAGGGATTCCAGTAGAGGACGTTACTTGGGAGAGCGAGCAGGTGTTGCAGCACCCTGGATTGGTATTGCTTGAGGATGAGCAATTTCGACAAGGGAGGATTGTAATGTCCCTTTCTAAATAGGATCTCCAAGGAGGAGGCTTAATGGTATAAACCGCCCCGTTAGACTATAGCCAGGGCCAGAAAGGGGTAAACAGGGTTACTAGAGGTCACTCCAGTGAAAGGTGTTATGTTTGGAAAGTGACATTGAGCTAAAAGTGGTTAAAAGCACTTTTAAGCCAATATGAGCTAAAAATAGAACAGATGAGCTAAATTTAGAAGTCAACAGCGAATTAGGGTTTCTGAAAGCTATAAAAGAAGGGTCAATGACCTAATTCATCATTATGCATATTTTGACTTTTCATTGAGGAGAGAGGTGCATCTCAGGAGAGATAATTCAATGGATTCTAGGAGGAAGACACCAATTGGTTGATTTCGGTGTTGAGAGACACACCCTAGTCATCGAGAAGATCACACAAGTCTTCCATCATTCTTCAGTAGCAGTTACACAGGTTCCAGTAGCAAGGGCGCACTTATCCAAGGTGAGGGCGCGACTTTTGAGGAGGTTCAGTGGATCGACTTATCCCATACAGGGAGAGTTCAGATATTCCCCTCCGATCCAATTGAGAGGAAGGCAAGGCACATCTTCCCATGGTTCCTCGTCATATTCCGACGAAGGAATCATCTAGGGCACATTTTCCAAACTTGGGAGTGCGACACTTTTGGCGAACACATTTGAGGTTCCCGAGCGATCATCAGATCAGATCCAGGGAAACCCTTCTAACCCATTTCCCAGTGGACCAAGGCTATCATTTTTAGATTCATCTCAGCCAATTCTGATGGTGGAATCACTAGGGCGTAGTTTTCCAGTGAGAGAGGGGCGCATTGCCCCAAGGGGATCCATCTGAGGTCTAGACACACCAGCAGAGGGGATGGTAAATCACCGGGACTGATATTTAGAGTAGGACACACCATTTGGTACAGTTTCCAGGCCATTCTGAGAGGTTTATCCACCAGGGAAAACTTTCTAGACTTTCAATAGTTACCGTGCGAGCTGCCACATTTCCATCTTATCCATTGATCCCATAGTGCTCATCTATTACCGGGTATTATCATTTAGTTTGCTTATTGTATTCCAGCTAAGATCCTTTTGTCGTTTGATCTAGCTGAGTGATTCATTTTATTCAGCCGCATTCGGAATTTGTACTCTACAGAGTTATCATAATATAAACTTTGCAGTCTTTTGTTGCATTTTTTATTTGTATGATCATTTATATGTTGTAAACCATTAATCCTACACACACATTAGCATCATTTCCTAGACTAGCCAAGTCAGTAACATTACAAAGTGTCAGAATTTAGGCAGAGGATAAAGAAGAATATGTCATAACTTAGGATGATGATAGATTTCAAAAAGAGGATGAAGAGGAATATGTCTCCACAGATGAAGAAGAAGATTACTCTGCATCAGAGAAGGTATTGTTCTTAGCCATCCGGCTTGGAGACTCCCAATAAATATGAATGTTGAACAGGGGGAGTCCATGCAGTAGATACTACAGATCATATCAGTGGACATATTTTGATTCAATATGATAAATAGGAACATGTGATGATCAGTTGTAGCATATTCAGGTGAAGCCTTCATGATAGTTCAGTGATAGATAGGTCGGCATTGTGGATAGTTGAGTAGCAGGGTTACGACCAGTTCGTGACATATGGACAAATATGGATTCGTGAGATGCTTACCAGGTACAGTAAACAAGGATCGGATAAGATGCATAGCAGTGGATTTACAATTGGTATCAGAGCGGGTTCCTTCATAAAATAGTTTAACCACTAGAAGGATGATCATGCAGAGAAACAGTTTGTATAAGAATGGAATACCACAGTTTGATGGACAAAACTATACATTATGGAGAAGAAGGATGAAAACTTATGTACAAGCACATGGATTTGATGTTTGGAAATCAGTAGTAGACGGATACAAAGTGCCTGCCACTCCTCCAACAAATAATGATGGAAAGAAACTCAGTCAAAACAATTCGAGGGCTAAAAATGTTATCTTGAATGGTCTGGTTGATTCAGTAGACGTCAAGGTTATGCATTGTGATTCTGCAAAGAAAATATTGGACAAACTTCAGAATGTTTATGAATGAGATGTTAAAGTCAAGGCGGCCAAGCATCAAACTTATAGAGGTAAATTTGAACAGTTGAAGATGAAGGAAGATGAAAACATTGCAGCTTATTTTTTACGAGTTGATGAAACAATGAATGCAATTAAAGTATTGGGAGAAGAAGTTGATGAATCTATAATTGTTCAAAAAGTACTAAGATCTCTTCCAATGAGATTTGATCCTAATATTTCAGCACTAGAAGAAAGAGCATATTTGAGTACGATAAGCATAGATGAGCTACATGGAATATTTACAGCTTATGAAATGAGAATAGTACAGGAAAATCCATCCACAAAAGAAACATCTTTTAAAGCATCCAGAAGAACAAAGAAGAAGAAAAAGCCCAAGTCAAAGCCAACTTGTAGTTGTAGCGATGATTCATATGAGGATGAAGAAATGGCCAACTTTGTAAGGAAGATGAAGAAAGGAACCGGCAAGTCAAAAGTGGTATAAGTGCTCATATTGATTCACACCCCCCCCCACCCCCCTCTCAGTATTCCAACACTCTAAATCATGTTACAGTTGTCCTCCAACACTTCAAGCATAAAACTCATGATGATCCAATAATAAATCATGATGATTTGTAAATGGATGAGTAAATACCTGAAGACCACTTCACATAATTATGAATGTGGGATAAATAAAAACTCACCTACTACATAACTTGATCACCTATATTAAATAAAAAGGAGCCACATTTCCACTTATTTTAAATTTCAAGAACCATGAGGTTAAACCCCACAAGATGTGGATCCCAATAAGTCTAATGATCCCCCACTGCATTTATACCAATCTCCCACCAATGGACCTTAAGATGCTACAATGTCATCATAATGGCACTAAGACACTAAGAACATCAACAAATGCATTCACTAGACAAAATTACATCATTTTATAAGAGGCTTAGGCTTCCCATATATGTTAATCACTAGCCTATATCCATATTAACCCCATATCTATCAAGTGCACCAAGAAGGATGAACTTGATAGAACTCAAAACTTGAAATTTAAGGAAATCTCGATATGTAGAAATATTTTTTTTAATTGTTGACAAAATATTATATTTTCATTGTAACAATATTTCTTGTAAATCTCATATATATATATATATATAGTATCTCTCTTTATATAGTAGTATTTAAATTTATGTATAAATATTTATCTTTTTATTTCTATATAGTAGTTTTATAATAGTTTTTATATTATATTTAATTCCAATCTCTCTCTCTCTCTCTCTCTCTCTCTCTCTCTCTCTCTCTATATATATATATATATATATAGGAAAGCTCTAGTATTATTACTATTATTTGTTATAAGTATTAAATATTCTTTCTTTCATGTTGAACATCTCCCCATTACTAGGTTGTAGAAGCCCCTATTACCACAAAAATCATAGTATCAAGATCATTCTCTTTAAAATTTTGGAACAATTATACTTCACTAATCTCCAATATGTATTCAACATGTTGTTCAAATGAACCTATGGATACTCATCATACAACCTCCTTTTTGTTTGGTAAAAGGTGGGAATTTGTCTCCCAAAACTCTTCCACCTTAATCATGGTATTATTTACAAGTCTATCCTAGTAATGTTGTTGATAAATAATAGCCCAAAAGCGAGTCCATCATTCTCGTCTAATTGAACCTTCAGTTTTTTATGCTTCTATAATGTTTTCCATGAGGTTCCCAATATTTTTGTTGTTGTTATCAAACAATTTTCCCAAGTTATTAATGTAACAACAATGGATGTTTATTGCTTTATGAGCAACCCTAACATCAAATGTTCATGTCTTACAAAATGTCCGTTCACTAATAAATTTGCATTTATCTTTGTTTTCTTTTAACACCAAATATTGTTGTAATGTCTCTTAACTTTTTGTGTTTTGCTAAACCACATAATATTTAGCTTTTTTTATATAAACATAATGTTTGATTATGTTACATGTTATTGTGTTATGTTATTGTGTTGTGCATGTTCTTACTCCACAATTCTTGAATTTTAGTTGCATCCATGTTCTTTGAAAAATTATCATCAATCTAGATATCACAACAACCACTAGTTAATTATGGGATCTTTGATGGAATGGGATCATATTCTTGGTTAGATGTTATTATTGCATAATTCAATCAAACATGCACATGTATATGTTAAAAAACAATCAATTCAAATACACATGATCTCTTGTGTACTCGTTTTCTAGTACAAGGTAAAAAAAATACCTATATTTTCTTTAATGGGTTCTTGTGAACACTATCAAAAGGGTTTGTTGTGAAAACTTGTCATTGGTTTTAAAACGGAGAAAATTTTAAGGATCCATACTTATCTTAAAGTATAGAAACCTTAGTGAATCTTACTAATTCTTAAAATACCAACTATAAAATGTTTATATTTTTGTAAAAGCATTCAAATTTATAAGGATTTCATATAGTTTCTAGAAATTTTTGACGATTTTTACAACAAAATTCTTTTATCCAATAGAATTTGGGGAAACCATTTAAAAAAAAAATGAAAATTGACAAATCTTTTTTTGGAAAAAAAACCATGAAAAATTAACCCATTGGCAAATTTTAACCCCTAAAATTTTCCATGTTTCAAAATTGGCTAATTGAAACAACTTCCCTATAATTTGGATATCTAACATCACTTATTCAAACCCCTTTACATATCAACATCATGTTCCTCCCAAATGATCATGCCCCTTTGCCCTTATTAAGTTTTTTGCATGTCATCTCAATTTTATTCTCGCTCATCATCTTATTGAATGTGAATACTTTCTTTTATGACTCACCTTATTCCCCATGTCTAATAAACAAATATTAAATTAGTCTATCCCTTAAAACCTCTAGATTTCCTTTTGTTCCTTTTATTTATTTAATGTGAGCCCTTCCTCTTTTTTCTTTTATATATCAACCCTTTCTTCTTTTTTTAATTTTATGCAAACTCGCTATTTTTTCTATTTTTCTCTTTTATGCCTAATAATAGACAATCTCAAAAAATTGTCGTTTTTTATCTTGGAGGAAAAGGGGAAACAAATTTTTCTAAGAGATTAGGCATCACCACAAACAATGAGGTAGAAGCATTGGTGGTGTTCCGAGGATTATACTTATTAAACTCTCAAGAGGTAAAGAAAGCATCACTATTTGGACATTCCTTTATCATTATCTAATTTCGTAAGCAATATGCTACTCCTCAAAACACCTGACTAAATCGATTGATTCAAAGAACTCTAGATCTAGCAAAAAAATTGAATCTGTCTCTTTCTTTCAGGTCCCGATAGCCCATAATGCTAAGGATAGGTCTGCCTAATCAATGTGGGGTGTAATTGAATGAGGATTTAATAAGAATCAAAGGGGGGGCACCCTTTTCTATTCCCCTCACATGATATTAATGTATATTAAGTTAATAATGGTTGTGTTGCACAAGTGTTTAAACTTGCAAGATCAATAGAACATGCAATTATGGCATTCAATTTTTCCCATGGCTCAATGCATTAGGTTGGCAGTGCTTGGGAATATGAGGAAAGTCTACATCTAGATCTTTTTTGCATGTGGTTTAGTTCATATGGGTCAATGGTTTTGGTCTATATCTCTTCCATCATGTTGATTTTGGTCCTGGAGTGGCCCTGGCATGGCTCTAGAACAAACCTAGAGTGCTTTTATGGTTCTAGAGTGGATCTAGAGTGCTCTTCCAACCCTTTTAATTCCCACCCCCTGATTCTTAAGGTCAAGGGCCCATGATGTTGAAAAGGGGGAGAGTGTAACCATGTGGAGGAAGGCTTCTTCAGTTAGGTGGTCTCATCAACTAGCTCAAGTTTTTTCTCCTGGCGGAAAATTCCATGGCTCAGTGTATAATTAGGTGTTCCTCGTGTGCATATTTGATAAGGTTAAAAGGAATATGTGATAATGTGAATGGGGAATCTCAAAGGTGCAGAGGGAGGTGGTTAGCAACCCTCCAATGGAGTCATTGACACAAAATGTGGGAAGAGACTTTGCTAGTAGAGGTTCAAGAGAGGGATAGTTGTGTTGTCAAAACTGAGGTTCAACATCGAAAATTGCAGGAAATGGAGTTCAAAACCCTCATGCAAACTTAGGGGCACAGGTTCGAAGAGTTAGATACAAAGTTGGGATCAATGGTTTCTTTGGTAGATCATATTATCAGTTTTTAAAACATCCCCTCGGAGGTAACCCAACCCTATCCCACTATGCGTGTTGGTGTGGGGGACGGTTTGACCTTGCATGACATCTTGAGAATCAAGGAGGAGGAGATACCAGCAATAACAACAAAAGCATATCGCTTGGCACTCCAATTATGCTTGGTCAAGCACAAGGAAGAATCTGATGACCTCCAAGTTATAGAGGGTTCCTTTCATGGGCCATCATTTGGGTCCTTTCTTTTCTTGATATGTACTATATACTCTTGTTAATTCTGAGACAATTTATTAGGCAGTGCGCTATCCATGTCAGTGAATTCAGAATTTGGTTAGGTAGTTATCAGGGTTTTTAGAGCTTGGACTAAATAGTTTTGAACTCAAGCTAAGGCTTATCTCTTCTTTGCTTGTATCACATCATCGACCAATTAGGGTGAGGATTTTTTCTTGTGCAAATTAATCGTGATTATTAAACAACAAATAA
Organism: Picea engelmannii; assembly: GCA_009831015.1. Taxonomy (NCBI): domain Eukaryota; kingdom Viridiplantae; phylum Streptophyta; class Pinopsida; order Pinales; family Pinaceae; genus Picea; species Picea engelmannii. The sequence continues at coordinate 288,629 of ML787611.1, forward strand.
ATCAATAAAGAATTTATGCCATGTTAACTCTTCATCAAGAGTTTTATTTTGTTCTTGACCAAAATTTTGAAATTAACTTCATCTGCAAGTACACCATCAATGAAAAAGGACTTGTTTTCCATTTTTCATGCAGCTCCAGTATCGAACAAAGAAAAAATTTGCAATCTTTGTCTATCAAGTGTTCAACCTGCTAATATCATATTCAATATTGAATATGATTTCTGTTAATATAGTGTTTTCATATTTTGTTGTGACTTTCTATTTATAATTATGTTTTCCTAGACCTCGCATATGTGTCAGTGTTACACTTTAATCTTTATAACTGAAGTCATCAAAAAACAAAAAAAAGTTTAAAAAGCTTTTTTTTTAAGATAAAAATAAAATGTTAAATCAAATCGATTAATTAATTGACATTTTTATTTAAATTCAATCGACCAAAATTGGTCTCAAGCGATAGTATAATCACCACCATCATTATATTATAGTGTAAAATATATAGTAAGAAAAAATTATCTTTAAATTCACAACAAAATAATTAACAAAATTCATATTTGTAAACTTTACATAATACTCGAAATTATATGTTTAATTTTCAAAAATATTCATGTTAACCTCAACAAAAATTGTTTTATACTAAACATGAGGTGTTAGAAAACCAAGAGGAAGATCAAGTTGCATGTCCTTCCAAATGACAAGCACCATTGGTGGAGATCCATGACGATTGTGTGGCAAGTACCAAGACTTGAGTATGAAGAAGCATCAAGCCATTATATCTTAAATATAATCCATCCTAAACATTGAATTTCACATCCCATCAAAGTCATTCCTCTTACTCAATGTACTATGGAAGGGTGTGTACCTGTCATGAAATCCATTATGAAGAGGAATGGTGTGAGTAGAGTGACTATTCAAGGAAGGAAGGGTACTCAAAGCCAAAACTCTCTTCTCAAAGGCATATATCAAGTTGGAGGTTGGAAAGGCATAGAAATATAGCACATCCCAAACCATAGCTCAAGTACTCCATTTGGTGGGTTCTTAGTGTTGAAGTAGTGGGTTTTATCCCACTAATTTTCTACTAGATAAATGGGATTGCACATAGAGACGAGTTTGGCATCAAGATTCTATAGGAAAGACATTGATCGGGGGATAAGGCATGGTAGGCCAAGGAAATGCAAGGATCTTATGGCACCTGAGAAAGGACCACTGAAGACAAGGGCACGATAAAATGCTATAGCAGTCGTAGATTCTTATCATCATAGTTTCACAATGATAGTCAAGCAAAAGATAAAATGCACATGAGATTCTCTAGGAGCCAAGAAACCAAGTATCTAAAAATGGTGGAATTACATTGACATACCAATTCATAGCACATGGAGTTGAAGATAAGGGTACAAAGAACCAAGGAATTCTTAACATATAAATCCAGGTGTTTATATGTTGTTGGGAAAATTGTACCCAATATTATGTTCTGGAGGAAGTTTCAGCGTACTAATTTCACTCAATTCTTTGATTTAGTGGGATGTTTAATTTGACTCTCAATTAACTTAAGCTCAGAGGCCGTCCACTCTCTCTTAACCCTGTGAAATTAGAAGTGTGAGTGTGAACTCCTCTTAGCAAATAGTTAAGTTTCACATGCAGAGGTCCCCGTCTAGCTATCCTCTTCTCATTGGGCCACTTTCCCCTTTGGAGTATGGATAGTAGTTTTCCCATGTAATTGAAATCTTGTGAACGTGTTTGAACTATGAAATTGGTATAGATCAACAATTCAATTTGTGTATAAGGGGCCCAATGGAGGCATCGGGATCGATCTAGAAATAAGTGGTTCAAATAGTGTATAAGGAGCCCAATGGAGGCATTGGGCCCAATCTAAGAATTGACTGGTTTGAACACTTAGAAAGTGAGATCGTGGCCTAATGGGGGCATCAGGAATGATCTTTGAATCAACCTTCATGAACACCTTGAAATCCTCAAACTGCAAATAAATATTCTCTAAATATTCCCTTAATGATGTGGAGATTCTCTATTGGCATGGAGATTATATTCATGTGGCACCTTCCGTGGAATTACATTGACATACCAATTCATAGCACATGGAGTTGAAGATAAGGGTACAAAGAACCAGGAAATTCTTAACATATAAATCCAGGTGTTTATATGTTGTTGGGAAAATTGTACCCAATATTATGTTCTGAAGGAAGTTTCAGCGTACTAATTTCACTCAATTCTTTGATTTAGTGGGATGTTTAATTTGACTCTCAATTAACTTAAGCTCAGAGGCCATCCACTCTCTCCTAACCCTATGAAATTAGAAGCGTGAGTGTGAACTCCTCTTAGCAAATAGTTAAGTTTCACATGCGGAGGTCCCTGTCTAGCTATCCTCTTCTCATTGGGCCACTTTCCCCTTTGGAGTATGGATAGTAGTTTTCCCATGTAATTGAAATCTTGTGAACGTGTTTGAACTATGAAATTGGTATAGATCAACAATTCAAATTGTGTATAAGAGGCCCAATGGAGGCATCGGGATCGATCTAGAAATAAGTGGTTCAAATAGTGTATAAGGAGCCCAATGGAGGCATCGGGCCCAATCTAAGAATTCACTGGTTCAAACACTTAGAAAGTGAGATCGTGGCCTAATGGGGGCATCGGGAATGATCTTTGAATCAACCTTCATGAATACCTTGAAATCCTCAAACTGCAGACAAATATTCTCTAAATATTCCCTTGATGATGTGGAGATTATCTATTGGCATGGAGATTATATTCATGTGGCACCTTCCCATAGGGCCACATGTCAATCTCAGATTCCACGTGGTAGGTGATGATTTTTTTCACGTGTATTCTTCTAATTGTGCCACCAATTTTGTCATGGTACGGAAGCTTTCCTTGCCTTTGAAGGAAAAAACCCTTTGTTTGAATTGTGAAGAAAAAACCCCTTGAATCTATGATGTGGGAGCATCACTAGTTCTAACTTCCAAGTAATCCCACACATCAAAAATCCCAATTTGTAAAGGTGATTGTAGTTAAACTTGGTTGGTTGGTGTGTCAAGAATGATATGAGTTAAGAACCATTTATTGAATTTCTCTAAGAGACATTACATAGAAGGGTATAATATTGACATATTATCCCATGAAGAAAACAATGCAACATATATTTACATTTAACTATAATACATCAACAACAACATCGTAATAATATTCACTCTTACAAAGTGAAAAATGGAATATATAATTAAGAGTGGTGAACAACATCGGCGGAATTGCTTAATGGTGTTTCCTCTTGCAAATCGACGATAGTCACGGTAAGAGAAATGTAGTTTTGTGTGAACGTGAAGTTTGATTTATAATTTTGTTATCTACAAGAGTGGTGGGTTGCCAACGCTGTTGTTTTGTTAGGAAAACAATGTCAGACTGTCTTCTTTGCCTTCTTGTTGCTATTTTCTCTGTAACTAAATTTCAAAACTATTATGTCGCCAAAACTCACAAATTCAAGCAGACAGATATTGTAAAGAATGCATGATCCATATGAGTTATCGTCTTTGGACTTATATATATATATATTTATATTTATATTTATATTTATATATGATTCATTAAGAGTTATTGTTAATGAATCCATATGAGTTATCGTTTTAAGATGATAACTCATATGGATTCATTAACAATAACTCTTAATGAATTATATATATATATATATATATATATATATATATAATGGAATATTGAGTTGGTTTTATTTAATTGATTTGTCTCCAAAATATAAGTTTTTTTTAGCAAAAGAAAATCCATTATGGACAATATAATCTTCAGAAAAGTTATATGATGGAGTGCATTATTAAAGCACTCTATTATGTGAGGTTACCAGATAAAAATCACAAAGCATATGCAATTATACTTGGAAGTTATAGTGGTAGCATTATGACTAACATTACTTACACAATGTAATTTTCTCAATCAATTTTATATCAAGCCATTCATTACTTGATATGTAATATGTATGGTACTTTTCCAGATACAATAATCATGGCATATATCTCTCTTTGTGAGTGGGAGCATATGGTCTTTATGGGAATGAAATACCCTCTAGATAGTGGAGTGCAGAACACCCAAGGAGGAGCAACAAGCTCATTCAAAAATGGTGGTTCCTTTGTGGTTAAAATTCTGTTGTATTGAAGTTTCTTAAGAATGTTTGCAAAGTCTAGTGCTTGATAAAAAATCAGAACCAAAAATAAAATATTTTGTTGGTTAAAATCATTGGCTTGTTGGGGTAAGTTCAGCACTTGGCAGTAGCTCAAGTTGTCTTTGGCCTGATGTGAGATTTCTCCCCAGTAATTAGTTGGGGAGGTCACAACTTTTAATGTCTTGATTTCTTGGACAGTTTATCCTATTTAATATTTAGTATCCATGGATCATGGAGAAGTACTTTCGAAGAGTGAGAATTTCCTAGAGACTTACAGGACTCGTCGTTTTACATCAACCTGAATACCTAAATGAGTTCTATACTTTAAATAAAATATGTCTAACTTCCGTAATCAAATGTAGCTAACTTCGCCTATCTAGTGTTTAAATGGAAAACAAATTCTTCCTCTTGAATACCATCGCTGCAATTATAAATGTTTGGTTTTAATTGTTGCCTTAATACCTGGGTGTGAATATGAATCTACCCCAGATCTATTAATCTATTATGAGTATGACATAGCCTTTAATGTTAACAGTTGTTTGAAGAAGAGCTTAGAGTGGATTCCTTGACAATCTCAAAATGTTTAAGTTGAATATAACTTCTATTCTTCCAGGTTGAAAACCTAGTTCGTGCTTGAGTGTAAGTAGCGTTGAAGGCAGTCTGCTACTGTAAGGATGGACTTGATACTTGTATATGTTGTGTAGAAAAATGTAGCTCTGTTGTATGAGTATTATCATCCTTACTGTTATGTAAGTATGAACATACTTATAAAAATTTGAATATGGTTTGAAATGGAATTAATTGATGATAACCCAAATTGGTATGAATGGATCCTTGGTTGTGATCTGAGTGCTCTCTTGCAATCCTACCTACCTATGACAAGAAGCTCATTGTATGTGGAATACAATCTGAGTGTTAGAAATCAGATGGTTATGAACATTACTAAATGGATGTTGGAATTATGACTCTGAATTCTGACCATAAAAAAAAATTATTTCTTTATTTTAACATTGTTAGAACAACATTAACATATCAATACAACACTCTACTAAAAACTAGCAATGCCTCTTTCAAATGGAAGAATGATTGCAAAAATCTAAGCCAATATAATGTCATCAAAATCTACAGGTGCATTTTCCATTTTCCATGCCAAGATTATAACTTTCTTCCTACACATCCACAAATATCAACACAAATATCAAAGAGCAGCAATAGAATAGTCTCATTCCATAAGTAACCAAAGCTATCATACTATATTAGAGAAACAAGAGAGAAAATATCAATAACCATATGAATGTCTAAAAACCTCTATCTTTTATGAGCATAAAAATTCTTACTCTTATGAGCATACACTATTACATAAACAAATTATGAAGACAAAGCAAAAAAATATTATAGTGGAGAAACCTTTTGGAATAGAAAACTTTACTATAAAAAAAATATTACTTTATCTATCCCCAAATCCTGTTACAATAAGCCTCCAACACTTTAAGCATGAAACAACACTTTAAGCATGAAACTTGTGATGATCCAATAATGAATCACCATGAAGCGTAAATGGATGAGTAAAGACCTTTTCAATATATAGGCTTTAATAATGAGAAGACCATTTCACATTATGAATATGGAATAAATAAATAAATCACATATCACATGGTCACCTATATTAAATAACAAGGAGTCACATTGCCGTTTATTTTAAGTTATGAAAGCCATGAGTTTAAAATGAACCTCTTCTAGATACTCATCATACAATCTCCTTTTTATTTGGTAAAAGGTGAGAAATGGTATCCCAAAACTCTTCCACCTCAATTTTCATCATACAATCTCCTTTTTATTTGGTAAAAGGTGAGAAATGGTATCCCAAAACTCTTCCACCTCAATTTTGGCATTATTTGCAAGTCCATCCTAATGATGTTAAAATGAACCTCTTCTAAATACTCATCATACAACCTCCTTTTTATTTGGTAAAAGGTGAAAAATTGTCTCCCAAAACTCTTCCACCTTAATCTTGGCATTATTTGAAAGTCTATCATAATGATGTTGTTGACAAATAATAGCTCAACAGCAAGTCCATCATTCTCGTCTAATTTAACCTTCAATTTTGTATGCTTCTATAATGTTTTGCACGAGGTTCTCAATACTTGTGTTGTGATTTGTCCAAGTTACTAATGTAACAACAGTGGATGTTTATTGTTATATGAACAGCCCTAACAATAAGTGTTCATGTCTTTCAAAATGAGGAGAACATGGGACTTCATTCCCTAATAAATTTGCATTCACCTTTGTTTCCTTTTGACACTAAATAATATTGTACATCTCTTAATTTTTTGTTTTTTTAAGAACCACATAATATTTAATTTTTGTTATATAAAGACACAATATTTGATTATATTACATATTCTTGTTTTGTTGTACATATTCTCACTCCATACTTCTTGAATTTTTATCCATGTTTTTTTTTTAAATTCTCATTAATTTAAATATCACAAAAACCATGGTTAATTATTCTCCCTCATCTTCCGGTCCTTTCATTTTTTTAATACAAATCTTTCTTGCTCTTTATTTTGCGCTTATATATCAAATTTTTTTTTTCAATCTTGTACCAATTCTTTATTTATTTTTCTTTTATGACTAATAATATGTACTTTTAAGAGAATCATTTTTTATTTGGAAGGAAAAGCGGAAATAGATCATAGGTATCGCCACAAACAATGAAGTAGAAGTGTTAACCGTGTTTCAAAGATTTATTGGTTGGGCATTCTTTTATCATTGTTCAATTTCTTGTACAATATTATATTCTTCAACACACCAAACTAAATCGATTAATTCAAAAAACTCTAGGTTTAGCAAAAAAAACGGATATCTCTTTCTTTCCCCATAACAATTGAGCTGATCGCCTAACCAATGTGGGGGTGCAACTGAATGAAGGGTTAGAAAGCATCAAAGGGGAGCCACCATTTTCTATGCCCCTCCCATGATATTAATGTATATTAAGTTAGTAATGGTTGCATTGCATAAGTGGACAAACTTGCAAGATCAATAGGACATGCACTTATGGCATTCAATTTTGTAAATCACTCAATGCATCAATGCATTAGGTTGGTAGTGCTTGAGAATATGAGGAATGTCTACTTCTAGCTCTTTTTTGCATGTGGTTTAATTTATTTGGGTGTCAGTGATTTTAGTTTGTATTTCTTTCATTCTATTGGTTATATTGGTTCTAGTCCTGGAGTAGCCTTGGCATGGTTAGAGAAAACCTAGAGTATTTTTATGGTTATTGAGTGAATCTAGAGTGTTCTTCCAACTCTCTTGATTGCACCCGCTACTTTTAAAGGTCAAGGGCCTTCGACGTTGAAAAGGGGGAGCATGTAACTATGGAGGAAGGCTTCTTTGATTAGGTGGTCTCATCCACTGGTTTGGTTTTTTATCCCAGCGGTGATTTCCATGGCTCGTTGTAGAAATAGGCAATTCTTGATGTGCATTTTTGCTAAGGTTAAAAGGCAAATCCCACTTTGTGAATGGGGAATCTCAAAGGCACAAAGGAAGGTGGTTAAGTCAATCCTCCAATGGAGTCGTTGACATGAAATGTGGGAGGAGACTTTGCTAATGAAGGCCAACTCTGAGGTTCAACATTGAAAATTACAAGAAATGGAGGTCAAAACCCTCACATAGACTGAAGGGCACTGGTACCAAGAGTTGGATGCAAAGTTGGGACCAATGGTTTCTTTGGTAGATCATATTGTCAACTTTTTAAACCTCCTCGCAAAGGCAACCCAACCCTATACCGGGAACAGTTTTCCTCTGCATGACATCTCAAGAATCAAGGAGGAGATACCAACAGTTTGACACTCCAATTATGCTTGATCAAGCACGACGAAGAATCTTATGAACTCCAAGTTAGAGAGGATGCCCTTCATGGGCCAACATTCAAGTCATTTCTTTAACTCTTCATCTAGAGTTTTATTTTATTCTTGACTAAGAATTTGAAATTAACTTCCACCCAAAAAAACTCTCAGCCACAAGTACACTATCAATACAAAAGGCCACACTTCTCCATTTTTCATTCAAATCCAACTTTGAATAAAACGAAAATTTGCAATCTCTATATATCAAGTGTTCAACCTGCTACCATTAGATTCAACACCAGAGTCTTATCATCATAGTTTCACAACGACAGTCAAGCAAAAGGTGGAATGCACATGAGATTTGTTTGGAACCAAGAAGCCAAGTATCTAAAAATGGTGGAATTACATTGACCTACCAAGTATCTAAAAATGGTGGAATTACATTGGCATACCAAGACATTCATAGCACAGGGAATTGAAGAGAAGGGTACAAAGCACAAGGGAATTCTTAACAAGTTGGATCAACAAGAGCTATATGGAATTCAAAGGCAAGTAAAAACCAAGAGGAGGCAGCGCAGACCACCAAAGCAGAAGAAGAGATAGCCAAGGCACCCCAGGAAGGGGCCACTCCTCCCCTTTTACATCAAAGTGGATTCCAATGTTGACGATTAGGATTTGCTACTTCAGGTCCCCGATGATATGTTTTTTCGTTAGTTGTTAAGATAGTAATGGCTAAAACAAACTCTAAGTAGTTATGGTCTAAATGTTAAGCTGTATATTTTCGTTTCCAATGCTTCTGTGCACCCACAGAACAGCTCCAGTATAGGCTCCTTCAGAAGCCAGCTACAACATGGTCTGAATGTGTCTTTTTCTGTCTATTATTAGTACATAGAGAGTAGCTAAATTACCAAAAAAAACTAGTATCCCTTCTCCAAGTAACTAGAGACTCTCCCCTGCAAGGATTAAAATAAGCAGCAGAGATAATTTAAAAAACAATTCAAAATTACATGCAACACCCTCTCTCCTTTCCAAGTAACTAAAGACTCTCCTCTGCAACACCCTCTCTCCTTTCCAAGTAACTGAAGACTCTCCCCTGCAACTAAGGATTACAATGAGCAGCAGCTGATAATTTAAAAAACCATTGAAAATTACATGCAACACCCTCTCTGAAAATTACATGCAACACCCTCTCCTTCAGCTTACATGGGAACTCACAATGCTCCGAAAGATTGATCATTTCTACATAAACTCCATGTGCGCCACTGCAAGACAGGTTTGCCATACTTGCAATTCTAATAAACATATCTCTCTACCTTGGCGCTAAGACTAGCACCAAGATGTAACCTCCTCTCCCCTGGTCACAATTTTATTTGTACTTTGTTGGTGCACCAAGATGTAACCTCCTCTCACCTGGTCACAATTTTAATTGTACTTTGTTGGTGCACCAAGATTTGATTCGCCATAAAATGCTAGATTTAATCTTGATATAGGTAAGGATTTGACCCACCATAATACGCCAAAATTTGTTGACCGTAATGCGTGTAAGAATTTTTACACACTAAAACGCTAAAATTTGTTTCCTAATATGCATTCAAATGGATATCTTATTATAAAATTAGTTTCTGAAGATACATTTAAATCTTGAATGAATAACATTTAAGGAAGTTGGAAAAAGGGGCAGCGATTATGCGGATGAGCCTCTTCCCTCTCTGCAGTTAGGGTTTACCCTCGCTGTCGTCGCCTTGAAAAGCTTCAAACCCCTTTGCTGGAGCCGTCAAGACTGTATCCAGATGGAGCAATTGTTGCGGTTTAAAGACGCGTTCAGTATGGACGAATTGAGGAAGCCTTGCATTTGCTAAACTTCTCAGAGCTTTCAAACTCTGTAGGAGATAAACACCTAGCGAAGAGTAAATTCATCAAAAGAATAGAAAACATCTGTAAGCTGGATATTGTGACTCCATGGGCAACAAAACAAAATGTCATTCTAATGCATGAACAAGCATTAATTTGAAAGTTTATAGGTCTATGGTGTTGGGTATGTGTTATAGCGTCACATAGGACAACTGCGTATGTGTGTGTGGGCGCGCTTTCCTAAGGGCGTCTCAGGGGCCAGGTATGCCCCTTTGGTTACGCGCAGTGTTCGGCAACAGGTGGTAGTTTTTTTTTGCGGTTTTTGCTATTTTTAATGGTTTTGTAAATTAATCCCGGATTAAGGGATTAGGGTTTTGGTATCTACGGAATACCTAAAAACATTGTATATATATTGTATGGTAAATCGTGAAATTTGATATAATGAATATAAGAAAGGTTTTCCCTATTGAGGGTTTCCGATATAAATCTCTATGTACTATGTAAATGAGCTATTGATTAAATTTTGTTTTGCTTAAGAATCTATATGCATTGTTTTTTCTTCATAGCTCGTTTTTGGCTTCATAGGGATGCTTTAGTTGTTGAGGGTTTGGCTCGGTCTTAATAGATCAAGTTTATCTTGGGTTTATCATAAACCTGGGTTTAGTGGGAGCTTTTGCAGTGGAGATTCGAGTGCAAAAAGAGGAATGGAAAGCTCCTCTAGAATCGAAATAGAGAAGTTCAACGGTAAAAACTTTGAGCTATGGAAGCTGAAGATGGAGGACCTTCTTGTAGACAAAGAACAATGGATCCTGGTACACAGCCTTCTAGTACACCGTCTACTAGCACACATGCTACTGGTACACAACCTACCAGTACACAAACTACTAGTACACCTAATGGTATGTCGAAGGAAGATTGGGAGAAGTTGGACAGAAGAGCAAGGAGTACTATTCGACTCTGTCTGGCAGATTCGATGTTGTTGAATGTCTCAAGAGAATCTACAGCCAAGAAACTATGGGATAAGTTGGGGAATTTATATCAATCAAAGTCCCTGGTAAACAAGTTGTTTATTCGAAAGAAGTTGTATTATCTTAGGATGGAAGATGGAAATTCTGTGACAGAACATCTAAATGCCTTTAATACTCTGATAAGTCAACTTGGCTCTGTTAATATTACGATTGCAGAAGAAGATAAGTGTATTACTTTGTTATGTTCTTTGCCAGACTCTTGGGATAATCTGGTTGTAGCAATAGGTAGTACCACTCAATCTACATTGAAGTATGAGGATGTAGTTGCATCCTTGTTATCTGAAGAGATGAGGCGAAAAAGCATGGATGGTCACAGCACAGATGCTTTATTTGTAAGAGGGCGTACCCAAGACAAAAACCCTGGTAAGCCTTCAGGGTGGAGATCTAAATCTACAGGTAAATCTAAGTCTCCAGGAAAATCTTTGAGGAAATGCTGGAAGTGTGGTAAAACAATGCATTATAAGAAAAATTGCAAGTCTAAGAAGGTTGAAAAACCAAGGGATCTGATAGTACCTCTTCCACAGAAGCGAAAACCTCCACTGAAGAAGGAGGTGATGTTTACCTGGCATCTACAAGTACACATGCAGACCATGATGTATGGTTGATCGACTCAGGTGCGTCATACCATATGACTCCTCACAGGGAGTGGTTCTCTAAATATGAAAAATATGATGGTGGTGATGTATTCCTAAGAGATGACTCGACAGCAAAAAATCTTGGGACGTGGAAGAGTTAAGTTGTTGCTAAAAGATGGAAGGATTAGAACACTTCCTGGGGTTCTGCACATTCCAAAACTAGCCAGGAGCCTAATATCTGTAAGCAAGATGGATGATGCAGGAGCAGATACTGTATTTGGAAAGAACACTTGCAAGATGGTACGAGGAGCAATGGTGTTGATGAGGGGAGTTCGGTGTGGAACTCTGTACAAGTTGTTGGAAAGCACTTATACTAATGGGTGTAACAGTTATGTTGTCCCTGAACAGAGAAATAAAGAAGACAAGACCAATATTGCCCCTGGAAAGAAGACCATGTTGTGGCATCAAAAACTGGGACATATTGGAGAAAAGGGCCTTTGAACACTACACGGTAAAGGTATGGTTGAAGGTATGTCTAATTTCACTCTAGATTTTGATTTCTGTGAACATTGCATATATGGTAAATAGAATCGAGTAAGATTCTCATAGTAAGGTGCTACAAGAGCAAAGGGGATCTTAGAGTTGATACACAGTGATGTGTTTGGACCTGTCCATGTGCCATCCCTAGGTAAATCTGTGTATTATGTTTCATTCATAGATGATTTTTCAAGAAACACGTGGATTTATTTTCTTAGAAAGAAATCTAAGGTATTTGATAAATTTAAAGAGTTTAAGGCTCTGGTAGAAAATCAAACAGAGAAAAAAATAAAGGTATTGAGAACAGATAATGGTGGAGAACTCTGCGGAAATGAATTCGAAGAATTCTGTAAGAAGTGTGGTATAGCAAGGCAAAAGACTACTCCATACACTCCTCAGCAGAATGGAGTTGCAGAAATGATGAACAAGACACTGATGGAAAAAGCAAGGAACATGCTCAGTGGTGCCGAGTTAGGACAAGAATTATGGGCAGAGGCAGTGGGTACAGCATGTTACATGGTCAATCGATCACCTTCATCAGCGTTGGATGATAAAACTCCACACGAGATATGGTCTGGAAAGAAACCCTCTCTTCAACATCTTAGAGTGTTTGGTTGTGATGCTTATGTACATGTTCCAAAGGAAAATAGAAGTAAGCTGGATAAAAAGGCTGAAAAGTGTATCTTTATTGGTTATAAAGATTGTATGAAAGGTTATAAGCTTTGGAACCCAGAAACCAAGAAAATTGTTTACAGTCGAGATGTTGTTTTCAGAGAGGTAAAAGATGTGTCCAAACAGGGATTCCTACCAATGCAAGACGAACCTGAGAAAATAGAGCTTGAGTTGGATGATGCAAAATCTGAATCATCTGAAGAAGAGGAAGCAGAAGAAGAACCTCATACCCCAGTATTGAGGAGATCAGTGAGAGATAGAAGACAACCAGAAAGGTATAGTCCACCTGATTTTCGTTCCAATTTTGTTTTATCTATCACTGATGATGATCCTAGAACTGTCAGGGAAGCAGTGAATTCAGAGGATAGTAAACTCTGGAAGAAGGCCATGGTTGAAGAAATGGATGCCTTGGATAAGAATGAGGCATGGGAGATAGTTGAGTTGCCAGCTAGAAGAAAATCTGTTGGTAGCAAATGGTTGTTTAAGAAGAAGTTTAATGCACAAGGTAAAGTGGAGAAATACAAAGCTCGGTTAGTAGCAAAAGGTTATTCCCAGGGAGAGGGAATTGACTTTGGTGAGATTTTTTCTCCTGTTGCTAAGTTAACTTCTATTAGATTTCTTTTATCTATTGTTGTTGCTTTTGATCTTGAAGTGGAACAGATGAATGTGAAGACAGCATTCCTACATGGGGATCTGGAAGAAGAAATCTACATGAAGCAGCCAGAAGGCTTTGTAGTGAAGGGAAAGAAAGAGTTGGTATGTAAGCTAAAGAAGTCACTATATGGTCTGAAGCAATCACCTAGGATGTGGTACCAAAAGTTTGACACATACATCATTGGATTGGGATTTGTAAAAAGCAGGGTTGATCACTGTGTATATTCCAAGCAGATTGGTAATCACTTCATTTATGTAGTGTTGTATGTTGATGACATGTTGTTGGTAGGAAATAACATGAATGTTATCAAGGAGGTGAAATCGCAACTATCTTCCAAATTTGACATGAGGATCTTGGTGCTGCTAACTTCATTCTGGGAATGGAGATTAAAAGAGATCGTGCAAACAGGAAACTTTGGTTGAATCAGAAAAAATATGTTGAGACGATATTGCAAAGGTTTAATATGCATGGAAGTAAACCGCTCAAGGTTACTATTCCTATAGGTGTAAAGTTATCTGCATATCAGTGTCCCAAGACACGGGAAGAAGAAGAGGGCATGTCTCATGTTTCGTATGCCAGTGCAGTTGGCAGTTTGATGTATGCAATGGTCTGTACTAGACCAGACATTGCACATGCAGTGGGAGTTTTGAGCAAGTATATGTCAAAACCAGGGAAGGAGCATTGGACAGCAGTGAAGAGGGTCTTCAGGTATCTTCGTGGCACTACCGGTTATGAATTGTGCTACCAAAGAAGACCAAGATTGGACAAAGTGTTGGACATGCATGGCTTTGTTGATGCACACTGGGCTGGAGATCTGGATCGCAGAAGATCTACAAGTGGGTATGTGTTTAACCTATTTGGAGGAGCAATCAGTTGGATGAGCAAAAAACAGGCTGTAGTGGCACTCTCAACTACAGAAGTTGAATACATGACAGCCACTCATGCAAGCAAGGAAGCAATATGGTTACAAAGATTGTGTTCAGGTATTGGATTGGTACAACAAACAATGAGATTAGATTGTGACAGTCAGAGTGCAATCTCCCTGGCAAAGAACCCAGCTTACCATTCGAAGACAAAGCATATTGATGTACAGTATCACTTTGTGAGAGACATGGTTGAGGAAAAGAAAGTGTTGCTAGAAAAGGTTGACACTTTGAAGAATGTTGCAGATTCATTAACAAAGTCTGTGAGCACAAAAAAGTTCTCCTGGTGTAGAGTAACAATGGGCATTGCTGCCCTGGATTGTTGACTATATAATCCCCTGGCCCCTAGATGCAAAGAAAACAACAAGTAAGAGAATGTTGGGTATGTGTTATATTCTTTGTATGTGTGTGTGTGGACGCGTTAGATATGACCATTGCGTCTGGCGATCCCTCGTACTAGCGATTTGTTTGTGCCATGTGCGTTGAGCGCTTTCCTAAGGGGGTCCCAAGGGGGGGTAGGTATGCCCCTCCCTGGTTACACGTAGCATTCGACAACGAATGGTAGTTCGAGGCCGACAGGGTTCGGGGCAGTGCCTCGAAAAAAAAATTGAACAGTTTTTGCTATTTTTAGCGGTTTTGTAAATTAATCCCGGATTAAAGGATTAGGGTTTTGGTATCTACGGAATACCTAAAAACATTGTATATATATTCTATGGTGAATGGTGAAATTCGATATAATGAATATAAGAAAGGTTTTCTGGTTAAGGGTTTCCGATATAAATCTCTGTGTACTGTGGATGAGCTATTGATTAAATTTTGTTTTGCTTAAGAATCTATATGCATTGCTTTACTTCACAGATTTAAAACTTACATATGACCCAGCCCTATAGCAATTCAAGTATGGACCACAGAACAATTGGCTAGTCCATGTAAACTTGTTTGTTGTGTCAAAGGTTTTATTTGTTCTTATTTGAAATTAAAGGGGATCGAGATCAGATATTCAGATAATGTTTATACTTCATGGGTTAGTTCTAGGGGAATGTTTTCTTTCCCATTGGACCCTGGACTTTGATTCAAACATGGAAATTTTCAGATAATGTTTATACTTCATGGGTTGGTTCTAGGGGAATATTTTCTTTCCCATCGGACCCTGAACTTTGATTCAAACATGGAAATTTCAGTTGCCCCTATATCGGTCAAGCTATCACACCTCTTCATCATCTTTTGGATGAAGCTACTCTCAAAATTATTGGAGACAAGCTAGGTCGCTTCATCAACCAAAGCCAAGATAAAATGGGGAATTTATTCCACTAGAATTTGTGTAGAAGTGTTACTTAAAAAAAGGACTCCCGAAAGATACTCAACTCAATTTGGAAGGCTAGACTCACTATCAAGACCTTGATCATGAACAGATTCTGTTCAAGTGTAACGTTTGCCGCCATTTTCCAAAGAGTTGCGCAAATATACAAAACTCGGTACTCTTTGAAGCAAACTCCACCGCAAGAACAATAATGAGCAGGATGCTAGAACAATAATGAGCAGGCTGCTAGAACAATAAGTATCCAAAAGGCACCAAAAACAACACCCTAAGGAATCTCACACTGAAAAAAGACCTTAGTCAAGACGGTCAAATAACTCCAGCAACAGATTTGAAGACATAGGAGATGAAGAGAGTAGAACAAGAAAACCCAAAGATTTATCATGATCCATCAGTCAAAGTTCAAAAAAGAACAGAGAATTCAGCTCCGCTTATGATGGAGGATCCAGAAGTTGAGGATGAAGAATCGGAAGAAGGAAATGAGGAAAGGGAAGTGAAGCATCTTGAGAGTTCCGGTTCCTCTTTGCAAAATTTTTGAGAAAAGACTTGCATCCCTCTCCTCTCTGTTAACAAGGGGGAATAAAATCGAGCCAACCAAAAAAGACGGATTAAAAAATTGTGGTAAACTAAACAAACTCTGGATGCTCTTATGCTTAGTGGAGAAAGAGTCCCATACAAGAAATAAAACTTGCTGGTTCATAAATTGTTTTGTGTTGGCAAGGTTAAAATCTACTCATGATTGAATAACGACTAGACCACTACCTTTCTTTCCATCAATGAAAAAAGATATATTTTGTAAGCTGGTCTATCATAAATATTTTGAGATTATAATTTTGGTGTCTCGTTACAGCCCCTTTCAATATTTCAGTTTAAATTAAATAAAAACGTTCATTACAGACCCTTATAGTTTCAGTTAAATAAAAACGTTCTATATTTTATCTGTTTGCAAAACAATGTATACAGTTTGAAGAAACCTGCCTTAAATAGAAAGTTTTCTATCTATATATTTTCTGTTGCATAACAATCTTGACAGTTAGGTTGAAGACAAACAATAGTTTAGACCACCCAATGCATCGATATCAAGCATCTTCTATCCATCCAAAAAAGTGCAAAAATATTTTGCGAAAAAGCAAGTTAGATTGAGATAAGGCATCTTCTATCCATTCAACTAACTGCATAAATGTTTAAAAAAACAAGTCTTCACGCAATTGCTCATCATTATAACGAACAAGACATGCAACACCATCTAACGTACACGAGCCTCTCCCTCAGAGTTGTAGACAAATAGGCTAACGCTTAGACAGATGTTCTATCTTTCTCAAGGGGATAACAGCCGTACATACGAGTAAACAACCTGGAATCTCTCTAATCAAGACCATTATCCCAGACCATTCCAGGTTCAAATTTGAATAATTTGAATAAACAACCTGGTATGTGAATAATCTAGAATTTGAACCAGACCATTATTCACACACCATTCCAAGTTTCGGTACTAGAACTTGCATAATGCAATCAAGCTTTAAAGGAAAGGAGATGCAGTCGCGCAAACAATGGCAGAGAGAAATCTAAGAAAAGAGAAGAGGGGCATGAATAAATACAGTGCAAACAATGGCAGAGAGATATCTAAGAAAAGAGAGGAGGGACATGAATAATATAGTTTAATGGGGCCTGAAGCAGCAAGGGATATATGTACTGGGGGTACAGTTGTGCCTGGCAGGGTGGTACAACACCAATGTACGTTGTATGGGCACATAGCTGTACCTTTTGGCATCTGCATATCATACCGGCATTATAGTTTTGCCTGTTGCACGAGATGGGTGCATCCTTTGCAAATGCCATTTTCCCTGCTGCTTTCAGGCCAAGATGGACCGCCTATCTCCGCAAAAAGAGAGGATCGGACATAAAAGCACCAAAAACAGTTCCCCTAAGCATTCTGCCCTCCTGCCTCAAAGCTCAATAAAAACACCAACACGAAGCAAGAACAGGCCAATGACAAGGCACTATTTTGGGAGTGGGAGCAGAAGAAAGACGAGGGCCAATACTGATGGGGAAGACTGCAACATTGGTGGGGCGCCCACAAGTGCAACACGCAGGTAGACCACTAGTTTCTCCCACTCTAGACCGAGAATTTGGGAGCTTCTCCCCCGATGATATCTGATATTAGCCTAACAAAATTGTAGACTGATTTGGATGCATCAGAATGGCGCAATGTAAGGTACAAAACAAGAATGGAACGCCTTTTTATAAAGAAATGTACATATACATGATTTACTGTCACTAGAGTTTTATCACAGGAAAACACTAAGATTTCTTCTTAAAATGCCAAAATTCAACAATATGTAACAAAGACCTCAACATAAGAACGCCAGTAAAAACATGGCTGAGGGCAACTCTGCAAAGGTAAATGACAAGTCTTAATTCCTTCAATCTCAACTCTTCTAAGAAAAGATTAAAATTGAGAAACTGTAATAAAATGGGTCACATGTAATTCAACTCCATATACGACAATCAACCCGTGCTATTAATCAGCAACCACATACTAGCAGAAACACTAGTTTTGCTTTGGAAGAATCACCGTAAAAAACCCTCTTATTGTGAAGATTCACTCAACATATTTAATATGAGATTACCTAGATCAAACTAAAGTTACATTTGAAAGGGATGAAACATGATTAAAGACCATTAACAAAACAAGCTTAATAATGAAAAAAACAACACCCAATCAATAGGGAAATCATAACAAGGACTTCACATTTTTGGTTGGGTAAGACCATGAACAAAACAAGCTTTATCATGAAAAAAATACAATACCCAATCAATTGGGCAATCATAAAAGCGACATCACATTTTTGCCTGGGTAAGACCATTAACAAAATAAGATTTATCTGAAAATACACAATACCCAATCAATTGCGCAATCATAACAGGGGCATTATATTTTGCTTGGGTATGATCATTAGAAAAACAAGCTTTATCATGAAAAAAATACAATACCCAATCAGTGGACAATAATAACAGAACCATGACATCTTTAAAAAAGACAGGCGACAGCACCAACAAAGACATCCAGGTTCTGCATATTCCACGTTGTAATTGACTAACCATAAAAACAACTAAGGCATGCAAACAATCAAACCATAGCTACATTTGGTAACAGAATCAAAACGAGTAAAAGTAATCAGAATAAAATTATTTCCTTCCGCAACATCATTAAGAAAATTTTGTTCATCGCACACTGAGTAATCCTCTGCAAATTCCAGATGAAGAACTCAAATGCAGTTCGATACTCCGCTAAAAATTGTACTATAAGCCAAAACTCATTATTCAAAAAATGAGCCAGAGCCATGGCCCCAAAATCCTAAACATTAGTCCAGACATGTCTTTAATATTTATCACCATCATCAAAGTCATATTAGCCACCGCCAGAGCCATATTTCTTCCCGAGAAGAATTAACTGCAGCTGGTCATATCCAGCTAACACACCAGCTCCAGCAATAGCACGGAGGATATTTGCACCTGCACCCTTGAAGAGTGACTTGGTACCTTCGTTTTTTACTATCTGATTAAATGCATCCAACGAACTTTTGTACTTAACTGCCTCACCGGAAGTCATCATCATTCTTCTTCGTACAGTATCTATGGGATACGAAGCAAGACCAGCACCAATCGTAATACCCCAACCAAGAAGAAAACTTGCAAGGAAGTTATTCTGCACAAGTAAGAATTTCAAAAAAATCAGCATTTTAGAGGTTAGAAATTTAAATTTGATTCATACTTGTCTTTAGACAGTTGATATATTTGCTAAAAACTTTAATATATTTGCTAAAAACTAACTTACAACTGGACCTACATACAAGAGGATCAATCTCATGTGTACTATAAAGAATAACAATGACCAATAATAAAGCTACTAAAACTAGGAAGTTGAGACAGCGATCTCACCTGAAGATCACCAGTCAAAACAACTGGCTTCAGAGAATCATACATTCCAAAGTATAAACCACGATAGACTATGATTCCCACACAGGAAATGTTGAACCCACGATAGAGACCAGCAATTCCATCAGATTTCAATGTCTTCTTGTAGACATCAACAAGCCCATTAAATTGCCTCTCCCCTCCTTTCTTTGCAGCCTTAGAATCATTAGCCAACCGAGTTCGAGCATAGTCCAAAGAATAAACAAAAAGGAGAGAAGATGCACCAGCTGCACCACCAGAGGCTAGGTTTCCTGCAAACCATTTCCAGTAACCATCCCTGTCTTTCTTGAAATTAAAGAGCCTCTTAAAGTAATCCTTGAAGGCAAAGTTCAAAGCCTGTTATCAAACAAGAGAGTTAATTAAAATCTAACCTTCACATCTTGGATCAAGTGAAAAAAGAAAACAAGCTATACAAACTTATATCAACCTGCATTGCCTTGAAACAATAAGAAAAACAAATGAAAAGTTGTATTTACCTGAGTGGGAAAATAACGGATAACATTTGCAGTGTTTCCTCTCCACAAAGCAATAAAACCTTCATCCTTGATTGTCCTACCAAAACAATCCCCAATTCCTTTGTATGGTTCAGCAAGACGTCCAGACTTCAACATTTCATCCTGGTTCTGTATCAGTAGTTTGACACGCTCAATAGGGGCAGCTGCAGTTTTTGATACTGCAGCAGAGACCCCTCCCATGAGAAAGTCAATCATAAAACCTTTAAAACCTTTCTCTGCAGGCGCTGGAATAAAGACAGGTGAATGGCCTGGGGCCAAAGCTACATCGCTTGCACGAGAAGCATGCAAAAATGCACTCTGCAAGCCACCGTAACTCTGGACAGGAGCTGACAGTGCTCCATCATACTTAAAGGGCTGAAGGGCACCATTCTGGCGAACCTGCCAGCTTGGTGTAATCCTTGAACCAAGATAGGTTTGACAAGACATCTTCTGTACAACAGAAGGATACTTAGGTCGCTCTGCCATTTTAACCTGTCAAGATTACTGCAATACAAGATGTCCAATGAATGAGTTGGAATACCAAAACAAAATTTAAACAAATAATTGCAATAACAGACACAAACTAAGAAAATAAAAAAAGGTAGGAAATAATAAACCCACAATCGCCAACCGTGCAATGAAAGCAGAATAAAAGTAAAACACAATGTAAGACTTCAAGGTATCTTGCCCTGCCCAGGGACAAGGTAGCTGGAAGAGAAATTCATGAAGGATTCCCCTAAAATATATTTTTACTTCTGGCTTCAAACAGTGGGGCCAAGGGGAAACGTATATAATTTTATATATGCTACCAGCTCATCTCTGAAGACTTGAACAATATCCAAAAACCCTAATAATCTTAAGAACGAGACATACTGAAGCAACCACATCTACAACAGAGAGCCAGGAGTTCCAACTTCCTCAAACCGCAAATCAACTTGGTGATTACGGTCTTAACATGTGATGCAGGATGATAATAAGAGCCTGACTACAAAACATATATGAAATAAATCACCCATAGTTAAAAAGAGAGGTAAAGGCTCAAATAGAAAAACAGAAAAACCTTCCAACGATTTTTCCATTCCAGCTAAGTTTCTATTGCAATCCAAATTACATAAATAATAACCAAGGATTGTAATTCCCAGAGACTGACAATCCTATAAATAACTATCCTATAAAGCTAAACAAAGTACACATAATATTGACGATTAAATAAATGGGAAGGTAAGCAGTTTGAATCTGCTGGATCAAAAACAGAAAAATATAACAGACAGCCACCTTTGAAGAAAAAAGATAGAGATCAATGACAGTAAATTCCTCGAAAGGAAAAACAAGGCTCGCATGACATCATCTTAACCAAAGCATAATCAAAAAAATTAAACAGAAGACCGAACCATTATTAAGATGTAAGAAACTAAGCTTCGTGTCACAATGCTCAGACTACGTTTATACAAGTCCCGATCTTCTAATGAAACTTTAAAGACAATAGAGATCCGAATGTCTAACAAACGCTTCTAGGAATCAGCTTCATAAACATCCACAATTTAATGGACACGAATCAACAGAACAAAAAGTCCAAATGCATTAAAAAGTGAAATGCCCGGATTACAGAACTTTCAAAACCAACACGGCAAAAGTTACGAAAACTTTGAAGGCCCGGTAGTAAAATGCTTAGATACCAGCCGGGAGATATTAGACATCAGGCAATAGAAATAAAAGATTTCAAAGTCTCGTAGTAAAAAAAATGTTAACAAGTAAAAGACTCGTATCAAGGATCGAGACGTCTTCAAACTCTCATCAGTTAAAGACCTAGATGCACTAAAGGATACCATAAAGCCTTCAAACTCTAATCATTCTAGCCATCGACATCCATTAAAAGAGAGCCCACAGCCTTCAAACTCTCATCCTTTCAGGAATCGAGATACAATCAAAGAGTTTATAAAGAGCCTTGAAACTCTGAGCATTTTAGAGATCGAAAGGCATTTATCATTCTAGCCATCGACATCCATTAAAAGAGAGCCCACAGCCTTCAAACTCTCATCCTTTCAGGAATCGAGATACAATCAAAGAGTTTATAAAGCCTTGAAACTCTGAGCATTTTAGAGATCGAAAGGCATTTAATCATTCTAGCCATCGACATCCATTAAAAGAGAGCCCACAGCCTTCAAACTCTCATCCTTTCAGGAATCGACATACAATCAAAGAGTTTATAAAGCCTTGAAACTCTGAGCATTTTAGAGATCGAAAGGCATCAAAACAGAATATAAAGCCTTCAAATTTTCCAGGCTTCGAAAAAGAGCATTAAGCCTTCAAACTCATTAACCAAGCTTATATGGTTAATTCCACATAAGATCTGCGCTTGAGCATTTTGTTCAAGACAAACACTCGACAAAGCAGTGGATCTAACGTATCAGAGAACAGATCTTTCCACAGACTTCACCGATTAAACATGAAAAACAGCACCAAAAGAAAATTTCAAGCGATTTTACCGTTCAAAACACTCAAAGACCGTGAAATAAAAGCCCTCAGAGACAAATCGCCAATCTAAGCACTCAGAAAACGGATTTTTCTTCGGCTTTTGCCAAAGAAAGCACAAAGAAACAGAGATCGGATGAAAATAAGGTTTCAAGAAAGAAATCTTGACTTACCCGTTCAGAATTCGGTAGATGTGACGAGGGGCATCCAAAAGAGGCCGAGCTCCCGACGTAAGGAGCCCTGCCGCTGCACGATCTCAAGAAATACCACGCACCGCTTCTCCTCTCCTCTCCTTCGTCTTTGCCCTAGAAGCCCTAACTCCTCGTATAACCAACACCACGGCTTTAACATCCCCCATCTCCATGTTAAATTGGCATCTGGCGTTAACGACCTTGCATCTCACGCAGTTCGTAGACCCTACGATTGATCTTATTTTTGGGAAAGACGATCGGCCAGCTGCCTTTTGACCAAAACAGGGGGCAGTTAGTTGGGCGGCCCTTTGACTGCCAGCGGTTGACGGAACTGCAGTTGGATTGAACGGAGAAATTCACGTCCGAAGATTCCGTCAAAGATTATCATGGTGAAAAATAAATATATCTTTAATAGTATTTTAATTTGTGCCCCTAAGAAATTGGAGGAGAGAGTTTAGCTTGTGTTCGAGAGAGACCCGTCCACAAATTAAGGGAAAGTATGAATACGGAATGAAATTTCAACCGTAGGAAATGCCACCACATACTCTGTCAATTTTCCACCATAACCGGCATGCTTAATGTCAATTGGAGTTTTTTAGCTTTGTAATTCCCAATTGAAGGGTTTTGTTTTTGTTTTTTTTCTTCTCATATTACAAAGTGGAGAAGACTTCACTACTCATTTCGATGGTAACTTCAGTTTTCCTAGTTTAGAGGATGATAGCAAAGATAAACTCTAAAATTTCTAGGGCACAAAATTTTATGTTCAAATTTTTTTAATCTATTATAATTAAACATCAGTCTGAAATGAAAAAAAAATCAAAAATTTATCATAGTTTAAATGTTCTATTATTTTTTTTTTATGTTCAAATTTTTTTAATCTATTATAATTAAACATCAGTCTGAAATGAAAAAAAAATCAAAAATTTATCATAGTTTAAATGTTCTATTATTTTTTTTTTATGTTTTTAGAAGTAAAAAAAAAAAATTATCGTATTTTAAATGTTCTACTTTTTGGTGTTTTCCATACTTATTTTTCTCAAAAGCCAACCATAAAATTTTTATTAAATTTTAATATTATTAATTGTAATTTTATTTTTTCTAAGTGTGAATATTGTATGCTCAAATGCAAACTCTAAATGAATTTAGCATAATAAATAACTTTTCGCCACGTCACAATAAAAGAAGTTTGATTTGAATGTTTTGCATTGGTTATTTACACTAATATTCTTTCAAATTAAAGATAGGGAACTTGTTGCATGGTTGAAAGGAAATTTAAAAAAAACATAAGGTAGGGGAGAGAAGCCACAGAGCATCAGTAGCCAACGGTAACTCTGATGCGGTTCACCCACCCTATCTCACCTTGTTAAGAGGATCGACTCGTCGAGTGGGTGCTTGTCGATTAATAAAGTGCATATACATTTAGTTTTTCATCCATTTGTCCTCGGAAATGAGACTAGAACTGCTAGAGGAACTGATGATGCAAATACTAGTTCTACTGGTGGTTGATAGGGCTGTTGGTTGTTCTGCTTTTGCTGGGCCTCCTTGTGCTTGTGCCGCCTTTGCTGGGATTCCTTTTGTTGTTTGGGCTGGTCATGCTTGCGCTTGTTCTAATGCCGGGAATTATGTTTCTGGGGTTCATAGAATGAGTCGCTTCCGGAGGTATTTTGTCTGTCCCCGCCCCCGAAAAGCGGTAGCGCCCCGGTGGTGATACCTAGATCCCGAACCCGGACCTAAAGAAGCCACTCAGGTTCGTTATCGATTAGGTATAAGTGAGAACATAAAGGTGAATGAGTCAACTAAGTATCAGATCGACCAAATTGAACGAATAATAGGTCAAGATCATGTTGTTCATGGGGAATTGAAAAGGGTATAGAGATCAGCAGCAATCGGGCAGTTGTAAATCGAGAATCAATCATCGGGTGGAAGGATCGGTTTCAATCAATCAATCAAATTTCGAGTGAATCGTGAAATTATGTTATATAATCACTTGATATCTACCTATTCTATCTATATAGATAGATAATAGGTAGATATCTGTTAGCGGGTAGCGGGAATCGAACCCGCATCGTTAGCTTGGAAGGCTAGGGGTTATAGTCGACCCGACTGGGGCTTTGACCCAACCTACCTATTGGGCATGCATGAAATGCCGCCCCCTGCAGGCAGATTGGTTATGCGCTCTATTGAGAACACACTCCTATTGATTGAGGTTGAACCGTTCCTTGGGGCATAACTGTAAAGGAAGGCAACAGTCAGGAAATAAAGTCAGGATATACCTAACTGTATAGAGGAAAAAACCCACACAAAAAAGCACAGGAAAAGCCAAGGATGGAATATGTTTCATCCGGGGGGCTCAAGTGGACACCAACGGCACGGAAAAGGCCTTTGAGCAGCTCCCCTTTTTCTCCATGAAATAGACAGTTGGTCTAAAACTATCTTTATGAAATGGTTGGTTTTGAACGAGGTGAATAATAGTTAAGTAGGCCTCTTGCAATAGACTCATACATAATGAAAATAGAATACAATTTGGTTAGAGATAATGAAGAGTTTGATGGTAATTTAGGATAGTAGGGTTTGATGGGCTTGTGCTTTAGCTTTAATATTGTCATTATCGTCATTACTACCTTTTTGTCAATCAAATTTGTTCGTGTTAAATTTTGCTCGGTGTCACTACTTATTACAAAGCCTTTAGTGGCTTCTCTAGGGTTTGAAGATGGGTCATTCAATTCATTTTCGGAGAGTATAATTCATGATAGCTAAGTTGGGATCTTCATCCACATTAAAACTCCTTTTATAATATTTGTGTGTGTGTTGTGAGTAATCTCATATATGTAATAATTGTCATATATAGATGGTTTATAAGGCAATGCCCACACCAACAGAGTTGTTAGCATGGAGACAAGGTCTTGAGTGCAAGTCCCTCAGTTGATGTGATAACA
Source organism: Picea engelmannii (assembly GCA_009831015.1). NCBI lineage: Eukaryota > Viridiplantae > Streptophyta > Pinopsida > Pinales > Pinaceae > Picea > Picea engelmannii. Next base: position 314,284 of record ML787611.1, read on the forward strand.
TCCTCTCTCACTTCAGTACTAACATCACCAGTGGTTTCAATGTTATCCTTTGTGAGTCGTATTTGGTTTGTGGTTGTTCTATATGTGATGTTCAAGGATATCGTGTTATTGTGGCATATCCCTATGTTGGGATTTCATTTTACATTAATATTCCTCTTCTACATTGTGTGTTTGTGTGTTAACATCTTCGTTGGTGTGTGTGTGTTATGTTGGGCATGTGTATTGTGAATAATGCTACCTACATAACAATTATGATATGGAGATAGTTTAAGGCAGGTTTGGTTCGTTGACAGTGGTCGGGTAGTAGATCGGGTTGGGATTTGGCTAGGAGGCCAATTTGGAGTTGGAAGCGGGAGGGTACTTGCTTATCTGACCTCCCTCAATTTCAGGCAAGGAGACTTAGTGGAAAGAATATTTTCTTCTAGATAGATCTTTGGGATTCCAAATCTCGCTCTTGGAAGACCTAGCATTCAGTGGCTAAGGCGTTTGCATTGCCTTATGTGGATTGGTTGCCTTGATGGAGATTATTGGGCTCATACCCCAGAAGGAGATTTTTAAGATGAATATTGATATGACCAGTCCCTTTTGGTCAGATTGGAAGTGGAGCTTTGGACGTCCCTCGACTTAGAATGATTCACATAAGCTCTACCTCGTTCTGTATCAACGACATGAATTAGGCCCCACTCTCAATGCCGGGTGGATTTCTTTAGATGCAGAGAGCCATTGGATTCGACAGTTCCATGGGGTCTGATCGATTCGAGTTTATTATAAGCTCTGGGTTTTTGCTTGGTTGGTGATCTACCAAGGTCTCCCCTCCAAAGATCAGCTGGCCAAAAGTGGTCTTTTTGATGGCCTTTCCCCTCTTGTTTGAAGTCAGAATCAATGAAGCATGTCTTGTGGGAATGCTTCTTTGCAAGATCTTGTTGGGCTCAAGTTCAATCTCAGTTGGCAAACACCCTTCAGGGGCATTTGCATCGGCGAGCAATTTTGTTTGGTGATTCCATATCAGTGATCCGAGATTCCTTGGTTAGTATTTGGTATTGTTTGAGAGTTCATGCCTTGTTTATAATTTGGAAACTCTATTGGAAGTTTGTTTTTGATAATGAGGTTAGTTCTCGGTCAGTGTTTTGTCAATTATGGTGAGAAGAGGTACGTATGCAACTCCTAGCAAAAGGGGCATCATTGATTAGAGATGCCAAATTGTTAGATCGACCGCTTATTTTGATTTTATAGCTTCTTTAGTATCCCTTCAGAAGAGTATATGATGTTCATTGTATATTCCCTTCTATCTTTTTCATGTGTTTTTAGCTCTTGATGTAAATATTTCCCTGTATATATAAGAAGTATCTTTTACAAATTAAAAAAAAAGGCATTACTTGCACCAAAAGCTTTGCTAATTTGGAGAATGGCTTTGGGGTGTAAGTCCTTGAGTTGTTGTGATAGCATCCACCCTCACTTTGGTACTATCATCGTTTGTGGTTTCAATGACATGCATTATCAACAATCTTTAGTTTTTCATTGTTGTCTGCATGATGTTACGAGGTATCTTGTTTCAATTGCATATCCCTATGTTGGGATTTCATTTTACATTAATACTCATCTTCAATTTTTTGTGTATGTGTGTGTTAACATCGTTGTTGGGACCTTTGAGTCAAGTAACAACTATATTTTTTTATGTTATAGTTTATGTTGGAGAATAATGTCGAAATTAGCATATAGGTGTAGATCTTTTAAATGACAATGATTGAGTTATTAAGCATGTGTTAATTAACCAATTAGGAAGCTTAATGAAAGAGGAAGAAATGATGAGAAAGCATAACAGCCATATACACATATATAGATATGAAATGAAGCATAAACAACAACAAACCATAAACACCAATGTGATAACGGAGTTCGGCAATCTCGCCTACGTCTCTAGGCCTTTGTCTAAGTGTGTGAGGCTTTCTTATTTCTGTTCAAAGTTTTAAAATGACATCACAGCAGTGCTAAAAGGTTACAAAATTGATCTGGTCTTGTTCTACCAGATCTCTAGAACCCAACAAAATAAACGGCATTGAAATTGGATGACCGGAGCTCCCAGAAATGGTCCGCAAAGGTGCGCTCCTCAATAGCTTCCCTGCACAAAAATGGCTTTGGCTTGGGAAATATTTAGCATAAACATGCTTTGAATGTCCTCCCATGGCCTCAACAAGGCCTGGTTTATATAGATCTGAAGTTGGTAACCATCTTCCAACTTCCCCCAAGATCTGGCCTCAAAAAGGGCCCAATATCCCCCAAAAAGGGCCAAAAATCTCCAAAAACAAGCCTAAAATTCATAAAAATCACTATATTAAAGTTTAAAAACCCACTTTGGAGAAATATAGGGCGCAACCCCCTTTTGGTTGGCCCTCAGGTCGTATGGGCGTGTCCCATGTGTCCTTGCGCTGGCACTGGTTCGTTAGATCCCTCCAAATTTGGGTGTTGGTCTTGTGGCAAGGCCATATGGCCCAATGTTTATCACCCACGTGCCATACCAAACTCCCGATAGTTAAGCCCTAGGTTATTCCCCTTGGTCGGTGGGCTAGCCTTGCCGACTAGGGCTAACCCCAAACTCTGCACCAACTACCAAGGGACCGGGTCACATGGGATTCCATCGGATCGAGGGCTGGAACCATGGTTCTATCCATGTGCAAACCGTTGCAAGCTTTTGGGTCATATGATATGGGCTCTATGGAGCGCGCCAGGGCTGGGGGCTAGGCCCCAGCCCTATTTTTCGTCGAACCATGCAACAACGCAAACATAAATATTAGTTTTTCCCTTTGTATAACAAGGATCACCTACGGGTGGGCTGGCTAGCCCGGCCCTGCCAAGTCTCTTCCCCCTTGCCGGAGGTCGCGAGTTCAATTCCCATGCGCCCCAACAATTTTTCCAACCAAAACGAGCCAATGAATGGGTGCCACGTGGCAGCCCATGTTTGGGCCACGTGGCACCTCACCACTCATCCAAATCTGATGCCAACTGTCAAACACCCATTGGTCCAGCTGTCCACATCTGTCACGTGTCTGCTCACTGTACCATGCCACGTCAGCGCCACGTGTCATATGAATTGTATGGACCTGCCACATCATTCATATGGACGTGCCACGTGTCAGCACTGCAAGGGTGACACTTGTCACTCCCTAATTGGTCCCTTGTACCTATCCACGTCATCTGTTCGTATGCCCAGTCTCCCTACCAACTGTGCCTGCCACGTCATTTGTATGGTCGTACAACATGTACAGTCAGCTTCCACGTGGCACTATACGGACTATATAATCATCATTTTTTGCATGTTTGGCAAAATGAACAGATCGCCATATCTGGAGCATATGACGTCTGTTTGAGCCAGTTCAAGTTGCATTGGGTTTGTATCGGCGAGGCCTATGCACACATCTGTTTTGAAGCCATTCTGAGAACTTTGATTTTTAGGCCTTTCTGAGCCCCATCAAGCTCCTGGATCCAATTTTGGATCACACCTCCCCACTAAGGACCTTTTGGTACCCAAAAGGTTACTGACCAGTCATCAAACTCGGGATAGGCCACCTGGTTTGTTCTTTATCTTTGAACTATGTCATGTGCACTTATCTCATCAAGATCAACTGTAACACAATCATGATAATTGACAGCATATTGTTAGCCACTTGTACTCTGTCATATCTTACTGAAGCCATTATCATCCATGTAGACAACATTACTAATGATAGCATAAAAAATATGACTGCAAATAAGTTGATATGTTTGTAATATTTGCATGACATTAGCTTATCTTGAAGTAGATTGTGATTGATTTTCCATTCTACAATCATCTTGTGTTCTTGCTTAAGATCGATTACTTGATTTGAAACAATTATAGGTGTGTTGCTTGCTTGAGCCGCCTTTCTTAATTGTTCCATAGTTTGAAGAGTTTTATTTGCTTTTACATGATGAGCATGAACCACGTATTATTGACCTGCTTTGGTTAATTGATATTGATTCTTTTCCCTGTAGAAGATTGCTTTACGATCATACAAGTATGGACTACCTAAGACCATTCCACATTAACTTAGTGGCACCACATCACATGTTACCTCATCTACAAACTTAGATGAAATTACAAATTTTAATGTGCATTGTTTGGTTATGTGCATTTGATGATTGTTGCTTATCCATTTAAGTGTGCAGGGCTTATGATGCATCTGTGTTTTTAACCCCAATTGCTTAACCAATTCCTCTGAAATTGAGTTAGATTGAGATCCACTATCTATCAATGTGTCAACCTTAGTGTGTCGCATGACGACCCTTATGTGAAACAAGTTACTTCTACAATCAAATCCTTCACCAATTTTACCTTTCATACCAACCAATGAAACTTTAGATTCATCACCTGAATCCGATCCCAAGTCTGTTGGTCGTGTTTGTTGATTTTTCAATAGATAAGGTTAAGCATGTAGTTCATTTCAATTTGTATTAACCATGAACAATTATGTTGCAGCATCCAAGATCACAGGAAGAAACACCATGCACAAGAACACAAGAAGTATCATGGGAAACCCTTCTCAACAAGGGAAGGAAACCCAGCCAAATCCTTTGCTATAATCTTCAAGAGAAAGACCTTCACCACCAAAAGACTTAGCACATAAGAGAGTGCTCATACTCTAGAAGTCTAGTGACCAAGAGAGGTGCGCACCTTTTCCTAAGAGAATGAACTTGCTGAAATTTCCAAACTTGTGTGAAGGATGATGATTCCACAATGGGGAATCCTCCTTTACTTATATTAGACTTGTCCTATCAACAGAAGTGTTTATTGGCACAACAGGGTCGACCTCTCTAAGTCACATTATAATTAATATTAACCAGATTAATTATCTTTTACATTTATTACTAAACACATTAAGGTGGGGCTAACCTATACCCTTTACATAACAATTAGGGTTATAGGCATGTCTTACTCTTGAACAATATATAGCAAGGGATCTGATACACCCACTAGTGCTCATCCACTAGGGGCACATCCATAGGATATCATATCTTTGGCTCACTGCATTACACAAAAGAACCAGATCTTCACACGTTCACATGTGCTCGTCCACAGGCATGTCCATTCTATAGATCTTCTTTCCCACTGCCTCACACGGGAGAATCATCTGGAGTTTTCTCATCAACTCTGTTGCTCAGAGGAGGCTAATACATCATCTACATTTATGTTCACATGACGATGCACCCAACACTTTGGGATTTCACACGTTCACCTTGTGCTCAACCACAGGCACATCTAACTCAACAGATCACCTTTCCCACTGGATAATCATCTGGAGTTCTTCTCAACTCTCTAAATGGAGGAGGTCATCTCTATGTTCCATCTCTGTCTCAAGCAGGAACCACGTACCCTTCTTAGGGGCTTTCTCTCAGGTTTGTAAGCTGAGAGAAAGACTCACATAGCTTCAATGATCCACATCTCACAAGTTTGTAAGTTGGAGAATGTCTCACATAGCTGCAATCATCAACAATGTTGTCGTTGCATTTGTTTGCCTCCCTTTCTTTTCCTTGAACCACTTCGGTCTCTTCTCGGGATGCAATTGCCAACAACAGTCCTCATCATGCCCCTCTTTCTTGCAATGCTTGCAAGAGGGTTTCTCTTCCTTTCTTGCCACTGAATTTGACTTCTTTCCATGCCACTTCCTTTTGTCCTCTTTCCTTGAAGATGATTCCCCTGATACACCAACACCTGTTTTCCCTGCTTCAATGTATGTCGCTTGAACAGAAACCTCATCTAGACTAGTAGGTCCAAACATGAATACAGTATTTCGAATATGTGCAGGTAAACCTCCTATATGCTTCATAAGAGTTTATTGGGTATGTAAAGGAATATCTAACATCAATGCCATTTTATGAAAGCCATATGTGTATTCTTGCACTATTTGTCCCTTTCTTAGTTTAAGAGCTTGCCATTCAATAAACACTTTCTCTTTATAACCCAAAGGATAGAATTGATTTCTAAGTGCAGAAATAAAACTTTGCCATGATGGAAATACATTACCCACTTGTTGCATGCCATTTTGCAACTTACTTTGCCACCAGATGAATGTTGTGCCTGCAAGTCTAAGCGATGCCAACTTGATCTGAGTTGCCTCATCCTTGATTTGTTGCACATTGCAATAAACCTCCATCTGTATGACCCAATTGTCAAGTCTCTCTGCATTAACTTCACCATCATACATAGGTAATTCGAATTTCACATCAAGTTTAAGTAAAGGAATTTCATTCTTATGTTTTTGAACATATTTCTTTGCATTGGGTTTAGAACTTGAACTTGAAGAAGGAGGTGAAGATGGAGGTGAAGGATGAATTTGAGGAAGATCCTCTCCTTCTTCACTTTTTCCCTTTGAATATTCACCCAGATTCGGTCTCTTCTGTTCCAAGTAATCCTCATACAAAACATTCATCATCTCCGA